>HG992162.1:15841656-16441656 GCA_905220505.1 Laothoe populi | reverse complement strand
ACCGTAATTAAGAACTGATAAAACTAGCGATTCACAAAGCAACCTACGAATATTTACATTCAAAAACTCACGAATTTTATAAAGGATTTTTAATCTAAAGAAACTGTACTTAACAAGGTTAACTATATGTTGAGTAAAGCGTAATTGACTATCCAATAAAATACCAAGATTTTTTGCCTCATGCACTCTGGCCACACTACATGCACCTATTACAACATTGGGGTCAAATTGCCCAATTTCAAAAAGTTGTTTCTTGATTCCAAACAGCATGAATTTAGTTTTTGTAGGATTTAAAACTAAACAGTTCCTATCACACCATAAACGTATGTTGTCAAGGTCTTCATTAATGAGTCCAACTGCGGATAAAGTGTCTTTAGGGTGAAATTAAGTGTAGAGCTGAGTGTCGTCAGCATAGAGGTGAAATTGAGAATGCTTGAATTGTTTAGTAATATCGGCACCATAAAGTATAAATAACAATGGGCCAAGTATTGAGCCTTGTGGAACTCCCCGCACGACTGGTTTTGCATCAGAACTATAAGAACCGTTGCTCCTACGTAACTTAACACATTGTAGACGTCCAGTTAAGTAGCTTTCAAACCAACCCGAACAGTGACCATCAATTCCATAAAAACTCAATTTTGCCAGGAATAGCGGAATATGAATGCAAAAGTGGTAGAGCCACGCTGTAGACATATTTGTCTACAGCATGAATGGGCCGGCTTGACCGGGGTAGTACCACTGTCTCACAGAAAACCAACGTAAAGTGACAGTTCACTGTCGCGTTTCGTATGGTAAGTGAGATATCCGGAGGCCCAGATTCCCCTTCCCTTCCCTAATCCCTATTCCTGTCCTTCAAGGCCGACAGCGCATACGTGATACTTTCGGTATTGTGGATGTTCATGGGCGGTGGAGATCACTTAACATCAGGTGACCCACTGGCTCGTTTGTCGGACTATGATATAAAAAAAAAAAAAAAAAAAAATCCCCTCAAGAGTCCCTTTGCCTTCATCTTGGGCTGCTAAAATATTGTCAGTAACGTCTAGAATGGCGGTAATCGTTCCGCGGCCGCGCCTAAAGCCAGACTGTAGGTCAGGTAAAATGGAATTTAACTCAATAAATTTTGTAAGTTGTAAAAATAAAATTTTCTCAAGTACCTTGTCGAGGAAGGGAAGTATACTTATAGGCCTAAGATCTTTTAATTCAACAGGGTTATCGACCTTTGGTATTGGGTTCACCAATGCAAGTTTCCAGCTTTGCGGAAACACAGACGTCTCTATAGATTTGTTTATTATAGATGTGATAACACCTAACGCTTGTGGCATGTTAAGAGAATTAAATCTCTAGAAAGGCCATCAGAGCCCTGTGCATTGCTTTTAATTGAAAGTAAAACTTTAGCAACTTCACCTTCAGACACTGTTCGAAGACTGAAAATATTGTCTCCAAATTTAAAGCATTGGAAATAATTAATTAAAGAGCTATCAACGAAATTATGACCAGGAATATTAAGAAAATGATCATTTATAAGGTTAGGATTGTCGAAGCCTTGTGGCAATTGGTTGTCCTTACTGGGATCTTGGGATATATTATTATGAATATGTCGCCAAAGACTTTAGAATCAACTTTTTTTGGGTTAAGGTGAGTATTAAAATAAGCTTTTTTTTTTCACTAAAAATTGCTTGGTTAACCAGACTTTTAAGCTACTTATAACACGCATTATGAGACTCATTTCTAGTTTTTTTAAAACGTTCATGAGCTTGGGCACTGAAAATGGAATTGGGCACGGAAATCCCACCGGCTGTCCAGAATCAATCCCAGGTACTTCATTTTACAGCCGATGGGAATCCGCACCCCCTCCACATTGATGTGGGGCATTAAAGGTGGCCGAATCCGAGGACCATGAAAGTAAAGGGCCTCGGTTTTGTTCAGGGCCACCTTAAGGCCCAGTCGCCGAATCCTGCCCACCACCTGTTCGGTTGCGAACGAGGCGAGGAGGGTGGCCTCCTGGAAAGACCTGGCTGTCTCTGTTACTAGCGTGTCGTCTGCATAACAGACGACAGCGACGCCTCGGGGATTGGTACCACGGAGCACCCAATCGTAGCCCATGTTCCACAGTAGAGGGCCCAGGACTGAGCCCTGTGGAACACCGCAGGCCATCGCTCTTCGGTGCCACCTGTCGGCGCCCAGATATACTATGTACCTGAACCCGAAGCCACTGCATCCTCCGCCTGTGCCTTGACCTGCAAAATTGCGTGTACTGTCGATTGGTCTTGCCGGAACCCGTACTGGCACTGTGCCAGGTCCGGCCCGACCCCTTCAAGATGCTCGACGAGGCGAGCGTGAATGATACGCTCGAAGAGCTTACAGACCTCGTCAAGCAACACGATGGGCCGGTAGGACGATGGCGACTCTGTGGGCCGCCCCTCCTTCTTGAGCAGGACCAACTTCCCAGTTTTCCACTGAGACGGAAAACGGCCCTGCTCCAGGCACGCGGAGAACAGGCCACGGAGCCTAGTTCCCAGATGCTCGACGGCTAACACCCACGCACGTCCGGGGATACCGTCGAGACCCGGGGCTGTTTTCTTGCCCCGCAGCCGAAGCACCACCGCCCGAAATTCCTCGGGCGAAACCTCCGAAATAACCCTTGCCGAACTCAACGACAATGGCGTCGATGGACGTGACGCCATCGGTGGGGGAGTGACATTTACAGTGGCAGGGAACAAAGTTGCGACGATCTCTGCGACTAGGTCGCCCCGGAGACTCTGCGTCAGTGGGGGCGCCCACGGGCGATATCTTCTCATCGCCACGCGATATGGACGCCCCCACGGATCGTTATCGAGAGTACCCCGGAACTCCTCCTGAGCTGTAGACTTTGCCCTAGTTATTGCCACGCGCAGCACTCTCTTAGCCTCCTTGTGGAGGCCATGAAGCAGCCGCTCCTGGTCCTCGTCGCCGGGAAGACGGATCCGTCGACGACGGTGCCTGGCGAGACGACGAAGGGCGGCCACGCAGCAGATTCGTAACCGCGTGAGTTCCGCCGACCACCAGAACACCTGGCGCTTCTCTGGAAGGTGTCGGACTCGGGGCATGGCCGCGTCGCAGACGCGCGACATCGCTGCCCCGAACCACGCCGCCTCCTGCTCGACCTGTATCGGTCCTTCTGGTGCAGGGAGCCACGCCTGGGCCAGAGCGGCCTCCTTCAGGGCCTCAACATTGAGACGTTTTACCGACCAACGCGGGCCGTCCGACCGCGGGCCGGTCGGTCCTACACTGGACTGGGTGTTAGGGGACAAGGCGACGTCGAACCGAAGGTATCGGTGATCCGACAACGTCTCCTCATCCACCAGAACTCTCCAGTCGTGGACACGGCGGGCAATAGCTGGGGTGGCGAACGTGGGGTTCACCACCGATCCACCATTATGCCGCACGCACGTGTTAACCGACCCGCGATTCACGACGGCCAGGTTGGCCGAGATCGCCCATTCCTTCAGGGCCTCGCCACGCCTGCTGGTGACCGACGAACCCCAAGCCTGAGACTTGGCGTTGAAGTCGCCGGCAACGAGAACGGGGCGAGGCTGATTGCCTTGCAACACCAGGGCCCCCAGCCGAGTGAAAAAGTGCTCGAACTCAGCCAGGGATCTATTGGGGGAGAAATACATACCCACAATCCAGATCCCCCCCAACAGAACCGCCACACATCCCGACCCCTTCGCTACTTTTTCGAAGGGCGGGGAGCCGGCGGCGCCCCGAGTGATGACGGCCACCAAACCGTTAAGGTGCCCTGTTATAGTTTATAGTAGTAAACAAAACGTCAATGTCATTTCTATGTATTAACTGTCAGAACTGTCTCTGCCCTTTTGATCTGTCGTCGCCGTATGTACGTAACGTGTCCAAGTGATTGTCCATTTTCAAATAAATATATTCGGTTTAATCTCGCTACGTTGTCTATTTTTTGGTGTATAACCCTTCAGGTTATGGGCCCAGTTTGCGTTGAGTGTAGAATAAAGACATATTTTTCTAAAACCTGCGAAACTGCGCACCAAGAATAGTAGGACGGCGTGTTCCGGTGTGGCTTTCATATCGTTATATTTAGTTATTTATGCATCATTGCACGATGGCGTCTTCGACTGGTACATCTGCGTAATTTGTCTTGTACTTGGAGTCAAGTACAAGACAAATTACGAGGAATCGAGAATTACGGAACATGGAAATTTCTTATGAAAATGGTTCTAGTCCATGAAGACCTGTGGTAATGCGTTCGAAAGAAACAATAAGATGATGAGAAAAAATCACAGAAGGCACTGGCTAGGATATGTCTATCCGTAAATTCGAATGTATTTCCTCATATACGCTATGCTACAAATGCACATGAAGCATGGTCTAACCTCGAAAAGGCTTTCCAGGACAAAGGTTTGTGTAGAAGATTATCATTACTACGCATGCTGTTTAATGCAAAACTTAGCGATGAAGGCACGGATTGTTACCTCAATAAGATACAGGAAGTATCACAACAATTACAGGATATTAACTCACCTCTTGATGATGATTTTGTGGCAGTAATAATGTTAAGTGGACTCACAACTGACTATGATCTCTTAATAATGGCCTTGGAAAACTCTAATGTCAAGTTGTCCAGTGATATAGTGAAGATGAAGTTGTTACAAGAATCTCAACGCCGTGACAAGCCAGATGAGAGTGCAACGGCTCTAACAGTATCACGGAAGCCTGTGGAAACATTTAAGAAACCTCCAAAATGCTTCAGATGTAAGAAGACCGGCCATTTTATCAAAGACTGCCCTAAACCAAATAAGAAAATCACCAAGGAAACTACAAAAGTCTTGTTGACAGCGCTTTCTGACAGCATTAAGCCAAGTGAGTGGTATATTGATAGCGGAGCAACGGCTCATATGTGTATCGATAGAAGTATCATATGTAATTTTGTGCATGATAGACCGATGAGTGTAACAGTGGCCAATGGTGAAATACTAGAGACTCTAGGACATGGCAATGTTAAGGTTGAGTTCAAGGACTGTGTTAGAACAATTAGTAATTGTAGTTTATTATGTTCCTAGATTGTCTGCCAACCTGTTGTCGGTCAGTACTTTAGTGAGTAAAGGGTACAAAGTAGTTTTTAGTGCTAAAAAATGTTATGTTTATGATAAAACTTTAGCTTCAGGAAGCCTAGAAGAAGGTATTTATAAGTTAGATTTATGTCAGCCACCGTGCCTAGAGGGGAGGGACTACAGTGAATCATTGCATCAGGTAATGACATCAGTTCCAGAAGCAGTTGTGATGACTGCTTGTTCACCGCAGCTGAAGGAAAAGGTATCTGTAGCATCACGGAAAACCTGGCATAGACGACTTGGGCATTTGAACTCTAGAAGTATGGCGCTTTTAAAACAAGGTATGGTCAAAGGTATTAATTATGACTCCACTGTTTTTGAGCCATGTATTGAGTGTATAGAAGGAAAATAAAGTAGATTACCGTTTTCCAAGAAATCATACACAAGAGCATCTGAAAGATTAGGTTTGGTACACACAGATCTCTGTGGTCCTATGCCTACTACATCTTTCAGTGGTGACAAGTATTTTCTTTGCTTCATTGATGACTACAGCAGGAAAACATTTGTGTATTTCTTTAGATCAAAAGATGATGTGTTCGAGCACTTCAAAGCATTTAAAGCTATGGTTGAAAACGAAACCAACCAAAAAAATAAAGATTCTCCGTAGTGATAATGGTGGTGAATTTGTTAACTTCAAATTTCAGACTTTTATGAAGAATAATGGCATTAAGCATCACACAACAGTTCCTCACTCACCGCAGCAGAATGGAGTGGCTGAGCGTGCAAATAGGACTATTCTCGACAAAGTGAGATGCATGCTGCGAGATGCCAGGCTTGAAAACAAATTTTGGGCAGAAGCAGTCAACACCGCTGTCTACCTAAAAATAGAACACCATCCAAAGCTGTCCCTGGATTAGTTCCAGAGGAGAAGTGGACTAACAAACAGGTGAATCTTAGTCATTTACATATTTTTGGCTGCATTGCATATGCTGTTTCACAAAATAGAAAGAAATTAGATCCAAAATGTAGACAATATATTTTTGTTGGTTACTGTGAGGAAACAAAGGCTTATAGACTGATGGACCCTGATACATTGAAATGTATCAAAGCAAGGGATGTTCGGTTCTTAGAAAATAAGTTTATCACAGACAGGTCACATGATGATATTCATAAACACATGGACTTGTTGAATATTACAAGTTCAAATGTTAGGCAAACTGTAGATGCAGGTGAACAGTCTGCACATGAATTATCAGGAAATGATCAGCAGGTAGCTTCTCAGTCTCCTGAACACTCAAAGACATCTACTGTGAGTCCTATACAATCTGATGACCAAATAACAAAAAGACCATCAGAAAGAAAAATAAGTATTGTCACAGTAAATGACTCTGAGAGCGAGGAGAGTTTAAATGCTGATGATACTTCGGATTTGACATACATTCCAGGAGAATTATCTCTGGAAGATGCATCACTGTCATCGGAATATGAAGATACTTTGATGTCCAATGCATCCGCATGGCTAGTACATAGATTATGTAATGATGATGAAGAACCTGAGACAGTACAAGAGGCACTAAGTGGACCAGATGCAGCTCAGTGGAGAGAAGCAATGTCAGATGAGTATAATTCCTTTAACAGTAATAATTGTTGGACCCTTATTGAAAAGCCAAGCAATCAAAAACCAATTAAATGCAAGTGGGGTTTTAAAAGGAAAAGAGGAGTCAATGGTGAATTATTAAAGTATAAAGCTCGTTTGGTGGCAAAGGGCTACACGCAGCAACATGGAATTGATTATCAGGAAACATTCTCTCCAGTTGTGAGGTATTCTACGATTAGAACAGTGATGTCTTGTGATGTTAAGAAGAACGTAGAAGCCATCTCATCCAACGCTGTCGGCAGTGATTTCATCAGCCGTAAAATGATTATTTTGATACTCGACAAAGTCTTGCCTATTCTCCAACACATCCTCAATTATTCTATAACTTGTGGTATGTTTCCTTCCATTTGGAAGGAAGCCCAAATCACGCCTATCCCTAAAAAACCTAATCCTTTGTCTGTTTCTGACTACCGTCCTATCTCTATTCTTCCCTTTCTATCTAAACTACTTGAACGTCTTGTACATAAACAACTTTCTACCTTCCTTATCAGTAATGATTTGTTCAACCCTCTTCAGTCTGGCTTTCGTCCTGGACACAGTACTGTTACAGCGTTAGTAAAAATAACAGATGATATTCGATGTGGTATGGATGAAGGCAAAGTTACGGTGCTGACACTGCTAGACTTTAGCAATGCGTTTAACAACATAGACTTTGATGTTTTATTAGCGCTTTTACGGTCTCTTAACATATCTCCAACGGTAATTGATTGGTTTCATAGTTACCTGTATGGTCGCCGTCAGCGTGTTCGCATCGATGAGAATTTCTCACCGTGGTGTACTACGACTGCTGGTGTACCTCAGGGCGGCGTTCTATCACCTTTACTTTTCTCAATTTTTATTCATTCAATTTCCCGAAAGCTTACTTCTTCCTACCACCTTTATGCTGATGATTTACAAATTTACACTCAGTCATCAATTGAGAATTTACCCAAGGCTATGCATACAACCAACTGTGATTTAAGTGAAATTGCTGGATGGAGTAAATCGTATGGTCTCTGGGTTAATCCCCTAAAAACACAAACCATTATTATAGGTAGTTCACGGATGATATCCAAAATTGACTGGTTTCACTTGCCTCAAATTATGTTCAATGGAACATGTATTCCAATTAGTGATACCGTCAAGAATCTTGGAATAACTCTGGACAGAAAGATGACTTGGGTCCCACAGGTAGCAGAAACGAGCCGAAAACTGTACGCTTCAGCGTATTCTTTAAAAAGACTACGTAATTTTCTGCCGACTTCCACCAAAACTGTACTTGCACAGTCTCTTTTACTCCCAATCTTAGACTATGCTGACGCCTCATACGCAGATTTAACTGAAGAACCGCTTAATAAACTTGAACGTCTCCAAAATTTCTGCATTAGATTTGTCTTTGGTCTTCGCAAATACGATCATATTACGGAATACCGAAAAAAGCTGAAATGGTTACCCATCCGTTTTCGGCGGAATGTGCACATCCTAACTCTCTTGCACAATATTCTTTTTAACCCCACTACTCCTTTATATCTTAAAGAACGTTTTGAATTTTTAAACTCTACGCATTCCCGGTCCCTTCGCTCCTCTCAAACTCTCCAACTTAAAACTCCATCCCATACATCCCAGTTCTATGATCTGTCCTTTACTGTCCAAGCTGTCCGGCTTTGGAATGCACTGCCTGTAGATATCAGACGAGCTAAAACCCTGTCTATATTTAAAAACACTGTCAAGAATTTCTATACATAAATATATATATATATATATCGGAGTGTGAAGAAAATAAATTAAATTAAATAGAACACTAACGCCATCTATTGAAAATAAATATCAATTGACATCGGACAGCGCGCCCTTTTTGACAGAACAATGTAAAAATTATTATTAAAGGCTCGTGGTCGTTGTTATTAATTATTGGACTGAATAAGTAAAAATGTAATGGTGAACTTATGTAAAGTGATATGTTTAAAAGAGCAACTCTAGGTTTTATTGCCGGCTTCTTTCCTAGTAGATAACTGCATTCCGAACCGGTGGTAGCTTCAAATCTTTCAAATAGACTCTGAAGTGTTAATCTTGTGTTTTATTACCGAACTATTACACGCTATGCATCCTGGCTGTATCTGAAGATCAAAGAGGGATGAATAACCCTCATAGACATGGCCTATGATGACGCCATGACCTCTGCCATCTGACCACAACACACAGTCACCCGGATATCAGAAGTGGGATTGAACTCGACATCCACTATCGTAAATCAGGTGATGTAACTCCTACAGTCTCGTACCATGTTATTTTTGTTGTTTGAGAGTTTGGAAAACATTAATTATTAGTTTTATGCACTTTTTTTTGGGTTGTGCAAAAAGTTATAAATTATTGAAATTCTATCATCCGAAATAAAATAGTGATGGTATTGTAAAGTGTAATATGCTACTGCTTTACATGTGGTAAAAAATGCTCAATGGTACTGTAAATTTGCTAGTCTCCAGTAAATTTCAATGTTGCGAATGTTGAGAATCATTTAGATGTGCTATGTTTATAAATTATAGTAAGTCCCTTAAGTTTTGTAAATCATTTTGATTTATTTTATGTTCCAAACTAAATTGTTTAAACGATAGTCAAAATGAAGTGTCGATGATTACTGTGTTAATGATTTTGATGTTTCAAATTCCATATGCTGTGGATGGTGTTCCCTGGCGCTGTGGAGTTGTTGAGGCGGTTCTCTGACAGTGCAAGTACTGAGATAGCTGGTTGTTTGCCTGCCTACCTACATATGCCATTTTCTCATGGATGTATTTGAAATTTGGTGAGCCGCTTCTGGTTTTAAAATTAACAGGACAAGTTTTAATTTTGTTCATTCTGATAAACTAAACAATTCATTAAGTTAAAAATACCAGGTTCTATTTCCTACCTTATTGATTTTTATTTTAATTTCTGGTGTTAAAATCTGATGGTAATTCTTCTTTTAGTTTTATTAAAACTGATGGTACTTTAATTAATATTTGAAGTTTTTGTTTAACTGCTAATTAGGCAGTGATATTATGGTTACAGATTTAATGTTACTGTAACCACAACAAATATTAAAATTTTCTCAAATTTACAATATAAAACAAATCTTAATAACTACTCTTAGTCAATACAGAAAGTTAATCATGTTGTAACACTTTGTAAATTGTATTGCAGTTTAAATAATAGTTTATTTCAATAACATTGTGATTGTTAGTACTTATGTGTTCCTAGATCATAAACTGACAATTAATAATTAAACTGAAAATAATTGTTAAAAATAATTTTAAATCAGTTATTGGCCTGTCTTTGTTGACTGGTTGATACCATCATAAACTACAAAATAGTAAGACTGTACAATCCATATTCCCCACTTCCTTCCTAACTCTTTTCAGAGCCTCTGGGGACCACGGTCATAAATATAAGGCCTAGGCCCCAGCATCGCCCTAGTTCCCATTTCCTTTAGAGCCTCTGTGGACCACGGCGTTCAGGACCGCTCAGCACCACAGCATCATCCTTGTCTACGAGAAATCAAATCAGGCATTAATGCGTGGATCGTTTGCACTGATAAAAAAAAAAAAAAAAAAAAAAAAACACTCCTATGTACAGCAAATCTTACTTATTTACTAGTAATTTTTAAATATTTATCGGTGGTCACGTTGAGTGAACAGATTACTAAGAATAATAATTTGAATGCTACAATGCATTCTAATAATTGTGCTTAAGTGTTCTGTGGAAATACCTAAGCTCGGTTTTGATTATTAATCTGTTTCAGAATCTGTTTGACAAAGGGCCTGCCAAGCGACGCAGGGCACTCATCGCATTTCAGAGTGGCCGTGTGGCCGCAGCACCTTTCATGGGCAATGATTATTCGAATAATCTCAAAAAAAAAAACAAAACGAAAAGAAAAAAAAAGAGAAAAGAAAAGAAAAAAAAAATCTATTACGCTGTTGTCTTGTAGAGTGGACAGTGGCATATTTTCTCACAAATTATGCTATTGTGTGTACTCTCATGATATTTTAAGTTTCAGAAAGGATCTAGCAAGTGATGCTGAGCATCCATCGCACTACAGAATAGCCGAGTCGGAGCGCCACGAAGTATTTTGAAAACCTTGCTGTCACTAGTGGTAAGGACCTGATATCTAACCAACATGCTGATTCAACGAGACAGTAAAACTGGGTGAGCAACTTTCATATTGTTATCTTATTTGTGTACAACATAAGCTACAAACTGCAAGCTTAAAAATGAGCTGCAAGCTTAAAAACGAGCTGCAACCTTAAAAACGAGCTGCAAGGTTAAAAACAAGCCGCAAACTTAAAAACAATTTTGTGTAACACACATATACACACACATACAAAACGCTAAAGCTAAAGATCTTAAAGCCGAATGTTTCAAAGAAAATTTAAAAACTAAAAAGTCTAAAAGCTAAAATCTCAATGTTTTAGGCTTAAGGTTCAGAGCTAAAAAGCTGCAAGCTATAAAGCTGTAATCTAAAAAGCTGTAAGCTAAAAATAAAGCTACAAGCTACAAAGGTACAAGCTAAAACGCTGCAAGCTAAAAGCTAAAAACTGAAAGCTATAAACAACAATTATGACTATTGACGTGTAGCGGCGTTCAATATGTCATTCCTATCCTAGTCCCCTGTGTACCACGGTGTGATGAGCCACCCAGAGCACAGCATCGACCTTTTCTAAAAATCCTTAGGACCTCTGTTGAAAAACAGCTACGACCTTATGCTTCCTTTAACACTGAACATTACACATTGAACTAATGCCACGAATAGTGAGCATACATATTGAACTGTTGTCACATGTCGTGAACAGTAACATATTTTCTAACAAGTTAAGCTAGTATCACATAGTAACCAGAAATGAACTTTTTAACAAATGATATCACGTACCACTAACAAATTTTGCTGTTGGCATGATGAGCCAACAGTTAAGTTTTATTAACATTTACTCTGATCATTTTAAAAGAACAGTGGGTACTAGCTAGCATCTTTACTATGTCTGGTGGACCATAACTGTAATAAATTTTAACAATGTTGGCAGAGGGGCACTATGAGTGAACCCTAGCCTGTGTATACTGATGATATTTTAAGTTCCAGTAGGGCTCTAGCAAGCAGTGCAGAGTACTCGTCCCACTGCGGTATCGCCGTATCAGGACGGCATTACAGAAGGGATTGAGCAAGCAATGCAGAGCGCGCATCGCACTGCAGAATGGCCGTATCGGAGTGTGAAGAAAATAAATTAAATTAAATAGAACACTAACGCCATCTATTGAAAATAAATATCAATTGACATCGGACAGCGCGCCCTTTTTGACAGAACAATGTAAAAATTATTATTAAAGGCTCGTGGTCGTTGTTATTAATTATTGGACTGAATAAGTAAAAATGTAATGGTGAACTTATGTAAAGTGATATGTTTAAAAGAGCAACTCTAGGTTTTATTGCCGGCTTCTTTCCTAGTAGATAACTGCATTCCGAACCGGTGGTAGCTTCAAATCTTTCAAATAGACTCTGAAGTGTTAATCTTGTGTTTTATTACCGAACTATTACACGCTATGCATCCTGGCTGTATCTGAAGATCAAAGAGGGATGAATAACCCTCATAGACATGGCCTATGATGACGCCATGACCTCTGCCATCTGACCACAACACACAGTCACCCGGATATATATATAGTTATGTATGTGTATGTATATGTCTAACTATATAAGTATTAGTATTTCGTATTATTTTGTTTTGTAATTATTTTAAAATATATATATATATATATTTTTCTCTCTTTTTGCTCTCTTTATTGTACACCACCGTCTACTTCTTCTACTTCAATTTCTGTCCATCCAAAGGTTGTCTGGAAGAGATCGCTTTTAGCGATTAGACCACCCATTGTAGGACCATTTAGTAATTAAGTCTTTATTATGTATGCTATGTTATTATCTTTTATGATTATACAATAAAGATTTGTTGTATTGTATTGTAGAACACTGCTTGCTGTTGCTGCTGAATATGATTTGGCTATAGATCACTTAGACGTTAAGACTGCTTTTTTAAATGGCGATTTGAAGGAAACTGTTTATATGGAGCAACCAGATGGTTTTAAAATAAATGGCAAAGAAAGATTTGTTTATAAATGAAACAAAGCTATTTATGGCCTAAAACAAGCGTCAAAAATGTGGTACGATAAAATTAATGATGTATTAATTAATTCACTTAGTTTTAGTAAAACATCATCAGAACCATGCGTCTATTTCAAGAGGTCACAAGGTGAAGTTATAATAATTGCACTGTATGTTGACGATATCCTCTTATTCTTATCGCGCAATTCATCTTTAAAGTCAAAAATCAAAAATGACTTGATGAAAGAGTTTGACATGCGAGATCTAGGACCAGCTCATCAGATACTGGGGATGAGGCTCGGTAGACAAAGAAATAAAATAACACTTGATCAGTCAGGTTACATAACTAAAGTCTTGGAGAGATTTAGCATGAAAGACTGCAAACCTGCGAAAACACCGATGGAAAAAGGATCCAAGCTAAATATGAATCAAGAAAATAATAATAAATGTGATTATAGAAACTTAATAGGATGTCTAATGTATATTGCAGTTTGTAGCAGGCCTGATATCGCCCACGCTGTGAGTGTGCTGAGTCAGTTCAACCAATGCCACTTGGAAGCGCACTGGAAAGCAGCTAAGCGTGTATTACGTTATCTCAAAGGTACTACAGATTATTATTTAACTTTTCAGAAAAGTGGGCTAAATGTTACTGCCTATGTAGATGCAGATTGGGCTGGTAATGAAAATGATCGTAAATCCTATACTGGTTTTGTTTTCAAGCTTGGTAGTAGCACAATATCGTGGGAGAGCAAGAAACAATAGACAGTAGCCCTCTCTATATACATGGAATACATGGCCTTATCTGATGCCTGTAAAGAGGCTTTATTCATAAGATTTTTTTTGTATGAATTACTTGGTAATTTCTGTAAAATATTGATTTATAATGATAATAAATCTGCTCAAAAATTGGGCACAAACTCTATGTATCACAGTAGGACGAAACACATAGATGTAAGGCATCACTTTATTCGAGAAATTGTTAGTAAAGAGATAGTAAAAATTGAATACTTATCAACTTATGTAATGATAGCTGATATCATGACAAAACCCTTAACAAAAGAAAAACATGATTTCTTTTTGAAAGGTTTAGGTTTGTTTATAAAAATGTAATATCTAAAATGTTTTGTTAATGATATATGTCAACTTTTTATTTGGAGAAAAATATTTAATTACTGTAATTCTGTAACTAATGTTGGCAAGTGAGCTATGTACTTGTGGTATAAATACCTTAATCTATATTGTGCCTTTATATAATTATAGGGTCGGTTAGTTGATAAGAAATTGTATTTAATTTAAGGGTCAGTTATCTGATGAGACATTGTGTTTAGTTTGAGGGCCAGTGTTATAGTTTATAGTAGTAAACAAAACGTCAATGTCATTTCTATGTATTAACTGTCAGAACTGTCTCTGCCCTTTTGATCTGTCATCGCCCTATGTACGTAACGTGTCCAAGTGATTGTCCTTTTTCAAATAAATATATTCGGTTTAATCTCGCAACGTTGTCTATTTTTTGGTGTATAACCCTTCATCCCCTGCCCAGTCTTCCCTGGGGGGAACAAAATAAGGCTCGGCGACCACAGCCACTTGTATCAACCACTGCGCCATGCTCTGGACTAGTAAGTCCTGGGCCCTGGCCCAGTGATTAATGTTCGCCTGGAGGAAACGTTTTACCATATTAATGGGTGATCTCCATTTGTTCGCCACTGGTGACCGCTGTCGGCTGGGTCACAACCTCCGACCCTCGACCACGATTATTGTGGCGAGGGCGGGAGGAGGCGACGCATGCCTTGGCGCCCACCTGGTGCCCCGCGGGCTTACCGGCACCTGCGCAAACTACGCAGTGCGGCTCCGCGGAGCACCCCTTGGCCTTGTGGCCCACATTACCGCAGCGATAGCAGAGTTCGCTGCGGTCACACTCGTCAGTGCACCGCGTCCGCACATGTCCCCTGTGCAGGCAGCGGTAGCACCGCATGGGCTTCGGCTCAAGGAGTTTGACGCGCGCCGCTACCCAGCCGATCAGGACTCGGCCCGATTCAAAATTTTGTCGGTGACCTTAGCGGGGCACCGCACCCACGCTGCGCCAAGGCCCGACCGTTCGGGGCGGATCTCCCCGACCTTAAAACGTTCAATGGGATAATCCCCAGCCCTTGCGAGGCCTGCCGCGACTAGTTCCGGATCAGCTGATGCGTCTAGTCCGGAGACGCGCAGATCCGCGGTTTTGACGAGGCGAGAGACCTTGACATCTTCCTCCAGTACCGACCCGCGAAACGCTACCCTCATTTTTTCGGAGAGTCAGCCCTTGCCTCCGATTCCGGGCCCGGTACCTCATACAGGTACCCACCTGTCGCCATCAGGCGCGCCCTCATTTCAGCGATGCCGAGGCCAGACTGTCCCTATCTACTCGGTAGCGAGCGGACGTGTTTCGGTGTGCTCCGTGTGGATTTGCTGTATAGTGGTATCCGTCTTGTTTCATGCGCTCTTATGTACTGCCTATCGACACTGTATATGCTTTAGTTCTGTGTTATATACTATACTCTATGTGGATCATTTTAGTGGGAAGTGGACCCGTGGTTTGTTTGTGTTTTTAGCTTATCTAATTTATTATGTTACTTGTCGGAATACAAACTGTAAGTACTGCTTTATCATTTAATTATTAGATTACCGATTAGAAATTGTTAGTGTAGCGTAGTTCGTAGATTATAGTTTAGTTTTTGCTTAATTCTTAGGTCAGGGCCCGCGTGTCCAGCGACCGCGTGGTGTGTTTTTAGGTTAGTTTATAGGTTGGGACAATACACGTTTTCTGTGCGGCTCACTTCCGTGCGGTCAGTCGATCTGACAACTGACATTCCGACAGTTGACAGTTGACAGGTAACGTTTGACCTTGACAGGTGACAGTGACACCTGTATGACGGGTGACGGCCATCTTGGTGTTGCCACTTTATTTATCTTAAATTCCTGTGGCTGTTTTTACGCCTCGGCCAACTAGCCTTTTGGCCAAGTGCATAAAGAGATCCGCTATTATGGAGCCTTTTGATGAGGAGGCTCACGCCAATGCGACATATGCAGCTAATGAAGAAACTATTCGGAAAAAGAGTGACGAGTTTCGCGCTGCTATGGGTATGCCCAGCGTCTTTGCGCCTAGACGGTCGATTGCCCGGACGCCGCCACAGCAAGCAGCCAAGAGACCGCTGACATCGCCGGACGACACGCAGGACGCCCTGCGACCGTGCACGCAGGAGGACAGGCCAAAGGCGGCGCCGCGCCCTTCCACCACCACTGCCATGGAACAGCCAATCTTCGTCGAGGAGGAGGAGCCTGAGCCTGCAGCCCCTGCCGCGCAGCCAATCGTAGTGGCTGAGGCCTCAACAGTGGACAACTCTGGCAAACTGCGCGCTGCCTCCAAGCGGGAGCTTCTGGAGCGAGTACACAACGCCTTGACGGACGTTAGCGATATCGCCAACGGGTCTGTTTCAGAGAGGAAATCTAAATTAAATAGCAGCGACAGAGCAATAGTCAACAAACGGGCCCTGGAAATAATAGCAGTTGTGGCTACCCTGGAGCTGATGCTGGGCGATGCTAAGAGGGAAGCGACTAGCGCAGCGATAAGATGCACATCCCTCGAGCTCCAGCTGGCAGCCAAGGGTCGGGAAACGTCTGTCATGTCTGCCATAGAGGCTAAAATTAACTGCCTTGCAACTCCACAGGTGAGGAGCTCCCCCCCGGTCCCAACTTTTGCGCAAGTTCTGCGTACCAGGATTGCAACGGTACCCATACCCGAGCCAAGTGGCCCCGTCCTGGCAGTTTACCCGTCCGAGTCTGGGCAGGAGCTGCTAAAAACAGCGGAGGATACGAAGGCCGAGATAAAAAAAGCGGTAAACCCCAGGGCGGCCAACTTGCAGGTGGACCAGGTGCGCAAGATTGGCAATGCTGGCATCCTAGTGAAGACAGCGAACGAGGATGCAGCTCAGCGACTTCGGGATGCCATGCCTGGGACCCTGCGCGTTACGGAGCCTAGACAACGCATGCCTCAGGTGGCTATCTACGGGATTAGCGGCGACCCCGAAAAGGATCAGCTTTTGATGACCATCCATGAGCAAAACATGTCTGCGGAGTCTGAAGAGTGGCCCCTTGAGCGTCTCGCAAAGGAGGGCAGGGTGGCCTTCAAGAAGGGGAGAAAGGGAGGAGGATCGACCACGGTGATTTTGGAGTGCTCACCGGACCTGCGCGCTAAACTGGTGGACCGGGGCAGGCTTTACATCGGGTGGGATGTCTGTAGGGTGGCTGACTACGTTGAGGTTACGTGCTGCAACAAATGTCAGCTCTACGGGCATCCAGAAAAATACTGTCGCGCTCCGGAGGTGGTGTGCGGGCGTTGCGGTGCCAATGGTCACCGATCGGCAGAATGTAAGGCGGAGACTGCGCGCTGCGCTACGTGCGCAAAATTCGGGCGGAAGGAGTCAGGAAGTCACGCGACCGCATCCAGAGACTGCCCACCACGGCAACATGCGGTGGAGCGGTCAATTGCGGCTACCAAGTACATCCTCGGTTGACGCGAGGATCACTGCGACATCTGGCGCGCCGTGGACGCGTTAGCCTCGACGCTGCGGAGATAGAGACAGCAAGCCCCAGAAAGGGGAGAGTGCAAAAGGGACAAGGACGTAGATATAATTTGTAGGGTGTCCGTCAAACCTCACGCGGCGGAGTGCACACTGTTTTACAGACGCAGTTCCGCGTGAGTGACACCCATGCTTTGGCCCCATATAATCGTAAGATTGGTTGGGCCATGGGAGGTTGGAGGTCCACTTGACTTTGGACCGTCCTCAAAAGTTTGGCGTAGGTAACACCTTTCGCTAAGCCCGCAGGCGTCACCGTCAACCACCTTTAATGCCCCACATCAATGTGGAGGAGGTGCGGATTCCCATCGGCTGTACAATGAAGTACTTGGGATTGATTCTGGACAGCCGGTGGGATTTCCGTGCCCATTTCAAGGAGTTGTCGCCGAAATTGGTGCGAGCGGCGGGCGCGCTCGGACGCCTGCTGCCGAACCTGGAGGGACCTAATAGCCCTTGCCGAAGTTTATACGCTGGAGTCGTGCGGTCAATGGCCCTGTACGGATGTCCCGTATGGGCCCAGTCCCTGAAACCCCGCTGCGTCGCCTTGCTGCGCAAACCGCAGCGTTTGTTGGCGCAGTGAATAGTAAAGGGCTACCGCACGGTCTCCCACGAGGAGGCGGCCTGCGTATTGGCCGGCACCCTCCCTTGGGAGTTGGACGCAAAACTCCTCTCGTCCGCGTTCTTCTGGCGGGAGGAGGCGTCCAGTCGCCGTCAGGTGAGACTGGCCCCGAGGGAGATTGCGGCCCGATTTCGCAGAACCGCTGTGGAGGAGTGGCATACCAGGCTGGAAAGCCCAAGTGCGGGCTTGAGGACCGTCGCGGCAGTGCGTCCTGTCCTAAAGAGATGGCTAGACAGGCGCCACGGTGCGCCAACTTTCCGGCTGACGCAGGTACTGACGGACCACGGATGTTTCGGTTCGTTCCTGTGTCGGATCGGAAAGGAGGTGTCTGCCGTGTGCCACCATTGTGGCAACTGCCACGAGGACACGGCCCAACACACGTTGGAGGAGTGCCCAGCCTGGGACGAAGAGCGCAGCGCTCTCAGAGCAGTCGTCGGAGGAGACCTCTCGCTGCCGGCCGTGGTGTCGTCCATGGTCGCCCACTTCTGCGAGAGCGTCATCTCGCTGTAGCATTATAGAATCTAAACCTAACTATAGTCGATTATCAATTATCTATGATGGATGCAAACTCGATTATTACTAAGAATCACAGCCCTGTGCGATGCAAATCTAGTATAAATACGCACGCATCGTACCGACGTGTCTCTTTCGCATTGAAATCCCGCTCGGGTCGATACGGTGCGCTAGGTGGTCGCTGGACACGCCTGCCACCAAGTTCCTACGGTGCGGTAGGTGGTCGCTGGATAGGCCTACCACATCACAGCGCGAAAGCGAGGTGTCGCTGGACACACCGCCACGTCTTCCGGTGCGGCGAGCTGTCGCCGGGCCAGAGCGCCGAATCCCAGGCTGCCACAAGGCAGGCCAGCAGGCTGCTGTTGGGCCGTGCCGCGGGACACTTCCCCGCTGCGCTAACGCGCCGCCATCTACAACAACGCACGTGGACCTAGGCGTGCTAACCACGTGCGCACCACAGACGGGGAACTGACCCCAAGACCTCGCGTGCTAACGCGAACCGCGTGGCTACTCCACCGCGCCGCGCAGAAGCAAACGCCGTGCAACCACCACGTGTGCCGCCATCGTGCCGTCCATCTGGAACGGTGCCACCAGGCCAGTACCCCAAGTGTAGCATCACCATCCGCTACCGTGTTGTATGTGAAGAGGTGGTGTATTTTACCAATAAAGCTCGTACCTACGTATTCGAACCCTGATTTTAATTGTCTCACCCAACTATCTATCTATCTGCGTATCCGTATTTCTACAAACGCCGCAACAGGCCCAGCTAGGAGAGCAGGCACGGGTCGAAGACCATCATTAGAGGCGGGCTGGGCGTTTCTTTTGCCTTTTCCATGCCCCTTGCCCTTCGGGGAGGCTAGTGTACCATCGACAAGAGGCTGGGTTTTTGAGGGTCCAGCGACGGCATTCGGCGGCTGCACGGTTGTCCTACCTTTGGCCCGGTCAGCAGCCAGTGGGGGGCGCATGATGGGTTCCGGGGGCAGCCTTGAACAGATTTCCCTCAAGCGCACGTCTAAAATATTGAGAAAACGGCGCTCGAGTTGCTCGAAACGGTCACCCTCTCCTGAAGCAACCCCTGACTGGGTTGCCGGCTGCGACGGTCTAATCGATTGGACCGTCGCTAGCATCTCTTGCATATTTTTCTCTTGGGCTGCCAGAGAGGCCTTGAGAAGGGCAATCTGTTGCGCCATTGCCGCGTTCTCGGCCTCTAACCTGGCCACCTCTGCGGAAGCTGATTCCTGGGCCCTCTCCAATGATGCTTTAGCTGCGAGATTTAGCCTACGCTGCTCCGTCCCTTTGAGACTCCGGGCCTTGTGTGTCACGTCCCGGATGTTGGCTGACAACTGCAAGCGCCAGTCACCGCAGTCAGCTGTCGTATTCATTGTTTCCATCGGAGCGGTATCTTCGTCGGACACCACAGCTGGACTTGCTGAGAGAGCAAGCATTTTCTGCACTGGTTCTAAGTCACTGTCGCTTGTCTGCGCGTCCAGTTGCCGATCTCTCAGTGCCCTCTTTGAGCGCGTCATTACGCCGCTCATTCCCGTCTTAGCTACGGGAGCCGAGACAGTTGAAGCGGCCCCGACTGTCGCTTTCTTAGGCTTATGCCCAGCGTCATCCGTCTTCCCTAGGTCGCTAGCGTCCCTTGGGATAGACAACTTCTCCATAGATTCATCGTCATTATTTTTGTTGGGTAGTAAATTGATTTCCATATTGAATCCCACGAGTATGGGGGAAATATTCGGTCCACCCAGCCAGAGCCCCCTGTAGCTGGGTAAGCAAATGTCTGCACGGGGTTCAGCACGTTCCCCGCCGGGGTTCGCACTAGCGACCGAACTACCCATCCCCTCGCGGTGCGCCGCCGCTTGGGATTCGGTAACTTTTTATAGAGGTTTTCTCCCTCGCGGCCCAGGCGGTTAAGCCAAGCCCCTCGGTCCGATCGGAGCGCGAGACATGACCACAGACCTCCTTCGACCGGATTACGATATACGACGGTGGCAGCAAGAGAGAACTTTCCCCCTACTGTCGGCTCGGCGGCGGGGTGAGCGCACACCGAGCCCGCCGTCCCTAACGACGAACGCGCCAAACGAGCCCTAATACCAAGCGACAGTCGCCACAACAGGCGACGACTGTCAACCATCTTTTTTTAGGATATCAGCCGTCGGTCAATATGACCGCCGTTGCCCAGGGTGCACCACGTGGAGGTTTCCTGACTTCGCACCCCTCTCAGTATCAGACCTAAGTCTGGAATTGTGCCCGGTATGGCGATAGGCTCGCCCCCTATCACATTATGGGACCGTAATAACTTCGGCGAAAAGTGGGTGTACTGGACCTTTGCCTAACCCTTCGCGGATTACAGGCGTGAGTGTATATGTATATGTATGTACATTTAGATCTCGGTCGCAGGCCAAAATTAGATTTTAGGCTTTAGCTGTAAAATTAGCACTCGCTTGATGTGAATTGTTGTTTTCAATAGAGCAGTGGGTCGATGAATATGTACATAGTGTACGTATACATGACTACATTATTTTTATTATCATTATATATTCGATGTTTTTTTTAATATAATTTCGCTGTACAACTATGTACTAGTATGGAGTAGTATCCTTTTTACCCGCTTATGTATCCGGCACTATTTGTCATAGGTATGGTCGGATACTATAAGTCAGAAGTTAGGCGTGACGTAGCACTAGCCAAATATGTATTTGAGGTTTTCCGAGGTAAATGAAAATGCAGTTTTGGCCTCACTGAAACTCCTGGTCCCAAACACAAGGTTGCAAATCAATGTAAGGGAGAGGTTCTTCGAGGTTCCGTTGACTCGCACCAAAACTGCTCGGTACGCTCCAGTGGTCAGAGCCATTAACATAATTAACCAAGTTGGGCGGAACATAGATATTTTTAATTGCACACTGGCGGAATTCATAAGGGCGACTATAATGACTGTAACGAATGTATCGACTATATGAGGTGTGTATGTGTATTTGTATGTATGTGTTTAATTGATTGTATAGCAATGTAAGTATAATCGCATTGGGTGTGTTACCTGTTAGATTATATTTAATTTAATAAATAAATAAATAAACTAAAACGTTTTTTTTTATCCTAGCACGTCAAAGTGACCACATTGCATCCGATAGTAAGCGCAGTACTGTCCAAGTAGACTATCAAGTAGCGAGGACAAACATCCCTCGCAAAGTGACACAATCATTTCAGTCAGTCAGAAGCTTCTTCACAGTACGCTTAATAAACCCGGGAATACAGGAAGTAGGTAACACGTGCGCTGGCAAACTTTTCCACGACTTGATGGTGCGGCTAAGATACAAATTCGCGAACCTCTTGGTTCAGGCCAGGGTAATAGACACCAAGGTGTTGGCGCTCCGCAAGCCAGTACGTGCAGTTCTGGCGTGTATAGAAGAGGATGGGATAAGACCAAACAATTCTTCGAAGCATTCGCCATGATACACACGGTACAAAATGCTAAGCGAATAAATGTCCCTGGGCAGCTGTAGCAGCTCTAAGCTGTTGGTCACGTCTGCATCATTCATAATGCGGATGGCCCGTCGCTGCAATCCATATCAACCATCGAGCAAGCAATTATCGGAACCATAACAGAGGTGGAAGCAGTATTCCATTCCCGGCTGTATCTGCACTTAATATTAGCATCACGCTTATATACGCTGACCGGGCGTTAGAAATCGCCGCCGCAAAATGAAATCCGATATCTACACCTAAAATCCTAACATCATTCTGCATTGTCATTGGAACACCCTGAAAGTGGAGACTGGAGAAAAGGGGGATTTGTGGCATGAAAACGCGTACACCTATGTTTTCTTGGCATTGAATTCAATCCTATTCCTGATATACTGCGAAAATATGAGATCTAGGGTCTGGTTGAGCTCAAATACAAGATCCTCGCGTTTGCGCATAGTATCCGCCCGGCATCCGGCTACTAGGCAGATGCTAAAGGGATGTAATAGCGTAATATTCCTCCATGGATTGTATGCCTTTTCTCTCAAAAACAACTTCCACGCGGGCGGAGTCGCGGGCAAAAGCTAGTTACTAATAAGTGTCTAATGACTGGCTCTGTACATGGTGCTTTCATTAGTACCCGGTATAGCAATACAGAAAATATAGTAATTTTATATGTTTTTATATATATCGGTGTTTTTTTTTTTATCCTGGCACGGCAAAGTGACCGCACTGTACCTGATAGTAAGCGCAGTACGGTAGTAGTATAGGGATTCGGCGTTTCCTGAGCACAAATCTAGGCCCGAGCTAAGTCGAGCTAGGGAGCTAGGGTTATTTTCAATAGATGGCGTTTTGTAGTCAATTTAATTTAATTTATTTTCTTCACACTCTGCTGGTGGTAGGATATTCATATCCGCCCGGATAGCGACCACCGTACACAGGGCGAAAAACCCGCCATAGTGGCACACGCAAGTATGTCGCGTTCCGGGATCAGCCAGTGTACATCCGGTTTTTGTCGGGGGTCTGGAGTTGGGGTACAATGGCCATAATGCGGCCTTCCTAGTACTCTGACACTAGACCCTCGACCCCTTCTTCACCTTCTTGCCCATGGCGTAGTGTGAAGAAGCAGGACGGCATGAGTGTGTTGAGTAGCGGGGATAGATCGTCTCTCGCTACTCAGTACTGTATTTGGACCGTAAGTAGTATAGGGATTCGGCGTTTCCTGAGCACAAATCTAGGCCCAAGCTAGGTCGAGCTATGGAGCTACGGTCCCTAGACTTGCTCCAGAATCCAGGTACCCTACTACCCGCGAATAGGTTCCCGAACAGGACTCGGCAGCCGCGAATTAAATTTATATCAACCGCGAATTTAATTTATACCAACCGCGAATTAAATTTATATCAGCCGCGCATTAAATTTATATCAACCGCGAATTAAATTCATATCAACCGCGAATTTAATTAATATCAGCCGCGAATAAAATTGATATCACACGCGAATTTGATTTATATCAAAGGAGATTTTATACCTGTCTCGAATTTAATTTATATTTAAACATTTTACGTTTATTTTGCACGTTTGTCAGCCAGCTTGGTCTCATCTTTGTTTGTATGCAGGTATGAATCCTTTTTTCTATGAAGTTACGCTTGTCTTCCTACGGTAATAGTCATGTCTCAACGTGTCTGTATAATTTCTTAGTAGTAGTCTTGCCTGCGTTTCAAAGCTTCATTGTTCATAAGGGAAAGCTATTAAAATTAGTGACGGTATCTATTCTTTGAATATAACAATAGACCACACGGTGCTATTCATGTGAGTCTCTATAAGTTTTAGGTAGCCATTGTCCATAAGAGAAATCGGGTAATTTATTAGGTACATCAATCAAATGTAATGACAAAGCAGTATTACTTATTGTTCAAAGCTTCATTGTTCATATGGGCAAGCGGTGTTAAAATTAATTACGGTACGGTATTGTTTGAATATCACAACAGACCACATGGGGTTGTTAATGCAATGAGTTTTGGGAACCCATTGTCCATATGAGAAATCGAATACCTGTCTATCAGTATCGGTTTTTGCTTTTGCTACAGCAAAATGACCCTTAGCTGCCGTATAAAAGCGATGACAAAAATTATACTACACCGTATTCCACAGTGTGCTCTACACCACAAATGAACTCCGGTTGTTTGTATAGTGAATTTTTAAATAGTGACTCTGCTGCAATATGAATGTAAGTACCTATGTATAATTCGATGTAATATAATATTAATTATGTTTTATTTACTGTTAATATTGTGTTTTGACCTCAGATTGTTTTAATCAATTGTTGATGATGTGTATATTTTTATGTATCCCGTATTCCTACACTCGTCTCTGTGCCATGCTTATAATAGTTTACTTTTTGGTTCGCTGATAATACTTTCAAAAACTATTATTATGCAGATAACGACGATGATGATCAGCCCAGCGACGAGGAAGGCACCCTGGCATACAAAGTTAAAAAAGCAATAGCAAAGAAATCAAATTGCATCGACGATTTCTTCGAAAAACCTAAGAAGAAAAAGAAGGTGACAAAAAAGTCGTCAAGTGTTGGTCGCTCTTCCAGTGGTGGAGTTTCATACATCACGTCAAATAAGGACGACATCGCCGATGCATCTCATCTTATAAAGATTGAGATATATGATGTCAACAAGGTAAAAAATATCGCTCCGATGGAACACTGAAAACATGCTGAGGTGCGTGTTAAATATTACGCAGAAGCCGACGCAGACAAAAACTTGCAGTCAGTGAGAGATACAATATTTAATATCACCAAGCACTTGGCTACGAAAGAGGACTGTGTGAAATATTTTATAGACACTGATAAATAAGATAGTGCGTAAGCTTATGTGTAAGTGAGTGTTTAAGGACATTGCGTTATTGTAGTATATTATATTATAGTAGTATGTTTTCGGGAAAACTATGGAAAATGGTATAAAACGCGTAAACGTCAAATTAGTGAACCATTGGTTGAATCGTGGGAAAACCCAGGGAGCTCAATCTTTGATTGCAAAACCTGAGTTTCACAGTCTATCCATTTTTTCTGAAAATTTAGTTGCAGTGCAATTAAAGAAAACTAGTGTTATATACAATAAACCAATTTATCTAGGGTTTTGTAAATTGGATCTTTCAAAAACATTAATGTACACATTTCATTACGATTACATGAAAGAGAAATATCGAGATAATATTAAATTACTTTATACAGACACTGACTAATCTATCAAATATTTACAGAAAATTTCTATGCTGATATAAAAACTGATTTAGAAAACTATTTTGACACCTCTGACTATCCATCTAATAATGAATATGGTTTACCTTTAATAAATAAAAAACGGTTAGGGTTTTTTAAAGATGAAACTAACGGTAAAATTTTAAAAGAGTTTGTAGGCCTGCGATCAAAAATGTATGCATTAGATGTGCAAAATAAATGTATATGCAAAGCAAAAGGCGTTAATAAATGCATCACAAAAAAGTTTTGTCTTAATGATTATAAATCATGTTTATATGAAAACAAAATTCAGTATAGTGAAATGCTAAGATTTAAATCCATTAAACACATAATGTATACTCAAAAAATAAACAAAATATCTCTATCATATAATGATACAAAACGGTACTTATTAGAAAATTCCACTGATACTCTTGCTTGGGGTCATTATAAGATAAAGGACATTTAATTTTTTTTCATATTTTCTGTACAATGATAAGAATAATTTATTTATATTTTTGTGTATTATTAAATTAAATTAAAGCACTGTAATTATAGCTGTTATCAGATTATTGTGTGCTTAATTGGACCTACAACTGAAGAGGTTGGTGTTGCTTTCTAGATCACTGGGTATTTGTGAAGCACCAGTGGAGTGGTAACGGGCGGTGTAAATTATAAAATCAAATACATATAATACATTTAATTTTAACGAAATGTTTTATTCATTCCAATACCTCTTCAGAGTTTACACGTATATTCAAAATGATTCATTTTATTCATCCTTTTACTGCCATAGTCGCAGGTCCAACTGGATGTGGAAAATCTAATTTTGTTACAAATTTCATTAAATTTATTAAAGAAATATGTAATAAAAACTTCAGTTAAATAACTTGGTGTTTTGATGAAATGCAGCCTTTGTATAATCTACCAAACGTGAATTATTATCAAGGCATACCAGATTTGAATATGTTTGATGGAAATGAACCAAACCTCATTATTATTGATGACCTTATGAGGGAATCTGATGGTCGTGTTGTTGATATATTTACCAAAGGTAGTCATCATAGAAACTTAAGTGTGTTTTACATAACTCAAAATTTATTTCATCAAGGTAAAGGTCAAAGAGACATTTCTTTGAATTCAAGCTATATAATTTATTAAAAAAACCCTCGCGACAAAACTCAAATTCGTTATTTGGCACGACAAGTTTCACCGGAAAATAACAAATTTGTTGAAGATGCCTACAGAGATTCTACTAAGGAAGCACATGGATACCTGATGATAGATCTAAAACAAGATACCTGCGATATTTGTCGAATAAAAACAAAAATATTTCCGTCCGATGGTTATTGCACGGTATACATCCCTAAAAAAGAGTTTAAATATATCAAGAATCAACAAATACCCGTCATTTACAAATGATGGATCGACACCTCAAGACGCATAAAGATTTATTAAACGCACTGTATAAACTCAAGCCGAAACATCAACAAGCTCTTTTAAAAGCCTGTAACGAAAAAGAAATTAATTTTATTTGTGAGTGCATTCATAACGTTCTACAAGGAAATATAAAGCTTGAAGAAAAATCTAAGAATAAGCTACATAAATTTAAAAATATACTTCGTAAATTAGTGCGTAAAAGCACAAATAAAATAAGAAAGAATATAATAGTTCAAAAAGGTGGTGCTTTTTTACCGATTATATTGGGATCTATTTTAAGTGGTTTAATAAGTGGTCTTGTTTAAAATGGATCATGCAAAAAAAATGTTATTAGTTGAACCAGGTTTAATAGATAAATTAAATCAAAGTAGAAATGAAAATCCTACCACTCGGTTGGATGCTGAAATGCAAAACATTTTGAATAGTAATATGGAAGACCGAAAAAAATGTAAATTTTACAAAGATATCTCCATTTCACGGAAGAAGATCGTAAACCGTTTGAGCTCCCTATAATAACTCAAAATAATGATTTTACTGAACCAATAGACAAAAGTGAAAATCTAAATATAAATAACGACATCAAAATTAAAGATCTAGTTGCCAGTCAGACATCACGTAACCAAGAGAAAAAGCAAGATAATTGTGTGGATGAAAAAAATCCTCTCTACACAAGAAATCAAATTCTAAGCTTGATACCTAAATCATACGTAAAAAGAGGTGAGTTGTTATTGGATTCGCTATCATTGAGTAAAAACAAATTTTTTTGGAACGATGATGGTACGGTAATTATAGACAACGAAGTAATTCCTGAAAGTAATATTATAGATTTAGTAAATGATACACTGCGGCCATTAAAAAGAAATGATCCAATCGGTTGGGAAAAATTTGCTAAAGCATTGAAGGATTTAAAAATACCATTAACCTATATCGGAAATCCCAAAAGACGTGAGTACATAGTACAACTTCAAAAAGATATTGAAGATTCTTCACCAAAACACAAAGAGCTATATTATACTCCAAAAAGCGACGATAAGCATATAAGAAAAATAAAGAAAAAGATAGATTGGGAAAAATGGACCCCTTATTAGAAATAAATAGACTATATTATGATGTGTCACACCCAGCTGGATATAGCAGTATTGATAAATTATCACAAGCTATGAAAGGTAAAATGAATAAAGAAGATGTTCAAAATTGTTGCAAGCCCAGGAAACGTACACGCTTCATAAACCAGTACGTAGAAAGTTCCCACGAAACAAATATATCTTATCTAATATAAATGAACTATGGCAAGTTGATTTAAGTGATATGAGAACTTATTCTAAAGATAATAAAGGTTTTAATTATATTCTTTGTGTTATTGATGTCTTCAGCAAATATGCATATGCTAGATCATTGAAAAAGAAAAATTCTGAAACTATAAAAACTTGTTTCGAAAGTATATTTAAGGAAGCTAACATAACTCCTACACACATACAATCTGATAAAGGTACTGAATTCGTTTCAAAAGATGTACAAAGATACTTGAAATCTAAAAATATTAATTACTATACAACAAATAACCCAGATATTAAGGCAAGCATTGAAGAAAGATTTCAAAGAACGCTAAAAATGAAAATGTGGCGTTATTTCACACATAAGAATACACATAAATATATTGATATTTTACATGATTTGATTTACTCTTACAATCACAGTTTTCACTCTAGTATTAAGATGTGTCCTTGTGATGTGAATTCCAGTAATATAATAACTGTGTGGACAAATTTATATGATAAAGGAAGTACAAAAAAATCATTTAAAACTACGTTACCTAAGTTTTATATTGGTGATCATATACGAATAACCAAGTATAAACATATCTTTCAAAAAGGTTACGAATCTAATTGGAGTGATGAAATATTTGTAATATCCTCTATAATAGACCGATCTCCGTGGTCTGTATACACTATCAAAGATTTAGAAGGGGAAGAGGTAGTAGGAACATTTTATGAACGAGAGTTACAGAAGGTGATTTATGACCCCACCATCTGTATATATAAAAGAAGAAACTGACTGACTGACTGACTGACTGATCGATCAACGCACAGCCTAAACGGCTGGGGTTAGAGACTTGAAATTTTGACAGTAGGTACCTTTTATCACGTAGGCATCCTAAGGGGGTAAAATAGGGGATGAAAGTTTGTATGAAAATCCGTCATTTTTGAAGATAAATTCATGAAAATTAGGATTTGGCATTTTAATTAAAAATAAAAAATATATGTTCCAGGATTTTTGGAAATTCCGCCCCTAAGGGGGTAAAATAAGGAATGAAAGTTTGTATGAAAATCCGTCATTTTTAAGTTAAACACATGAATATTGGTATTTTGTATTGTATACTTTTTCTCCCAAACATGACCTCCACGCGGGCGGAGCCGCGAGCAACATCTAGTAGAACATAAGATAGATAAAATAATTCGCTCTCGCTACACGGGCGACAGACAAGAACTGTTAGTTAAGTGGAAAGGTTATCCGAATAAATTTAATAGTTCGATTTCAGTTTCTAGTTTAAAACAAATATGAATAAAGACTTTTATTTAACTTTACTTAGCAATAGTTCAATGGAATATTTTCCTGACAACAAATCATCTATTTTTTCAACTAAATTACCGAAAGCCATCATACTCGAGGGGGAATGGTGTGTGGGAATTGTTGAATTTCAATATCCATGCACTATGTTTACTGTTCAAGATCATGAGAATATTATGTACATAACGAAATTGATGAAGATGCCTAATGAAGTAAATCCTTCTACAGTGTACTACAAGCATTATATACCTGCCACAAACTATGATAATATCAACCATATTTTAACAGCATTGAATAGTATTCGAGAAAAAATTAAATTTACCTATGATAATATATCTAAGTTTGTATACGTTTCTGTGTTAGACGAATCGATAAAATCTGTAACATTGTCACCCAAATTAAGTTTACAATTAGGATATGAACCAGGTAGAAACCTTGCTGAAAAAAATTTTGCAAAATGTCCAGCTAATTTGCATTTAGGATTACCATCTCAGTTATTCGTTTATTGTGATACAGTTGAACCTCAAATTGTTGGTGATGTAATGACTCCTCTTCTGAGAATCATACCATTGGACCCTTCAAAATACATATATGGGGCCAATAAAATGCATGTTTTTTCACCACCTCATTATTTATCTGTAATGCGTAGAGAATTTGATACCATTGAAATAGATATAAGGTCAAGCACTGGTCAAAAGATACCATTCCAATTTGGAACAGTGTGTGTTAAACTACATTTCAAAAAACTATAATGTATTCTCAACACAAGAACACATGCCCTTACGAACGCTATTCGCATAACGCATCAAGCTGGGTCGGGTATAGGAGTGATTTATAAAGGAGCACCATATCAAAAGGGTCATGGGATTGGTAGTTTTCTTGGGGGTTTATTTAGATCAGTTTTACCATTACTATCTAGCGGTGTCCGCGCTGTTGGTAAGGAGGCATTGAGTGCTGGTGTAGGTCTTTTAACGGATATGGTTAGTGCCCGACCTATGGAAGATTCAATAAAAGCACGTCTTAAAGAAGTCGGTTCAAATTTAAAACGAAAAGCAGATGAAAAAATAGATAGAATTAATATGTCTGGATCGGGATATATAACAAAACGAAAACGAGTATCTGCATTCAGTCCATCGCTGACTGCGAAAGGGAAAGCTATAAAAAAATTGAAAATTAGATCCAAACAAATTAAATATATATTTTGTAATTAATTAAAATGTCTTTTTTACATAGTCATTCCTGTGAATGCATTAAGTCGGAATTGGATTTATTTGCATTACCATCTACTCAGACTAGTATTGAAAGTGGAATATGGATCCACTACAAACCAATTTCATCACTTGCTGATGATGGTCCAATAGAATTTCAAGTACCTGGAGCAGGTGACGACTACATAGACCTATCACATACATTAATTCACATAAAAGCTAAAATATTGAATCAAGATAACACTAAACAAATGTCATCTACAGTTGTAGCTCCAGTTAATAATTGGTTACATTCACTCTTTAATCAACTTGATGTTTACTTAAATCAAAAACTTGTATCACCACCCAATAACACATATGCCTACCGTGCTTACATTGAAAATTTGTTGAACTATGCTCCGGCAGCTAAAGAATCTCATCTTACTTGTGCCCTATGGTATGAAGATACAGCTGGAAAAATGAATTCTACCGATGAAACTAATAAAGGATTTGGTAAAAGACAAGAGTTGGCTAACGAAAGTAAAGAAATTGAAATGATTGGACACCTACATGGTGATTTGTTCAATCAAGAAAAGTTTTTGATAAATGGTGTTGATATGTGTGTTAAATTAGTTCGTTCTCGAGAAAATTTCAATTTAATGGCTTCTACAGTTGATCTTAAATTAAAAGTGTGTATTACGGATGCAACTTTGATTATTCGTAGAGCCCGCATCAATCCTTCTGTTTTACTTGCCCATCAAAAAGTCTTAGCATCTACAACTGCCAAATACCCAATTACACGTGCAGAAGTCAAAGTTTTAACTATACCATCAGGAGTTCAAGGAAAAACTCTTGATAACATTTTCCTCGGTCCAGTACCTAAAAGATGTATAGTTGGATTTGTGAATAATGCCGCATTTAATGGGAACCTTACTAAAAACCCATTCAACTTTGAAAATTACAATATTAATACATTTTGTCTGTATATAGATGGTCATCAAATACCCTCAAAAGCTCTACAACCTTCGTTTGATAACAATGTTTATACTACAGTCTATCATACTTTGTTTTCCGGGACTGGTATACATTTTCTTAACGAAGGTAATGGAATATCCCGTGAGAAATATGCTAATGGATACTGTATGTTAGCGTTTGATTTGACGCCTGATTTATCAGCAAACTCTTCTGGTCATTGGAATCTTATAAAGTATGGGAGTGTGAGATTAGAAGTTCGTTTCGAATCAGCTCTAACACAAACTATTAATTGTATTGTATATGCAGAGTTTGATAATGTTATAGAAATAGACAAAAATCGCAATATTTCGGTAGACTATAGTAGCTAAGAAAAAAATGTTTGTAATATGTATTGTATAATAATATGTATAATTGTATGGTATATTTTTATTATGGTTTATTTGTTTATTGTGGACTAATCAATAAAATAAATATAAATTATTTTAGTTTTTTATTATGAATATTCTTGCAACCCTCTTCAACTGGTTACTTTAATTATGAAGTACTATAATAACCTATTTCACTGTTATTCCATAACACTACTTCTTTAACATTCGACCGGATAACGCTTCTTTTTTTTTAATAAAATGAACACAACAGAGATAACGAATTACTTGAGGAAAATAGATTCATCCATCCAATATAATGTGTATGCAGCCAATAGATTGCCAATACACGTAGTAACTCCTACTTACATAATAAGCAACCTAGATCCAGATAATAAACCGGGTTCTCACTGGATCGCCATACATATAGATAAAAATGGGATTGGTCAGTACTTCGATTCATATGGTCGACCACCTCAAGGCTATCATCGAATGTTTTTAGCAAGGAATTCTAGGATGTGGAATTATAATACTAATAGGATCCAAAACGACTTTACTATCGTTTGTGGAGAGTATTGTATAATGTATTTATATTACAAATATCATGGTATGAGTTTAAAAGATTTTCAAAAATTATTTGATACCAATACAATGTGTAATGATGTATTATTATCGGGATTGTTTAAGTCATGTTATAAAATAAATAAATAAAATACGAATAAAGAGTTAATTATATCTTTTATTCATTACTAATAACCTTACTTAATCAAATATACAAATTCTTACAAATAATTCTTAAATGTTTACAATTAATTTACAATCCAATTTATGATCATGACCAAATATTAATTTTCTAGATTAGTATTAACATGCACAATGAGTTATAATAACTTATACTACAATAACACAATGACCTTAAACACTCACTTACAACACTAAATGTTTACAATTAATTAAAATCCAAATTATGATCATGACAAAATATTAATATTCTAAATTAGTATTAACATGCACAATGAGTTATAATAACTTATACTACAATAACGCAACGTCCTTAAACACTCACTTACACATAAGCTTACGCACTATCTTATTTATCAGTGTCTATAAAATATTTCACACAGTCCTCTTTCGTAGCCAAGTGCTTGGTGATATTAAATATTGTATCTCTCACTGACTGCAAGTTTTTGTCTGCGTCGGCTTCTGCGTAATATTTAACACGCACCTCAGCATGTTTTCAGTGTTCCATCGGAGCGATATTTTTTATCTTGTTGACATCATATATCTCAATCTTTATAAGATGAGATGCATCGGCGATGTCGTCCTTATTTGACGTGATGTATGAAACTCCACCACTGGAAGAGCGACCAACACTTGACGACTTTTTTGTCACCTTCTTTTTCTTCTTAGGTTTTTCGAAGAAATCGTCGATGCAATTTGATTTCTTTGCTATTGCTTTTTTAACTCTGTATGCCAGGGTGCCTTCCTCGTCGCTGGGCTGATCATCATCGTCGTTATCTGCATAATAATAGTTTTTGAAAGTATTATCAGCGAACTGAAACAAAAAGTAAACTATTATAAGTATTGGCACAGAGAGGAGTGTAGGAATACGGGATACATAAAAATATACACATCATCAACAATTGATTAAAACAATCTGAGGTCAAAACACAATATTAACAGTAAATAAAACATAATTAATATTATATTACATCGAATTATACATAGGTACTTACATTCATTTTGCAGCAGAGTCACTATTTAAAAATTCACTATACAAACAACCGGAGTTCATTTGTGGTGTAGAGCACACTGTGGAATACGGTGTAGTATAATTTTTGTCATCGCTTTTATACGGCAGCTAAGGGTCATTTTGCTGTAGCAAAAGCAAAAACCGATACTGATAGACAGGTATTCGATTTCTCATATGGACAATGGGTTCCCAAAACTCATTGCATTAACAACCCCATGTGGTCTGTTGTGATATTCAAACAATACCGTACCGTAATTAATTTTAACACCGCTTGCCCATATGAACAATGAAGCTTTGAACAATAAGTAATACTGCTTTGTCATTACATTTGATTGATGTACCTAATAAATTACCCGATTTCTCTTATGGACAATGGCTACCTAAAACTTATAGAGACTCACATGAATAGCACCGTGTGGTCTATTGTTATATTCAAAGAATAGATACCGTCACTAATTTTAATAGCTTTCCCTTATGAACAATGAAGCTTTGAAACGCAGGCAAGACTACTACTAAGAAATTATACAGACACGTTGAGACATGACTATTACCGTAGGAAGACAAGCGTAACTTCATAGAAAAAAGGATTCATACCTGCATACAAACAAAGATGAGACCAAGCTGGCTGACAAACGTGCAAAATAAACGTAAAATGTTTAAATATAAATTAAATTCGAGACAGGTATAAAATCTCCTTTGATATAAATCAAATTCGCGTGTGATATCAATTTTATTCGCGGCTGATACTAATTAAATTCGCGGTTGATATGAATTTAATTCGCGGTTGATATAAATTTAATGCGCGGCTGATATAAATTTAATTCGCGGTTGGTATAAATTAAATTCGCGGTTGATATAAATTTAATTCGCGGCTGCCGAGTGCTGCGGGCGGCCAGCGGTACCACCGTTTCTACAGGTCTCCCTGGCCGACGGATCAACACGCCTCCAACCGACTGTGAACCGGCTTATACCCGCACGGCCAAACATCGTACCCCAACTCCAGACCCCCGACAAAAACCGGATGTACACTGGCTGATCCCGGAACGCGACATACTTGCGTGTGCCACTATGGCGGGTTTTTCGCCCTGTGTACGGTGGTCGCTATCCGGGCGGATATGAATATCCTACCACCAGCAGAGTGTGAAGAAAATAAATTAAATTAAATTGACTACAAAACGACATCTATTGAAAATAAATATCAATTGACATGTCACAGTCCGCCATGAAAGAAAGAAAGAAAGAAAGAAAGAAAATCATTTATTTGGCCATAATCGCCAGACCAGGTGGCAATAAACGATGAGTACATAAATCAAATTTAAAAAAAAACTTTAAGGGCTACAGGTACACAATAAAAAAAATATAGAAAAGTCTCCCGGCATACTATGCGCCCCAGCCACCCGTGTCCGAAGCATGACCAAAAAGGCCACAGGCTCAGCGTCCGCCAGGTGGGAGGGCCCACCTGACACTGATTTTCAGCAAAGGCCAAGGAGTGTCACACGGATGCCAGCATAAATAATACAAAATATTAATATATATGTCGGAGCAACATGAAAACGGTTACTCAATTGAACTTTTAAATAACTCGTTTTATTGTAGAATATCTGTACCGCGACTTGTTTTGCTATATTGCGGGTGGATTTGATTAGTTTTATCGCGTGATCCCGCTCACAGAGTGGGGCACAATAGAAAATATTGTAATAAAAGCGTGCACTTTGTCATTTGTAGAAGAGTTCCATATTCAATCTTGAATAGTTAGTAACTTAGAGGTCGTAATGCCGAAATATTGTAAAAGTAGTAAGTTAACGTAATGTGAAAGTGTTATTGTGTACTGCATATTGTAATGTAAACTGTGACGTGTTTAAAAGAGCAACCATGAGGGTTTCTTGCCAGCTCTTCCCCATGGATGACTGCATTCCGAACTGGTGGTAGCTTCAAATCCTTAAATAGACTCTGAAGTGTTAATCTTGTGTTTTATTACCGAACTATTACACGCTATGCATCCTGACATTATCTGGAGATCAGAGAGGGATGTGTAAGCCCTCTCACAACCTCTGCCCGATGACCTGACCGGCCTGCTATCATGTCTGCACCCGACATCAGAAGTGCGATGGAGGACAGCGCTCACTATCGTGAATCAGGTGATGTAATGGTTTGGTACTGTGTTGTTTTTGTTGTTTGAGAGATTAGAGAACAGTGGTAGTTCGCACATAAAGTGCGTACTTTGTTGGGTTGTACAAGAGGTTATCTATGTTTGGGATTCTATTATAAAAAAAATAGTGATGGTATATTGTGGTATTCTAGGGCGTTATACGTGGTAAAAAGGGCTTTATGCACTGTAGTCTACTGTACATGAGGAGGTTACGAGTATTTTAACATCATTATTCAAATTAAATTGTAAAAAGAGTAACGTCATAGTTTTGTTAATATACGTGGTTCTATCAAATATTTAGTTTATTTAAGAGAGACTAACTATATCATAAGGAATGTACTAGTCCTTTAGAGCAATACATAAGAAGTAAAATACAATTTTCTATTTATTGACAATGTAAGTTGGACAGCAAATCAAATTTAAATCTCTTAAAGCACTGGCCAAATATAAACCTCCTTGGTTTATTATTTATAAAAATCATTCCCTATTTCAACAAGTCTTTATACGAACGTCATAAAATACATCTAGAAAATATGAAGCGTCGAAGATTACTGTGTTAATGATTTTGGTTTTCAAATTTCATATGCTGTGGATGGTTTCCCGCGGAGCTGTGGCGCGGCTGTGGCGCGGCTGTGGCGTGGCTGTGGCGTGGCTGTGGCGGTGCTCTGACAGCGGAAGTAGTACGACAGCGTACTGATTACGTGCCCACACGTGACTGCGCGCGTATGGATGTTATTGGGATTTGGTGAGTCGCTTCTGGTTTTGTTTTTATGCCCCCTGTTAAAGCGAGCTATTAGAGATACAAATATCAGGGTTTATTATCTATACCTTGCGTCCGTAGCCTGGTTATTGTCTACTCAATATATATTGAGTGACCTCGGGTCCGCGGTCCGCGCTTAAGGTATATGTGGGGATCTGTGGGGAGGGGGATCTGTGTGAGGAGCCTATGTGGCAAGGGGTCTGAAATATCAGGGTTTAGTCTATACCTTGCGTCCGTAGCCTGGTTATTGTCTACTCAATGTATTTTGAGTGACCTCGGGTCCGCGGTCCGCGCTTAAGGTATATGAGGGGGAGGTCTGTGTGAGGGTCTGTGTGAGTAGCCTGTGTGGCAAAGGGGTCTGTGTGAGGAGCCTATGTGGCAACGGGGTTCTGTGTAACGGGGTTCTGTGTAACGGGGTTCTGTGTAACGGGGTTCTGTGTAACGGGGTTCTGTGTAACGGGGTTCTGTGTAACGGGGTTCTGTGTAACGGGGTTCTGTGTAACGGGGTTCTGTGTAACGGGGTTCTGTGTAACGGGGTTCTGTGTAACGGGGTTCTGTGTAACGGGGTTCTGTGTAACGGGGTTCTGTGTAACGGGGTTCTGTGTAACGGGGTTCTGTGTAACGGGGTTCTGTGTAACGGGGTTCTGTGTAACGGGGTTCTATGTGACAGGGTTCTGTGTAACAGGGTTCTATGTGGCAAAAGCCTATGTGGCACTAATCTGTGTGGGTAATCAGACTAGGTCAGATATGGCCGAGCGTGAATGATACTGTATGGTATTTTCTTTTCAGGTACATCACACTGGGACGTGTGAGCTGTCAGGAAGGCCGTGTCGGAGCAACATGAAAACGGTTACTCAATTGAACTTTTAAATAACTCGTTTTATTGTAGAATATCTGTACCGCGACTTGTTTTGCTATATTGCGGGTGGATTTGATTAGTTTTATCGCGTGATCCCGCTCACAGAGTGGGGCACAATAGAAAATATTGTAATAAAAGCGTGCACTTTGTCATTTGTAGAAGAGTTCCATATTCAATCTTGAATAGTTAGTAACTTAGAGGTCGTAATGCCGAAATATTGTAAAAGTAGTAAGTTAACGTAATGTGAAAGTGTTATTGTGTACTGCATATTGTAATGTAAACTGTGACGTGTTTAAAAGAGCAACCATGAGGGTTTCTTGCCAGCTCTTCCCCATGGATGACTGCATTCCGAACTGGTGGTAGCTTCAAATCCTTAAATAGACTCTGAAGTGTTAATCTTGTGTTTTATTACCGAACTATTACACGCTATGCATCCTGACATTATCTGGAGATCAGAGAGGGATGTGAAGCCCTCTCACAACCTCTGCCTGATGACCTGACCGGCCTGCTATCATGTCTGCACCCGACATATATTAAAAAATAAAATAACAATAATGAAAATAATACATAGTTATAGTTAGTACGTAAGTAAGTGTGAAGTACGTGACAAATAGCAGTAAAGCCGCGCTGCATCGGCGGGGCAAGCACGGGGTGCGCGGCGCGGACGCAACCGAGTCCACCGCCATCGATACTGCCATTGATTCCCCACGGCCACATTCGGAGCGACGATCCCGGTCGCAACACCCGCGTTGTCCCGCATGGCTGAGGCGGCGCACGCAGACTTATATTGCGATTTACGAGAACGCATGAAAGTAAAATTCCATCTCCGATGGAGGATCTTCAAAAGGGAAAAATTGGCGACGATGGATGTGAGTAAAATACGTTAACTTAATGTGAAACGAGATGCTTGCGATATCTTTATGCCATAATTGCATAATATATATACAAATATGCATATTGTAAATATTTATGTTCATTTGCAGAGCGGCAGAGCGGCAACGTCTCAGTAGGTGTTAGTGAGCTGAACCGTCAACTGTAGGCGGAGCAAAGACAAAGTGATTGCTTACCTTTTCGCTCTAAGCTCGTCGGCACGCCACCGCTGCTGAATTATCAAGAGGTCTGGCCCATTACGGTAAATTGTATTTAAATTATATTGTAGTATTGTTGGTGAGTGAACTCTCAGTAACAAACAGTGATCATTATAGAATAACTAAGGAATACCCATACGTATTAGCACACATATGTATTTTAATACAGAATAATATTAGTATATTAACGGTAAATGATTATATAAATATTACTTATTATTTATAGACTAGAGTGTTCTCGAGTAACAACAATACTATTCTAATTTTAATTTTAATAATGTTGTCAACAGACCCCCCCTCAAAACGAAGCAGCATGGACGTGCGGGCGAATGCGGCAGGTGTACAGCGATAATACAGGGGCAGTACGTAACAAAGGTGGACTATATAAAAGATACGTTAACATGTGTATTACCTAAAGCCACCTGGGAATTAATCAGAAACAATTTTAGTTTGCGCCGAAAGGTATATAAAGTTTTAGAGTCTCGAATGGGTGGAGGAATATTATTCCAACACTTTGTCGCTGCATATCTAAAGCTACCTCTAAAAGCTTCGGTTCTGTGTGGAGGTATACTCAGCTGTGGTGCACACTGTCTTGTCGATCGCACTGTACTCGAGCCTACCCAGCGTAGCTTGTTGTACAAGTATGATGGCGTTTTGGAATTAACTATACCAAACAACATGCATGCCATGTGAAACTTACGGCGTGACTTCATTTTAAGTGTTGAATGCTCGTTTAAAAACGGTGTGACGTGACCACTCGGGGGCACATTAAAGCAAAATCTGACACAGGCATTTTGCACCCTCTGTATTAAATTATCTGTTCGCGCCAGCAATCGTGGGCCGTACACAGCGTCGGCATAGTTAAGTCTAGACAGCACAAGGGATTCAACGAGTTGAGTTCTGAGCTCCTCTGTAAGGAATGGACGTATTTTGTACAGTGTTTTTAATCGGTAGAAAGAATTCCTTACAGAGTTCGCCAAGTGCGTCTCGAATCTTAAATCCGCATCCATGAATAGACCCAGATTTCTGGCTTCACAAACTTGCTCCACAGGTGCCCCCATCACACTAACGTTAAATGTCGCTGGTAGTGAACTCAGCTGGTGCTTTGATCCAAAACGAATATATTTCGTTTTGGAGGGATTCAATACCAGGCAGTTAGTTTCCGACCAAGCTGATATCCTGTTTAAATCCTCATTAAGCTTTTTTATTGCCAGGTCATAGTCCTTCGGTTTGAATGTGATGTATATTTGGACATCATCAGCATATATATGATAATGGGAATTCCATATACAACTTGTTATATCTGCGCAATACAGCATAAAGAGGATAGGTCCCAGTATTGACCCCTGTGGGACTCCTCTCCGTACAGGCATCAGTTGTGATAAGAGAGAATTCCCTGAGTCCACGCTGCCAACCTCTACCATTTGTGTCCGTCCGCTCAAATAACTATAGAACCACTGTCTGGTACGATGATCAAAGCCGTAGTACGCGAGCTTGGATATTAGCAAAGGAACGTTTATACAATCAAATGCCCTAGAAAAATCCAGAAGTACCATTACGGTGCACATACCTTCATCTCGCGCTGCAAGTATATTGTCCGTTACATCGAGCAAGGCTGTTGTAGTGCTGCGATGCTTTCTGAAGCCCGACTGCAACTCAGGTAGTATCTTGTTTTTCTCAAGATAATCAGCTAGTTGCAAACACACAGCCTTTTCAATGATTTTGGACAAGCAGGGCAATATGCTTATCGGCCGAAGATCTTTCATGCTACTTGGGTTAGAGTTTTTTGGCAGCGGCCTTACAATGGAGGTTTTCCAGAGACATGGAAACGTAGACTGCAATATGGAGCTATTTATCGTATCAGTTAATACTTGGAGTGTATGGGGAAGTGTCATAGATACCATGGACAGTGTAATGCCGTCACAACCCTTAGCATTAGACGTTAAGTTATTTATGATACGAGCTACGTCACTCTGAGCGATAGGTCTGATGGAGAATATTGAGTCAGTAGATTTGTGGTACTCGAAGTAGGTGAGTAAAGAGATACTTGTGTCTGAACGGCCGGGTACGTCCAGGAAATGATTATTTAATCGATCAGGGTTTCTAAGGTGCGGGGGGAGATCACAATGTACTTTTGTTGGAATGATAGTAGACTTTAGATTTTTCCACAGTACTTTTGGATTATGAATATAGTTATTTATATTATACTTAAAGTAAGACTCTTTTTCTTTAAACAAGGACGATATTACCAGGCCCTTTAATTGTTTATAGTAGTCTCTTTTAGTTGCTGTTTTTGTTTTACGATAAGAATTTAGAGCTCGATCACGAATTCTCATCATAATCTTTATTGTATCTGTAATCCAGGGGTACGAAGGCTCAGTTATTCTGTAGGTTTTAACTGGCGCGTGCAGATCAAACAAATATATTATGCCCTGTGTTAAGGCGTTTACCCGATCGTCCACGTTATCTATGTTATTCATTTCGTCCCATAATACATTAGATACGTCAATATTCCACTGCTGCATATTAATATCTTTTAGCGGCCGGTATTTAATATTGAGAGGGGTATATATGTCACGTGAGATATTAAATTTGCAACTGATGAAAGAGTGGCCATATTGCCTTGATCCAAACGGATTAGTGGTTAACTGACTGACGGTAAGGTCCGTACAGACTAGGTCAATTAATGTCTGACTGTTTTCCGTGAAGTGTGTAGGCACAGTAACTAGCTGTTTTAATGAGAGGCTATTCAAAAAAGTATGGATCTTTTTTACTTTTTTATCATTATAATTTAATACATTGACATTAAAGTCTCCCATTAATATGTAATAGTCGCAGTTAGCCAAAGTACTCATAACGTCAGTGACACCGTCCAAGAAAAGTTCTAAATCAAGCCACGGCGGGCGGTAAGCAGTTCCCATTGCAAGTGTTTTACCGTTGAGTTTCAGAATAAGCCACATTTGTTCCACAGACTCGTACAACGGGTTTGCCGGTACCGTCCATGTGCGCACACCTAGTCCCTGCCTGATATAAAAACCAACTCCCCCGCCCCTGCCACCGCGAATGTTTGCCGGTCTAGGGGTGTGGCGTAGGCGATAATTAGGTATTTTAGGCGCTCGGCCATCCTCCCCCGGCCGTAACCAAGTCTCATTAATAGCCAAAATATCCAATTGTTCCCCTTCCATTGTTGCTATGAGATCATCATGATTAGAGCCCAATGATCCCGCGTTTAATAGGCCAACTTTAAATGGTATGATATTCATTGATTACAAAAATATAATAGTATATAGCAGTAGTATATAGTACGATCATTGATTTTCAGGCAATAAAACTGTTTAATGTGTAAACTATGTAAATATAGGTTCAATGGGTATAAGTAGATATCATCATTATTTACATTTATAGTAATATATAATAGGATACAAAATATATATATTAATAGGGATATGTCATATTTGGTTATAATAATACACTTTAGCTGGTAAGGTGAGTTTCCATCTAAGAACAGACACAAATGGCTAGGGCGCGAAGCAATGTGCCGAGAGTACACAGAAATGCACGGCGTAGATACCATGTAAGAAAATACAAAACAACTTACTAGTATAAAATTGAACAAATTAATCTTTAAATAAAAATTTTTGCTAAATCATTTTCGCATCGTATTCTGTCTACAGGTTTTCCATCCTCTTTGCGGGCAAATATCCTGCCTCCCTTGGTCCAGACGTATCTCCACGCAAGTCGCCGACCCAACTCCCGAGCGCGGTAAAATAACTGTTTGTTATTCCGCGATAATCGCTCGTTGGTGTAGATGCGTCTTGGTGGTCCCTGCATGTTGAGATCGGTAGTATTTAAGTGACGGCGCACCCGTGCCGCCTGCAAAATTTGGTCTCGTATCGCACGTCGACTTACACGTACAGCGATGGGCCGCGGTCGTTGCGATGCGTGGTCCGTAGAAACGGAATTCTCCACCCTATTACGCAGCGTTGATCCGACACGTTCAGCGTGCACAAGATCATGGTCTTTGATTTCGATGCCAAGTTTGTTAGTCACCAGCTTTACAATGTGGACCAAACTCTCGCCACTACTCTCCGGTACCCCAGATATCTCGAAGTCGTTGGAAAGAAGTTCTTGGTCTCGCTCGTTGACCTGATTCCGAAGTTCAGCAATGGTTTCTTCGAGATGCCCTGCAATTGCTATTGGCGGAGGGACAACCTCGATCTTCCTCTCCATCGCGTCGAGTCTGGTCTCAAGCGCTGTTACCTGGGAGTTGCACGAGCTGACGGTTGACCTGAGCTCGATTACCTCTTGACGATACTCCTGTACTTCAGCTTTCAGCTCACTCAATTTGTCATAAAGCTCCCTCAGCCGAGTCAACTCAGCACGTATAGCACGTAACTCCTGTAGCCCAATTTCGACCTTCCCGTCATTTGTTTGGGATGAGTCGAGTGGCATGCCGAAGTCCTGCTCGGTGTCAATAACCGGGCCAGTGGTGAAAGACTCCGCCAGAGCCTTGACTGGTGTTGTTGTGTTATCGAGTTTAGGCAGACTCGCCTTGCAGCCCGGACATAGCCAGGCGCCTTTCAGAACTGCCTTCTCGGGAACAGCCACGCAGGCACGGTGAAAGGAGGTTGCGCATCTCGTGCAGCGCACACAGTCGTTGGGCGAAAGGAATTTTCCGCAACCACCACATTTGGCCATATTAACAAGTTTGATAAATTGAGCCTTGTTATCTTAAACGTTTTAATAGAAAGGCAAAGTAGGTAGTAGCACCATCTACCGGTTAAAGCCGTTTGAGTTCACCAGTGTGTGCGCAGCTCACTTACTTGAATACAGGCAGTACCTATAGATCCCAACAGATGGCGCTGTTAAATATTTTTCCGATGGTGTATTTTATAGGCTGAACCGATGGCATCCATGCACTAGACAGAGGAGCTCAGGTAGTCAAGGAGCCCGCACGCACTGAGGTCACGTCACTTCACCGTCAAAAACGAGAGTCATAAAATAGTGTTTATAAATATTTTAACGAAGGGTAGATATTGATGATCCCACTGATGCTATACCGAAAATCGTTAATTAAGGATATAATTGTTCGCCATCTTTGACAACACAATGTAAAAATATTACTATTGGAGGGCAGGTTGTTTTTGGTTAATTATTGGACTGAATAAGTAAAAAATGTAATTGTGAACGGATGTAAATCGTGATATGTTTAAAAGAGCAACCATAGGATTTATTGCCGGGTTCTTTCCTAGTGGATAACTGCATTCCGAACCGGTGTAGCTCAATAAACTCTAAAGTGATTAACGTGTGTTATTTCTACTGAACTATCGTAGGATGTGCATTCTACTATATCTGAAGAGCAAAGAGGGATGAAAAACATGAGGGAACAAATGACATGACCTATGATGAAGTCATGACCTCTGCCATCTGACCACAATACATAGTCAGCTTTGATATCAGAAGTAGGATTGAACTCGACATCCACTATCGTAAATCAGGTGATGTAATTCCTACAGTCTCGTACCATGTTATTTTTGTTGTTTGAGAGTTTGGAAAACCTTAATCATTAGTTTTATGCGCTTTGTTGGGTTGTGCAATAAGTTATAAATTATTGAAATTCTATCATCCGACATAAAACTGTGATGGTAAAGAATAATATACTACCGCTTTACACGTGGTAAAAAGTACTCAATAGTACTGTAAATTTGCTAGTCTCCAGTACATTTGAAGGTTGCGAATGTTGAGAATCATTTGGATGTGCTATGTTTATAAATTATAGTAAGTCCCTTAAGTTGGTAAATCATTTTGATTTATTTTATGTTCAAACTAAATCGTTTAAACTATAGTAAAAAAAAATTAATGAAACATGTGTCAATGTTTACTGTGTTAATGATTTTGGTGTTCAAATTCCATATGCTGTGGATGGTGGCCCATGGCGCTGTGGAGTTGTTGAGGCGGTTCTCTGGCAGAGCAAGTAGTGGGATAGCTGGTTGTTTGCGTGCCTACCTACATATGTCATGTTCCCACGGATGTATGTCGGCGCTCAATAACAAACTGTTTACAAACACGCGCACGTGCAACGTGACATCATCGTACCATTCTGTGAGTCAGGAGAGGTGGGGACGGACAATATAAAGCGGCGCGCTGTACGACCGAGTTCATTCCTATAGAGTCGCTCGTTCCGTCAACATCTCGTAATTGTGACGCGGACACGCCTGATTATTAGTTATATTGTTGCATTTTTGAGTTAGTAAATTCATTTTTAAGTAAACTTTAATCTTTTTATAAAATTCCGAAGTCCGAAGAACAGTCCAGAGCTGATCTCAGTGGCAAGGATCGGCGCCCACCATCACCAACTTTACAACGAGTTCTGGTTCCATCCGAAATCAGAAGTGAGATGGACCTTGGGGCATCATCAGCCCCATCTGCCCGCAGACAAGGAGATGGCAATAACTTTGTCGCCGGCCAGGGCAGACAATCTGCATTGAACGGTATCATAGAAAATTTTACGCGGCAGCAGCAAGCAAATATTCAAGCCAAACACGAGTTTCTTGCTGGACTTTTAAACCAGGCAGCGGCTCCAACAAGACGACCAAGGCTAAGGCGGTATCTACATCGCATCGTTCAACCCGGATGGTGATGAACCAATATGAGATTGGTGTGAGCACGTGGATAGAGCAAAATCCCACTGGAAACTGACTAATTATGAAGTGTGTACAAAAATTGCTGGCCTACTGCAAGGTCGTGCGAAAACTCTTGGAGGTACTTGGTCAGTAAAAACCTCAATATCGTGTGACATGCGAGAGGCTCTTATACAAACTTTTGAGCCAGAAGCATGATATTCAAACGATATATTGAAATTTCGAAGTTTTAAATTTGATATGGTAAATCCAGCTAAATCCACTACCAAAGCTTGGAACGTTTGAAACGAGTCATCAATGGTGACAAAGATAAATACGCTGTAGAAGCTGTAATTGGCTGCATAGACAATGAGTTCTTTCGTCTACGTTTACTCTCACTCACTCTTTACTCTTTAATAAATGCTCTTTTGTTCCTGGATTAATTTCTGTGGCGGCTACAATCAAACAACGAGAACCCCGCCATGGAAAACCACCAGCTAAACAAGCAAGACTAAGAAACAACAAGGATGACACTATGCTTTGCTTTAAGTGTGGGAAACCTGGACATATCCAAGCACATTGCTACCAAGGTATCGAGAAAGCGAGTGACCCTAGGACATTACTGAGTGCAATAAACACAAAGGAATCTTTTAACCGCACGGAACGGCAAAGGCCCAAATGTAGTTACTGCGACAAAATTAGACATACTGAATCAGTCTGTTTCAAGACGATGGGAGATGAAGCTGAAAAGGTTAATTTGGCCGTAAAACAAGAAGAAATATTAATATCAATGGCTGTTATTATCAATAATCGCAAATTCACAGCATTCTATGACAGCGGGGCAGCACGTTCTTTAGTAAGGCGTACTGTCAGTCGATCCATTCCTGGAAGGTTTGAAGATTGTACCTTAATACTAATGGCCATTGGAAGTCAAAGTATTCCAATCTTGTCCTGCCAAAGAATTAATGTAACGTGTGATTTGAATGGTGTGTTTGTAGAAGTGGCTTTCCACATTGTAGAAGACCTTAAAACACCTTGCGATCTTTTGATAGGGGCAGAAATAGTTAACGGTTAACAGGTTTAAACATACTCTTCAATGCGATGGGTGCAACTGTGATGAGAAAAATTTACCGATTTATGCTATGCTACTTATTTCATCAGTTTAGATATGGCCCAGGGCTTTTACCGTATACCCATTAAGGAAGAATCTATATCAAACACTGCCTTCACTGCACAAGATGGCCTATATGAATATGTGAGAATGCCTTTTGGATTGATGAACGCACCGGCTGTGTTTCAGCGTGCTATAATGACTGCATTAAGACCCCTACTGGATAACGTCTTGGTTTATATGGATGACGTATTGATAAAGTGCAAAATATTAACAGAAGGATTGCAGGTTCTGGACAATGTCTTAGCAGCTTTAACCAAGGCTGGGTTTTTACTATAGATCAAAAGAAGTGTTCTTTTTTCAAGACATCGATTCAATACCTTGGAAACCTTATCTCAAAAGGTACGGTTCGTCCGACCCTAGGGAAGGTAGTAGCCTTAGAGAAATCTACTGTACCGACAAAAGTTTAACAAGTACGACAATTTGGTGGCTTGGCTACTTTAGACGTTTCATACCATCTTTTTCTGAGCGTCTTAACTTAACTAAGAAGGATGCTAAATTTCAATAGATTGCAGAATGTGAAAGCGTTAGGCTTGACATCATTCGGCGACTATTTTTGCACCAGTTCTAACCATCTTTCAAGAGGGACTTCCTATTTGAACTCCACATGGATGCTAGCATGGATTGGATGCAATTCTTATTCAAATACAGGACGGCCGACGGCATGTAATAGCTTATATGAGTATGAGAACTACTGAACTAGAGTCATTACCACTCTTATAAGCTGGAAAGACTTGCTATAGTAAGAGCAATAAAACACTTTCGACAGTACCTCTACGGCAGATCATTTACAGTAATTACTGATTGCAACGCCATAACATCGTCAAATAAACATGGACTCTTACCCAGGATCCATAGGTGGTGGTCATTTCTCCAGCACTACCATTTCCAAACAGAATATCGTCAAGGATGCCTAATGAAACATGCAGACTTCTTCAGCCGTAACCCTACGACGTGTATTAACCTAGGGAAAAAGATTGATACCTGGCTAAAGATTGAGCAAAGACGTGATGTAGAATTAGCCAAAATCATAAAGAAGTTGGAACACAACGAAGTAATGCGTGAGTATCGAGTAACTGGCCTTGTTTTGGAACACTGTCTTGACGAAGATGAACCCGGTTGCAAAAAATGGAAAAAGTAGTTCCAAAAACATACCAATGGAGCATTATAAATGCCTATCATACCGCGCTGAAACATTTTGGATAGTAAAGTACTAAGGAAGATTCGAGAAAGTTATTGGTTTGCTGAAATGTCTTCAACTTATGACGGTAAAGCGAAAATGAAGAGGTTCCAAAAAGGCGACTTTGTTTTCTTTAAGACAAATCCCAGGTCCCAAATTGTACTTGACCTGAAATATCCGGATGCTTATATAATTTGGAGAATACTGCCAAATGATAGTTACCAAGTAAAGAAGATAACGGGACGCGGACGCCTAAAAAGTAGCCCATGACCAACTACGGCTTGCGCCCAAACCAAACGATGCCGTACAACAGGATTCCATGTCGGCGCATGATGAACCAACTGTGACACCAGAATCAAATGAGGTCGAACTGAACAATCCCGATGATCTGGTTCAAGCTCAAGAGATGTAAAACGCTCTATAGTAAAGGTAATGTAAGCTATTTAAGTACCAATATAGCATTTAATAATTGTACATAATTGAAGTAAGTCGAAGACAGGGGCCTCCTTACTTTTAAGTAGTATCGTAAGTTGAGGACAGGGGCCTCCTTACTTTAGCCGTGTCGTAAGTTGAGGACTGGGGCCTCCTTACTTAAGTAGTTTCGTAAGTTGAGGACAGGGGCCTCCTTACTTTAGCCGTGTCGTAAGTTGAGGACTGGGGCCTCCTTACTTTTAAGTAGTATCGTAAGTTGAGGACAGGGGCCTCCTTACTTTAGCCATGTCGTAAGTTGAGGACAGGGGCCTCCTTACTTTAGCCATGTCGTAAGTTGAGGACAGGGGCCTCCTTACTTTACCAGTATTGTAAGTTGAGGACAGGGGCCCCCTTACTTTTGCAATAACATAAATCGAGGACAGAGGCCTCTTTATTTTTGCAAGAAATTAAGTAAATTGAGAACAAAGGCTCTTTACTTAAGTTAAAACCTAAGCACTAGATGTGTTTTGAAATACTGCGCATTCTTCTTTCTTTGACAGGTCGAGGGCGACCTATATGCAGAATGGCCGTGTCGGCGCTCAATAACAAACTGTTTACAAACACGCGCACGTGCAACGTGACATCATCGTACCATTCTGTGAGTCAGGAGAGGTGGGGACGGACAATATAAAGCGGCGCGCTGTACGACCGAGTTCATTCCTATAGAGTCGCTCGTTCTGTCAACATCTCGTAATTGTGACGCGGACACGCCTGATTATTAGTTATATTGTTGCATTTTTGAGTTAGTAAATTCATTTTTAAGTAACCTTTAATCTTTTTATAAAATTCCGAAGTCCGAAGACCAGTCCAGAGCTGATCTCAGTGGCAAGGATCGGCGCCCACCATCACCAACTTTACAACGAGTTTTGGTTCCATCCGAAATGTATTTGAAATTTGGTGAGTCGCTTCTGGTTTCAAAATTTACAGGACGAGTTTTAATTTTGTTCATTCTGATAAACTAAACAATTTATTAAGTTAAAAATACCAGGCTCTATTTCCTACATTATTGATTTTTGTTTTAATTTCTGGTGTTAAAATCTGATGGTAATTTTGTAATTCTTCTTTTAGTTTTATTAAAACTGATGGTACTTTCATTAAGATTTTGTTTAACTGGTAATTCGGCAGTGATATTATAGTGTTACTGTAACCTGGTATTAAGGGCGGTGGGTTTTTAATAAATAAATAAATAAACCGCAACAAATTTAAAATTTTCTCAAATTTACAATATAAAACAAATCTTAATAACTACCCTTAGTCAATATAGAAAGATAATCATGTTGTAACACTTTGTAAATTATATTGCAGTTTAAATAATAGTTTATTTCAATAACATTGTGATTGTTAGTACTTATGTGTTCCTAGATCAAAAACTGACAATTGAGTGAATTACGTTAGTCGCCTTCGGAAGGAGGTTTTTAAAAACGCAAGTAAATTTGACAAATACGTATGGGTATTCCTTAGTTATTCTAAAATGATCACTGTTTGTTACTGAGAGTTCACTCACCAACAATACTACAATATAATTTAAATACAATTTACCGTAATGGGCTAGACCTCTTGATAATTCAGCGGCGGTGGCGTGCCGACGAGCTTAGAGCGAAAAGGAAAGCAATCACTTTGTCTTTGCTCCGCCTACAGATGACGGTTCAGCTCACTAACACCTATTGAGACGTTGCCGCTCTGCCGCTCTGCAAATGAACATAAATATTTACAACTAGCTGTTGCTCGCGGCTCCACCCGCGTGGAGGTTATTTTCGGGAGCAGAAGTATACAATCCAAGGAGTTATTTTTTCTTGCAATTAAAATAGCCTGGTGTTTCTGTACCTATTTCTATAATTCTTTTTTTATCAAATTAAATAGGTAATAATGTTAACATTTATTAATTAGGGATGATTGAGAGTGTTATAAACGAAGAGTAGACAAATATAATCAGAAATCTCCGAACTGCTAAGCTATCGGGAGTTACACGTGTTATTATGAGTCAACCATAAAATATAGACATTTGCTGTCGTGGAATATTTTTTATATAATTTTAAGGAGAACATTTCCGTCATACATGATTTCTGTGTAGCTTTAACTATTAAGGCTGCACACACGACGGAAGCTTAAAAAATGGAGTAAGTTCTCCTGTTTTCCCAACATTTCCCTTCACTGCTCTGCTCCTATTGATCGTAGCGTGATGAAAAGTATACTATAACCTGCCCAGGAGTATGAAGAACAATTGTACCAAGTTTTGTTGAAATCCGTCGAGTAGTTTTTGTTTCTATAACGAACATACAGACAGACAGACAGACAGACAGACAGACAAAAATTTTACTGATTGCATTTTTGGCGTCAGTATCGATCACTAATCACCCGCTGATAGTTATTTTGGAAATATATTTCATGTACAGAATTGACCTCTCTACAGATTTATTTTAAGTATAGAAGATATAGATAATGCATATTTGTATATATATTATGCAATTATGGCATAAAGATATCGCAAGTATCTCGTTTCACATTAAGTTAACGTATTTTACTCACATCCATCGTCGCCAATTTTTCCCTTTTGAAGATCCTCCATCGGAGATGGAATTTTACTTTCATGCGTTCTCGTAAATCGCAATATAAGTCTGCGTGCGCCGCCTCAGCCATGCGGGACAACGCGGGTGTTGCGACCGGGATCGTCGCTCCGAATGTGGCCGTGGGGAATCAATGGCAGTATCGATGGCGGTGGACTCGGTTGCGTCCGCGCCGCGCACCCCGTGCTTGCCCCGCCGATGCAGCGCGGCTTTACTGCTATTTGTCACGTACTTCACACTTACTTACGTACTAACTATAACTATGTATTATTTTCATTATTGTTATTTTTTAATATATATTAATATTTTGTATTATTTATGCTGGCATCCGTGTGACACTCCTTGGCCTTCGCTGAAAATCAGTGTCAGGTGGGCCCTCCCACCTGGCGGACGCTGAGCCTGTGGCCTTTTTGGTCATGCTTCGGACACGGGTGGCTGGGGCGCAAAGACTTTTTTTTTTATTTTTTTTTTAATTGTGTACCTGTAGCCCTTAAAGTTTTTTTTTTAAATTTGATTTATGTACTCATCGTTTATTGCCACCTGGTCTGGTGATTATGGCCAAATAAATGATTTTCTTTCTTTCTTTCTTTCTTTCTTTCTATGTATATTTAGTATAACTTAACTAGGTACAATGAATCGGCACTTATAAATCTGATTGTCGCGTCTTCCCTCGACAACGATCGAAGAGTGAAAGCGTTGCTGCCAAGCAGTGGCGGTCCCACGTTGCGGGTGGTCATCAAGGTGATTCATAATTCAGGATTCTGCTGATGGTGCAGATCCGTGGGAACTTTAAGGTTTTTCACCAGTGGCTACTCGTAACACCTCCCCTCCTAGACTGACAACTGTTTGCCAATGTTCAATGCAAATGTTGCGGTTCTTCTATCTTGGAGTGGTATCTCGGTGGTGGTTGTGGGAACATTTTCGTCGTTAGCATGTGGTGCGGTTTCTGGTTTCATATGTCTTCTGCGAATGTAAAATGTAACACCTAATATGATGCTCAGTATTACAAAAGTGTATATTGGAATTGTAATGCGATGAATGAAATGAGTCAATAGCATCTGGCATCACTGGAACTTCCATTGAAATTTGATTCTGTATGTCGTGTAATTTGTTCAAATCGATTGTTTTTGATTGAAGATTATATCGGGGTCCATTATTCTGAGAAATCGGTACATCTGGAAGCGACATTATTTTCATTGGTTTCCCACGCAGCTGGTTATTAATATTAGCCAAGGTGAACTCAGAAGTTCTAATCTTGCAGTTTTGTGGAATAGTGGCTAGGAAACTGCCTTCCATGAATTGATGTTGTTCTTGACTACATAATGTTTGAACTTTAGTAGGTTTTGGGAATGATATAATATAATGTTGGTTATCTAGCTCGATAAGAGCCTCCTTGTACAGAGAGATAGGCGTGGGGTGACACGTTTCATCTATCTTCTGTGAAATGATTAGGCGGTGGACGCAATCTCTTTGAGTCCTCATTTGATGGTTTACTTTCTCTTCGCATAGATACCATGTATCTATCTTCGGGCATTCCGCCTCTATATACACATATTCATTAAGATTGGTTGATATATATGGGATGGGGATAGAATAACGTTGTGATTTTTATTGGGAACGGGACAAAGTCTGTATAAATTATATGTAGATGGAGAAGTGATGTGAAATTTTAAGACTACTACGATTTTTGAATCTATAAAGTAAGTGCCCATTCTAATCATATTATAATAATACCTTATGTCTTATTCTAAATTTGATTTGTGCTATAAATATTCTGTAATGTGCGTATCATACTTTTTATTTCACTTACATCTAAAATAGAATGGTGCATGGTGCTACTAATGCTAAAGGCTTATATGTTTTCTAATCTAATAATTTCATCGACATTTTCGCTTATAATAAGAAACAGCTCAGATAGTTGAGCGTAAAATGGGATTCGATCGTTGCCCGTACTTGTAAAATTTATAACATAATTCAATGCCTTGATTATTTTCTGTTGGTTCATAGTTAAATTACTAAGAACTTGGGATTGCTTTATAGTCATTTCCGTAAATAAGCTTATATGTGTATTGTAGGATTTTGATAGTTTAAGGTCATTATTCCGTAAAATTTTAAGAGAGTGTTCAAATCTTAATGCGTCATCGTGATCAAGGTTACCCGTTATGCTTTTTATAAAGGTTCCGAGAGGATTTATTAGTCCCCTCTTAATTCGTGCTGGTTCCAAAGAGTCAAGTTGGCGAGATAGCTTATTAAGTTTATCAAATAAATGTGTGGTTTGGTATTTGAACAGGGTTAAATTTCTGTTCGATAGTTTGTTCGAGGAGTTATCGAGTTCTGAGTATAATGAATTGATATGACTGCGTATATTATTTATGTTAATTTCTTGTAGGAATGTATGGAAGTGGGAAGTGATCTTCGTGGGTCCTAATTCGAAGGGTAATATTCCAGGTCCGTCACGAAGACTGTCAAGTCGGATGTCTTGTGCTTGGCCCAGGGATGTCAGGCCTATTTGGATCCTGTAATACGTTAGGGTTATTAGTTTTAAAAGGTCTTTTAATTCTATGTTTTGCAATGCGGCCTCGTTTCTTGGAAGTATATATATGTATTGGTAGATTAGTGGTAACTTTATCATGAGTGAATCTGGCTGCTTAACTTAAGCTTAACTTATTTCGATTAGCTATAGGGTTTTTAACATAAATTTCATCGCCCTGTTTATATTCGATTACAGGGTCCCGATTAGCATTGCGTTGAGTCATAATCACTTCGTGATTCGATTGAGATGACTCGTGGATTATATTATATATTATTTCCATTTTACTACGGTGATCCTGTAAGTATTGTTTTAATAGTCGTTCTGTTAAATTTATATCTGTTGGGTCCCTAGGGTCAAAATGTCCAGTAATAAGTTCAAAAGGTCTGCACTTAGTTAAACTATGTATAGAACTATTGTAAGCAATTAGTGCATATGGAATTAGGTTTGGGGTGATTTCGTCTTTATATTGTAGTTTGAGCAGTCTAAGATGCTCCAGTAATATGCCATGAAAACGTTCAATCATCCCATTTTCGTTGGGGGCATGTGCAGCTGTAGTATGGTGTTGTATTTTATGCAATTTTAGGAATTCTGTTATAACTTGGTTTGTAAATTCTGTACCTTGGTCGGTTGTTAGCGTCAAAGGGAATCCATGGTGAGTGCAAAATTTTAAAAGTGATCTAAGAATGTTCGGGGCAGTACAGTCAGAGATTTTATAGGCTTGTGCGTATTTAGAGAATGAATCTATAATTGTCTGATATTTATCGTGTTCTATAGTTAAAGTATCAGCGTGTAATAATGTAAATAGCTTTGAGGATGGTGGTATTATTCTAAATTCCTGATGTAAGGGGTTGCGGTCGTATTTTCCACAGCCACAAATTATACACTTTTTTATGTATTGAGAAATAGTATCCTTCATTCTAGGCCAGAAATAGCGCTGTGCAAGCGATAGGAAAGTTTCATTGATACCTCGATGGTTTGTCTTTCCTTCGTTGTCATTTTTTATAATATTCTGTTGATCTAGAAATTGATTGATGTTCTCTAGATCGCGTTTTACTAAGATAAGATTCATGGATGAACTTATGAAGGTTTTTTGAATTATTGGGACAATACAGTACATTTTGTCTAAGGGTTGTACTAAAATTGCTGTTCGATTTTTAGGGTCAACGTACCTTTTAATAGCATTAACTATGTCCTGTTCTAAATTTCCTTCAGAAACGTCCAGTGTTATTTTATTGTATGTTTCGAAAGGCTTTGTGATTTTTGGTCTAGGGCTAACTGAATGAGGTACAATGTTGAAAATGATCTGTCTTTTGTACTTATTCAAGGGATCATCCATTATAGGTATTTCCAGTACCGGATTTTCTACGCTGGTATGTATTGTAGAGGTTGTGTATAGCGGATTCTCTTGTGCTGGATCATGAGGCAGTGGACTACTTAGTGGTCTTAAACTAGGTGTAGTGTCAGTAGATGATGCGCTTATCAGTGGTCTGTCGTCAGGTGCTGTGACAGTAGAAGAGCTGTGAGAGTCAGACAGGTTGACTTTAATTGATAATAAACTTTAACAGGCCCAAACTATGGCCAGGAGCTCCTTTTCTATAGTGGAATAGTTTAATTCACTGTCGTTAAGAGTTCTTGATGCGTATGCAATGGGTCGGTCGGAACCTATGGGTCCTTGTGACAAAATAGCTCCAATGGCAACGTTGGAAGCGTCTGTGGTTAGTATAAAGTCCTTTGTGAAGTCGGGGTACTGTAATATGGGGTCATTGGTCAGTAATACTTTACAGTCTTCAAAGCATTTAACGTATTCGGAGGTCAAGTTGATCTTAGGGCCTTTTTTTAAGCATTTAGTCAGGGGTTTAGTTAATCGAGCAAAATCTGGTATAAATCTCCGGTAATAGCCTAATAGTCCTAAGAAACCTTTGATTTGTTTAGTGGTCCTTGGAATGGGATATTTCAGAATTGCATTTATTTTATCTGGATTGGGTTTCACGCCTTGCGGGGTTATAACGTGTCTCAGGTATGGGGTTTCATGCTTTAAGAATTCAGATTTATCCATCTGAATTTTAAAATTTGATTCGCGTAGTCTATGGAATATCTTTTTTAGGTTTATTGTGTGTTCTTGTAATGATGTCGAGAACACTAAAATGTCGTCCAAATAGACTTCACAAATTACATTCTGAAGATCTCTCAGCACGTTATCCATTACCCTTTGGAAGGTAGATGGGGAGTAATTTAAACCCATAGGCAAACGAAGAATAATAATCGTAATGGCCATGGTCAACATTAAATGCTGTCTTATGGACGTCTGACGGTTTGTTACGTTGTAACAAGTTAATACATAAAAATAAAAAATGTTAAAATAATTACAAACATACAGACAAAATAATTAAGTTGTTACTACGGAGCGAAACCACGCGAAATGATCTAGCAATAGTGTATAGAACCAAATAAGGTAATCCTTCTGTCGGAAGCGAGAATCCCCACTAAAAATATCAATTATCACGCACACAATGACAAAACACTTCCTTTAAATACAAGGCGCGGGACACAAAACGACACAGTTGATTCCAAAACGTACGCGAAAGAGGTCGGTCTACAAGTACATACCACTATTTTAAAAAAATATTAAAATCAGTGCATAAACATAATCCCCCTTGGTAAGTTAATTTATAATTCTATAGGCTTGTTGCTGTTAGCTAATTCGTGTCTGGTTTAATCCGATTTAAATTCTTCCACCGTATAATAATGATTTAATTACGTAAAGAAATGTGACGCGTGGTACAGTAAAACATAACCTTATCTTAGATATGTTCACTCGGGTTAATTTCATTTAAATGCTATTGCCAAATGAAGATGGTCTAGATCATAAATTAAATGACCACTTGTATTTCACGCGTGTGATCACAATATCGGTGGTTTTCTTTCTTTAATGTAACTTGTTAAAAATAGTAGACTCAAAATTAATCATTCAATTGTTAACTTAAATAATATCCACCGTAAAAATGTATCCTATATTTATTTTGTAGTAGTAATGTATCTAGAAACGTAAATTAGAAAGTAACTTAAATTCATTAGGCTTTAAAAGCAATTTTATAATATTACTTCCATCTAAATCGCTGGGAGTTTATTGTTAAATCAGTGAAGATATTTTTTTAATGTACCGGCGAAGTAAATATCAAAGGTCATCGCTTCGCCGATATGCTTGTTTATAACTACCCTGCTAATTTGTAATTATTGCATACGAGAAGGAATGTTATTTTTTTTTTTGTACCTCATGGCGTAGTGGATTGGTGATCGCCCGGTAAATAGTTAGCTGAAGTTCGGTTTTGGTTTTCCAAATAATTTTATATTTTTATTTTTTCTACTATTACCGGATTGGTATATCGCCACTCCACTGCGCGTATTGCTTCTTATTGTTTTTTTATTGTTTCGCGAAAGATGCCGACACCCACACATGGTCTCGACTAGTGCTTGGGTCTCGGGGTCTTTTGCGCTACAAACGTCCTGTCGACGCGTTCCAGGAATCTGGGGGACCACCGTACGGGTTGCAGCTGGGAGGTACCAACTACCGTACCGTCCAAACCCTGACTCAACTACGGCTCCGAGCCCGGAAGGAGTGCGATCGTGGCAGAGCAGAAGCCGCCGACCTCTGCTGACCTCTGCGCCTGGCACGCTGCTGCGTCGAGAGCCACGCGGCGCCCCCGGTCCCTACCGCGCCGGCGGACATTGGAGCGTAGTTAAGTCCCCAGCGCAAATTGCCCGTCGACCATCACCAAACGGAACTTTCGCTGTGCCGAGAGCTCACGCCTTGAGCGGTTCTCATATGTCTTTTAAGTAAAAAATAAAAGTATTTTTTTTATTCTTCTGAACTTTGTTTTTTTTGTGCCCCGCCGTCAGGCGGACCGTAACAGGTTCCATTTCCACCTGATGAAATCCACTAGCCAAATCTAGGGTTGTGAAGTATTGGCACTTGCCTAATTTATCTAGAATGTCTGTTATATTAGGTATGGGATATTTGTCGTCTATGGTTTTGACGTTAAGTTTACGAAAGTTGACTACTAGTCTCCACTTAATTTTCCCTGACGCATCCGCTTTTTTTGGCACAATCCAGATGGGAGCACTCCAAGCGGATGTTGAAGGTCGAATGATTCCCTGTTCTAGCATTTTTGCTATCTGGTTTTGGAATTCTTGTCTATGTATGTATGGGTACTTGTAACTTTTACTAAATACGGGGTGTTCGTCAGTTGTTCTGATTTGGTGCTTTATCTTATTAGTGAAAGAAAGGGGTTCATCCTCTACATAAAATACATCTGAATATTCTTTGCACAAATTCAGTAAATTTGCTGTCTCCTCTGCATTTAAATTATCTGTGCGCAACTTTGATAAGACTTGTCGCGTGCGCTCATTCGAGGAATTAGTCACAGGTGCAAATTGTTCGTTGTAAATGTGTGTCGGATTCTTAGAAATTGATGCGTCGAGTCCACTACTGTCTGTCTTAATTGTTTGTCCGTCTATAGAAAATAAGATATCATTACAGGTGGGGTTTCCTATTTCTATTATACATTGACAGTTAATTACTGAGGTTATACATTCAGGAATGACACAGTTGTGGATCACTTGTTCCTTTACTAGGATGTCTCCGTCAGGTGCATGCAAAGGAACGTATAATAATTTTGTTTTTCGCGCGGGTATAGTCTCCTCAAAATGGGTGGCATTTTGAGATGAGTATTGTCTGATCTGGTTATTCGCGAATTTAGTCTTTAGCACAAAGTGTTTAAGGTCGATTTTAGCTTCCCATTTCTTTAGTAAGTCTTGTCCAATAAGTCCGTCAAAATAATTATGGAATCTATATACATATAATTTGATGTATTCTGTGGATCTAAATTCAGGGAAACATGGCATGGTAATGGAATAGTTATTCCTAGTCGTTGCATGCACATTCGTAACTTCGAATAGGTCAAGACTTTGGGGTATATATGAAAAATAATTCTGTATGGCTTCAGGGCTTATAAAGGACTGATTAGCTCCCGTGTCAATCAGAAGTTTTAGGGGTGGGTTTTGAATCTGTATGTATGGTACCGTGGCAAAGATCTGAACATTTGTTGAGTTCTAGATGGTCTTAACTGTCGTGTGTAGTGTTGAATAGGGTGACCTTGAAGAGGGGGTTGATTCTGTGTTTGTCTAAGATTACCGTGTAAGGCATGCGTTACAACCGCTGTGCTGAGGTCTCGGGTTCGATCCCCGGGTCGGGTAAAGTGATATTGGGTTTTTCTATCTAGAAATTCTCAGTATTAGCCCGGAGTCTGGAACCTGTGCCCGGTATGGCGATAGGCTCGCCCCCTATCACATTATGGGACCGAAATTCGGCGAAAAGTGGGTGTACTGGTTACACCTCTGCCTACCCCTTCGGGGATTATAGGCGTGAGTGTATATGTATATGTATGTACCGTGTAAGGGTGGTAAGTTTAAGGGTAGTGAGTTCACTGGTACAGAAAAGGGGTTGAGAGGTATATATGATTTTCTATTTCTGTTATTGCTACATGAACCTACTTCTTTATTTTGCATGTACAGGACATTGAGTTCCTCTTGAGCGTATTCAAGAGCAAGTTCTATGGTATCGGGTCGCATGCAGCGAATACGTGAGCCTATGGGCTCTCGTAATCCTTTTAAGTAAGTTTGTAACGCTAGTTTTTTGTGGAGTTGCCTTTTGACCTCTGTGGTTGTATCTATAGTCTCGTGCAGCTGGACATATGTTATAATAATACTAAGAAGATTTTGGACACGTTCATAAAAAACACTTGGGGTATCATTATCTTGCTTTAACATAGAAAGATCGGTATATAACGATGACTCATCTCTATGATCTGGGAAATTATTTATTAACGTGCTCCTGATGCCGTTCCAATCACTAGGGGTACCATTGGTGGCTAGTGATCGCGCAGCTGATCCTACAATTTTATTGAGGATACCATTGAGTATTGAATAATTTTGAAGTTCATGGCCGGGTGAAGGGTCAATGTAAGCTGTAACTAGTTGGTCACATATATTAAGAAATCTAATGAGTACATTACTATCACCGTTAAATTCTGGCACTAGGCGTAAGGCCCTATAAATTTGATCGGTAATGTTACCTGGTTTTTGGTGGACCTGCTCGGCTGTCTTGTGTGTATTCTCCATTTCGCTAGAATGTTCTATTATACTACTTAAATTACGATGTGCGTCTCTCTGCTCGATACGAAGAGCGTTTCTGCTGTTGACTAAGTTCTCCCTACTTGATCGTCGGTGGAACATAAAAGTTGTAGAAATTAGGATTAATTCCTCTATAAATTATATAAAAAAAATATTACTAAATTCGTCCTACTTGATCGTGGATGAATTACATAAATTCTAAGAATTAGGATCAATTCTGATATAACTAAGGAAATATATCTAAATTCGCCCTACTTGATTGTGGGTAAATCACATAAATTCTAAGAATTAGGATCAATTCTGGTATGCTAAGGAAATATATCTAGGAATGACAACCAAATCTATAAAATTGTGCCACTCACAGTATAAGTTCAGCAACATACATTGTTCTCGTAGTGATAGACGTCGATGTCTGGATGTCTCACCCGAAGAGTCCTTAATCTGCGTCTGGATCTTCGATTGTCCTGCTCCTCTGAATGGCTTCTCGTTTGTTCAGATAGTCGACGCGTCGACGATACGACTGCTGGTGGTAGGATATTCGTATCCGCCCGGATAGCGACCACCGTACACACGGCGAAAAACCCGCCATAGTGGCACACGCAAGTGTGTCGCGTTCCGGGATCAGCCAGTGTATTTCCGGTTATCGTCGGGGGGCTAGAGTTGGGGTACGATGTTTGGCCGTGCCGGTATTAGCCGGTTCACAGTCGGTTGGAGGCGTGTTGATCCGTCGGCCAGGGAGACCTGTAGAAACGGTTGTACCGCTGGCCGCCCGCGGTACAGTACAGGGGCCCAATCGTGGCTAACCACCACGAGAGGCTGCCCCACCATGCCGCGCATAATCTTGGGTGGGTCCGTCGTGCCGGTTGGTGACCGGATGTGGGGTCCCGGCGGCCTATCCCGGGAGGGTACGGGGGCCCTTCCGTCCGGCGGATCAGCTCACCTCCTCTTGGCTCTTTTAGTGGACCGGCGCTTGTTGCGGCCTTCTGATTACTCTGACACTAGACCCTCGACCGCTTCTTCACATCCTCCCCCCATAACTCCATGACAGTGCCTATAAAGAGAACAGGACCTACAGCGGTGCGTAACCCCACCACCGCTTTCACAATGGAGTTCGCTAACATCCGCGGACTCCATTCGAACCTTAATGCCGTCCACCACCATCTTGAGACGGCCCGGCCTGCTCTTCTCTTCCTGACGGAGACGCAGATTTGTAGTCCGACCGATACCACATACTTGCTTTACCCCGGCTACTCACTTGAAGAAAACTTCAGGCCGAGGGCCGGGGTATGCCTGTATGTTCGGTCGGACGTCTGCTGTCGCCGTCTGCGCTGCATGGAGGACCCCTCCTTCTCCACCCTGTGGGTACACGTCGACCTCGGCTCTCAGAGTCGGGTTTACGTGTGCCTTTACAGGTCACACGACGGGGACGTTGAGACAACTCGGCTATTTGATTACATTAGCCAGGCGACAGACGACGCGCAGGAGCAGTTCCCAACAGCGGAATTGGTAGTTCTGGGGGACTTCAACGCACACCATGAGTTGTGGTTGGGCTCCTCCAGAACTGACCATGCTGGCAGAACTGCTCATGCATTCGCCTTGACTCATGGCTTGACACAGCTGGTGAACCAGCCTACCAGGATCCCAGATGTGGCGAGTCATGCGCCCTCTCTGCTGGACCTTCTGTTGACGAGTCACCCGACCGGGTATACGGTGTCGGTTGGTGCTCCTCTGGGGACCTCCGATCACTGTCTGGTTGGGACGTCAGTACCTCGCGCTTTGCCTCCACGTCCCGTGAAGGTCAAGCGCAGGGTCTGGCACTACTCGTCGGCAGATTGGGATGGTATGCGGGATTATTTCGCATCCATCCCTTGGCAGCAGCGCTGCTTTGAGGGAAAGGATACTTCTGCGAGTGCCGACGCCGTTGCCTGCGAGATCAGGCTAGGAATGGAATATTACATTCCTTCCTCTGAGATCGCGGGCAACGGCCGAGGACGCTCCTGGTTCAATCGTGCATGCGCCGATGCTGTTGGTAAAAAACAGACGGCGTATCGCGCTTGGATCAGGGGTCGCGCTAAGAAGGATCCCAATCTCAAGTCCCTCAAAGCAGCCTACAACCGTGCTGCCAAGGCTTGCAAGAGGGAGTATGTTAGAGCGGATGCCCAGCGCGTCTCCAAGATTGGATGTGCTTTGGCCGATCACCCGACAAGCAGTCGTGCTTATTGGAGCTTGGCTAAGGCGGTCCAATCTAATTTCTGTCGCCCTTCGCTGCCACCGCTGAGATATCGTAATGGAACACTGACCCATAGCTCGCAAGAGAAGGCCGATTTACTGGCAAACCTCTTCGCGGCTAATTCGAGACTCGAGGACTGCAATGCTCCTTTACCACCTACGCTGCCCGGTTGCGGTCACACAATGCCTGATATCCGTATCAGGCATTGTGATGTGCGGCGTGAGCTGCAGTCTCTCGACGTCCGGAAGGCCAGTGGTCCGGATGGTATCCCAGCGCTTGTTCTCAAAAAGTGTGCAGCGGAGTTGTCTCCTGCACTGACGCGCCTATACCGATCGTCCTACCTCTCAGGTGTTGTGCCTGAATCGTGGAGGGAGGCCAATGTGCAGCCGATCCCCAAAAAGGGTGATCGGTCAGACCCTAACAATTACCGCCCAATCGCCATCACCTCAGTGATCTGTAAAGTCATGGAGCGACTAATTAACAGCCAATTAGTTCGTTACCTGGAGGATCACTCGTTGATCAGTGACAGACAATATGGTTTCCGCCATAACCGATCAACGGGTGATCTTCTAGCGTTTGTATTGCATCACTGGGGCGAGGCGATTGACAGGCATGGCGAGGCTCTGGCTGTGAGTCTCGACATAGCCAAGGCGTTTGATAGGGTCTGGCACCGTGGCCTTCTCTCCAAGCTCCCGGCATACGGTCTGCCCGACAACCTGTGCAAGTGGATTTCCGGCTTTCTGCATGAGCGTAGAATGCGTGTCCTCGTTGATGGACACGCTTCGCAGTTCATGTCAGTAAATGCCGGAGTACCACAAGGTTCTGTGATTTCGCCCACCTTGTTTCTTCTGCATATCAATGATATGTTGTCGCTTGGCAACATTCATTGCTATGCAGACGACAGCACGGTTCATGGGCGTTATAGCAGCAAGCCTCCTGGTTGCCGGGCGGATACTGAGAGGAGACGCGAGGATCTTGTCGTTGAGCTCAACCAGACCTTGGATCTCATCTCATCATGGGGTACCAGGAATCGGGTTGAGTTTAATGCCAAGAAAACCCAGGTGTGCGCGTTCTCGTGCAAGAAGTCTCCGTTTTCTCCAATCCCCGTTCTTCAGGGTGTTCCACTCGCAATGCGGAATGACCTTAGTGTCCTAGGTATGGATATCCGCTGCGATCTTAATCCAAGGAGTCACATCGAGGGCGTAATATCCGCCACTTCCCGCAGGGTCGGAATCCTGAACAGGGTGCGGCGGTTTTTCACGCCCGGTCAGCTCTACCGCTTATATAAAGCACAGGTGCGACCGGGAATGGAATACTGCTCGCACCTCTGGGACGGTTCCGCAAAATACCTCCTCGATGCCTTGGACGGGTTGCAGCGGCGGGCCATCCGCATTGTGAATGATGCAGACGTGAGTAACAGCCTGGAGCCGCTACAGCTGCGTAGGGATATTTCCTCGCTTAGCGTGTTCTACCGTCTGTATCATGGTGAATGCTCTGAAGAATTGTTTGATCTTATCCCATCCTCTCCCTTCCATACCAGAACCACGCGTACTGGATTGCGGAGCCACAGCTTTGTGGTGTCTACTACCCCGGCCCGAACTAAGAGGTTCGCAAACTCGTACTTTTGCCGCACCATCAGGCTGTGGAACAGTTTGCCAGCTACCGTGTTCCCTCCTTCCTATGATCCTGGGTCCTTTAGGCGTAGTGTGAAGAAGCTACACAGCAGGCCGGCATGATTGTATTGAGTAGCGAGTGATAATCTATCCCTCGCTACTTGATACTATAACTGGACGGCACTGCACTTACCATCAGGTGCAGTGTGGTCACTTTGCCGAGTCACGATAAAAAAAAAAAAAAAAAAAAAAAAAAAAAAAAAAAAAAAAAAACGACTATCAGCGCGGTAACGATGTGTGTATACACGCACTGACTCGACTATCCTACCGACTGCGCCAATTACGTTAGTCGCCTTCGGAAGGAGGTTTTTAAAAACGCAAGTAAATTTGACAAATGTATATTTAGTATAACTTAACTAGGTACAATGAATCGGCACTTATAAATCTGATTGTCGCGTCTTCCCTCGACGACGATCGAAGAGTGAAAGCGTTGCTGCCAAGCAGTGGCGGTCCTACGTTGCGGGTGGTCATCAAGGTGATTCATAAATGTTTTTAGACTCTCGCGATTTGAATACATATTATAAAATTTGGAACGGGTCTTAATCGCATGTTTCGGCACTTACACAGTCCTCAAATAGTACAATCGCCGAAGCTATATGGTTTGCCTAAAATCCACAAAGGCAATGTACCTTTACGTCCAATTGTGAGTCAAATCAATTCACCAACATATCATTTGGCGAAACACATAAGTAAGGTACTGCAACCATTAGTGGGCAAGACTACATCTTTTGTGAAAGATTCTCGCCATTTCGTGGACATCATCAAGAGTGTAACGGTGGGTCCAGACGAAGTGATGGTGAGTTTTGACGTAGAGTCATTATTCACCAACGTTCCCATTCAAGATTGTCTTGAGGTCATCGAGAGCAAATTGGAGGAAAACGGTCTGTCTAACGAATACATGGATCTATTAAAGAGCTGTTTAGAAGGTAATTACTTCTTATATCAAGGGCAACATTACCTTCAGATTGACGGAGTAGCTATGGGCAGCCCAGTAGCACCGGTAATGGCCAACATCTGGATGGAATATTTCGAGCAATCCATAGACACACAAACATATAATGTTAAATTGTGGAAGAGGTATGTCGATGATGTATTCTGCATCATGCATGGCAACAAGCATGAAGTAGAACAATTCGCGAACCGGTTGAACTCCATACATCCAAAGATCCGATTCAGTTATGAAATGGAGGTAGACAGAACGTTACCTTTTCTCGATGTGAAAGTAATGGTGAGAAAAGATGGTTCCATAGGACACACTGTATACAGAAAACCAACACACACTGACAGGTATCTCAATGCCTACTCGCACCACCATCCACGGCATTTGGAATCCGTTGTGACATCGTTGACAAATAGAGCATATGACCTCTGTGACTCTGAACATCTAGAAAGTGAGCTCACACATGTTCAGAACGTACTGAAGAGTAACGGATACAAAGGAAAGATACGCCGTCCCAAGAAGAGGGAGCGTCTTCCTGAGGTCAGCAGAGCCCCAGCATACATGCCATATATAAAAGGAGTCACGGACAAAATTGGAACAGTACTCAAACAATACTCCATTAAGACTGTATATAGTCCGCTCGCAAAAATATCGAACCACTTGCGTACTCCAAAAGATGTAATTCCCTTACAAACTCCTGGTGTTTATAAGGTGAATTGCAGTTGTGGTAGTTCCTACATCGGCCAGACCAAAAGAACGATCGCTGAAAGGGTCAAGGAACACATTACAGCTGTAAAAAACCGCCAGATCAACAAATCAGCGGTGGCTGAGCATTTGCTGGAGGCTGGACCTAATCATTGGATAGAACTACACCAACCACAGGTTCTATCCACCGATTCAGCGGGTCGTAGCGGCAGTACGTCCTGTCTTTAGCCAATGGTTGGACAGGCGCCACGGCGCGGCGACGTTCCGGCTGACACAGGTGCTCACGGGCCATGGTTGTTTTGGCGAGTACCTGTGTCGCATAGCCGGCGCAGAAGGGTCGGCCGTGTGTCACCATTGTGACAACTGTCCGCGTGACACGGCCCAACACACTATTGAGGAGTGCCCAGCCTGGGACGAAGAGCGCAGCGCTCTCGCAGCAGTCGTCGGTGGAGACCTCTCGCTGCCGGCTTTGGTGTCAGCCATGGTCGACAGCCGGAGGTCCTGGCGTGCGGTGGCCCTCTTCTGTGAGGCGGTTATCTCACAGAAGGAGAGTGCCGAGAGGGATCGTGAACAACAAGCCGATCCCTCCCGCCGCCAGTCGAGACGGAGGAGGCGCCGGGTTGACGACTGACCGGCGTCTCCCGCCCTGTGGTTTGGGGGCGTTTGGAGAATCCCACCACGGTATCCCCTGCCTGTCGTAAGAGGCGACTAATAGGGGCATCGGGGGTCGCGGGCGCGCAGCGGGGGGCTGTCGTAGCGCCCTTTCCGGTGTGTCGAAATTCGTTTGTACATTGTTTTATTTTGTATATACTTCGTCGGCACACCGGGCGACCCCGGGATGACGGCAGCGCGGGTGGTTGGCCTCGTCGCTGCCGTGGACGCCAAGGGCGTCCTTCGGTGCGCGGGGGCTTCTGAGCCCCCCCCACTTGGAGACGGGCCGCAAGGCGGCACCGCGCAGGGGCGGTTCCGGTCGTAAATGGGGCGCTTCTCGCTCCGTGAGCCCGGGACCGTCTCTTATGCGCCGAAGAGGGCCACCGCGGGGTTTTTAGTTGGTATTGCCGGTGTAGGGTATGTGTTAGGGACTCGGCCCAGCGGTCGTCCGGATGTCAACATCTCTCCCGGACGGCTTAACGCTGGGTCGTAAGGCCGGTGAGCCCAACATAACCGTCCCGCCACCCCCCCCGGCGGGGCGGTAGTGATAAATCGCTTTTCCCCGCGAAAAAAAAAAAAAAAAAAAAAAGGTTCTATCCACCGATCGCCATTATTACTCCAGAATAGTACGTGAAGCGGTAGAAATCAAAAAACATCAGAATTTCAACCGAGAGGATGGATACCGTTTGTCAACAACATGGAATCCTGTCATAAATATATGTAAACCGCGTCGTCAGAATGAGTCAACTCTTCAGCGCGAGGATACTGTCAGTGTGGTTTGTCGAAGTAACTACAGTATTTGTGATAAAAATAAAAATAAAACCAAGGGAAGGTAGTTATCAAAACCCCCACTAAACTGGTTACCGATACTCCCACCACACGAAAGCCCACCTTACGAAGACGGCACTAAATTCTCACTCAGTCAGCCCGTGACCACGGCCGATGCAACTCGGTCGAAACGTCGGGAAATAATTGTGGTATTTATACCATTAAAATATTGCGCGATTAAGACCCGTTCCAAATTTTATAATAAGGTGATTCATAATTCAGGATTCTGCTGATGTTGCAGATCCGTGGGAACTTTAAGGTTTTTCACCAGTGGCTACTCGTAACAAGTGAAAAAATAATTGTGAATTTTAAATCAGTTATTGGCCTGTCTTTGTTGACTGGTTGATACCATCATAAACTACAAAATAGTAAGACTGTACAATCCGTATTCCCCGCTTCCCTCCTAACTCTTTTCAGAGCCCCTGTAGGTCTATCAAGCTAGCAGTGAAAAGTTAGCAGAAACATTTGAAACTTATTTAGGAATTAGTTGCTAATTAGTTGCTGCTATTTCGATTTTATTGCTCAAGCCAGTTCCTCAGAAATCGAGTCACTGCTATCTTTCACATAAGCTAGCAGTAAAATAATGAAGTGAGCACATATTGAGTCGGATATTGGGCCTGAATTTGTTGCTAATTTGTTGCTGTAAGATAGTATAAAAATATTATATATTTATAAAAAAATTTTTTTTTTAATTTTTTTATGTCAATTTTTTCCGCTTATGACAGCGTTTGTTTTTGTTGCTGGGCGGCACAATATCTATGAAGGTGCACCGGACCAGCAACTAATTAGCAACAAAAATTCTGCTCAACATTTAAGCCGTTATCAAGGTCATTAAGGAAAAATGTATTTTTTTCCGATTATGACAGCGGTGGATTTTGTTGCTGGGCGGCAAAATATCTATGAAGATGCACCGGACCAGCAGCTAATTAGCAACAAAAATTCTGCTGAACATTTAACCCGTTATCAAGGTCATTAAGGAAAAAAATCATTTTTTCCGATTATGACAGCGGTGGATTTTGTTGCTGGGCGGCACAATATCTATGAAGATGCACCGGACCAGCAGCTAATTAGCAACAAAAATTCTGCTGAACATTTAACCCGTTATCAAGGTCATTAAGGAAAAAATTCATTTTTTCCGATTATGACAGCGGTGGATTTTGTTGCTGGGCGGCACAATATCTATGAAGGTGCACCGGACCAGCAACTAATTAGCAACAAAAATTCTGCTGAACATTTAAGCCGTTATCAAGGTCATTAAGGAAAATTTTCATTTTTTCCGATTATGACAGCGGTGGATTTTGTTGCTGGGCGGCAAAATATCTATGAAGATGCACCGGACCAGCAACTAATTAGCAACAAAAATTCTGCTGAACATTTAACCCGTTATCAAGGTCATTAAGGAAAAAATACATTTTTTCCGATTATGACAGCGGTGGATTTTGTTGCTGGGCGGCACAATATCTATGAAGGTGCACCGGACCAGCAACTAATTAGCAACAAAAAATCTGCTGAATATTTAACCCGTAATCAAGGTCATTACGGAAAATTTTCATTTTGTCCGATTGTGACAGCGGTGGATTTTGTTGCTGGGCGGCACAATATCTATAAAAGGTGCACCGGACCAGCAACTAATTAGCAACAAAAATTCTGCTGAATATTTAACCCGTAATCAAGGTCATTACGGAAAATTTTCATTTTGTCCGATTGTGACAGCGGTGGATTTTGTTGCTGGGCGGCACTATATCTACGAAGGTGCACCGGACCAGCAACTAATTAGCAACAAAAATTCTGCTGAACATTTAAGCCGTTATCAAGGTCATTATCGAAAAATGAAATTTTTTCCGATTAAGACAGCGGTGGATTTTGTTGCTGGGCGGCACAATATCTATGAAGGTGCACCGGCCCAGCAACTAATTAGCAACAAAAATTCTGCTGAATATTTAACCCGTAATCAAGGTCATTACGGAAAAATTTCATTTTTTCCGATTGTGATAGCAGTGGATTTTGTTCCTGGGCGGCACAATATCTACGAAGGTGCACCGGACCAGCAACTAATTAGCAACAAAAATTCTGCTGAACATTTAACCCGTTATCAAGGTCATGTAGGAAAAATGTCATTTTTTCCGATTAAGACAGCGGTGGATTTTTTTGCTGGGCGGCACAATATCTATGAAGGTACACCGGACCAGCAACTAATTAGCAACAAAAATTCTGCTGAACATTCAAGCCGTTATCAAGGTCATTAAGGAAATATGACATTTTTTCCGGGTATGACAGAGGTTGATTTTGTTGCTGGGCGGTACAATATCTACCAAGGTACAACGGACCAGCAACTAATTAGCAACAAAAATTCTGCTGAATACTTAACCCTTAATCAAGGTCATTAACGAAAAATGTCATTTTTTCCGGCTATGACAGAGGATGATTTTGTTGCTGGGCGGTACAATATCTACCAAGGTACAACGGACCAGCAACTAATTACCAACAAAAATTCTGCTGAATACTATTCAGTAGTATTCAGCAGAATTTTTGTTGGTAATTAGTTGCTGGTCCGGTGGACCTTTATAGGTATTGTGCCGCCCAGCAACAAAATCCACCGCTGTCTTAATCGGAAAAAATGACATTTTTCCTACATGACCTTGATAACGGGTTAAATGTTCAGCAGAATTTTTGTTGCTAATTAGTTGCTGGTCCGGTGCACCTTCGTAGATATTGTGCCGCCCAGGAACAAAATCCACCGCTATCACAATCGGAAAAAATGAAATTTTTCCGTAATGACCTTGATTACGGGTTAAATATTCAGCAGAATTTTTGTTGCTAATTAGTTGCTGGGCCGGTGCACCTTCATAGATATTGTGCCGCCCAGCAACAAAATCCACCGCTGTCATAACCGGAAAAAAATACATTTTTCCTTAATGACCTTGATAACGGCTTAAATGTTCAGCAGAATTTTTGTTGCTAATTAGTTGCTGGTCCGGTGCACCTTCATAGATATTGTGCCGCCCAGCAACAAAATCCACCGCTGTCTTAATCGGAAAAAAATTCATTTTTCGATAATGACCTTAATTACGGGTTAGGTATTCAGCAGAATTTTTGTTGCTAATTAGTTGCTGGTCCGGTGCACCTTCATAGAAATTTTGCCGCCCAGCAACAAAATCCACCGCTGTCATAATCGGAAAAAAATACATTTTTCCTTAATGACCTTGATAACGGCTTAAATGTTCAGCAGAATTTTTGTTGCTAATTAGTTGCTGGTCCGGTGCACCTTCATAGATATTGTGCCGCCCAGCAACAAAATCCACCGCTGTCTTAATCGGAAAAAATTTCATTTTTCGATAATGACCTTGATTACGGGTTAGGTATTCAGCAGAATTTTTGTTGCTAATTAGTTGCTGGTCCGGTGCACCTTTATAGATATTGTGCCGCCCAGCAACAAAATCCACCGCTGTCTTAATCGGAAAAAATGACATTTTTCCTTCATGACCTTAATAACGGGTTAAATGTTCAGCAGAATATTTGTTGCTAATTAGTTGCTGGTCCGGTGCACCTTCGTAGATATTGTGCCGCCCAGCAACAAAATCCACCGCTGTCACAATCGGACAAAATGAAAATTTTCCGTAATGACCTTGATTACGGGTTAAATATTCAGCAGAATTTTTGTTGCTAATTAGTTGCTGGTCCGGTGCACCTTCATAGATATTGTGCCGCCCAGCAACAAAATCCACCGCTGTCATAACCGGAAAAAATGAAATTTTTCCTTAATGACCTTGATAACGGCTTAAATGTTCAGCAGAATTTTTGTTGCTAATTAGTTGCTGGTCCGGTGTACCTTCATAGATATTGTGCCGCCCAGCAACAAAATCCACCACTGTCTTAATCGGAAAAAATGTCATTTTTCCTTCATGACCTTGATAACGGGTTAAATGTTCAGCAGAATTTTTGTTGCTAATTAGTTGCTGGTCCGGTGCACCTTCGTAGATATTGTGCCGCCCAGCAACAAAATCCACCGCTGTCACAATCGGACAAAATGGAAATTTTCCGTAATGACCTTGATTATGGGTTAAATATTCAGCAGAATTTTTGTTGCTAATTAGTTGCTGGGCCGGTGCACCTTCATAGATATTGTGCCGCCCAGCAACAAAATCCACCGCTGTCATAACCGGAAAAAAATACATTTTTCCTTAATGACCTTGATAACGGCTTAAATGTTCAGCAGAATTTTTGTTGCTAATTAGTTGCTGGTCCGGTGCACCTTCATAGATATTGTGCCGCCCAGCAACAAAATCCACCGCTGTCTTAATCGGAAAAAAATTCATTTTTCGATAATGACCTTGATTACGGGTTAGGTATTCAGCAGAATTTTTGTTGCTAATTAGTTGCTGGTCCGGTGCATCTTCATAGAAATTTTGCCGCCCAGCAACAAAATCCACCGCTGTCATAATCGGAAAAAAATACATTTTTCCTTAATGACCTTGATAACGGCTTAAATGTTCAGCAGAATTTTTGTTGCTAATTAGTTGCTGGTCCGGTGCACCTTCATAGATATTGTGCCGCCCAGCAACAAAATCCACCGCTGTCTTAATCGGAAAAAATGTCATTTTTCCTTCATGACCTTAATAACGGGTTAAATGTTCAGCAGAATATTTGTTGCTAATTAGTTGCTGGTCCGGTGCACCTTCGTAGATATTGTGCCGCCCAGCAACAAAATCCACCGCTGTCACAATCGGACAAAATGAAAATTTTCCGTAATGACCTTGATTACGGGTTAAATATTCAGCAGAATTTTTGTTGCTAATTAGTTGCTGGTCCGGTGCACCTTCATAGATATTGTGCCGCCCAGCAACAAAATCCACCGCTGTCATAACCGGAAAAAATGAAAATTTTCCTTAATGACCTTGGTAACGGCTTAAATGTTCAGCAGAATTTTTGTTGCTAATTAGTTGCTGGTCCGGTGTACCTTCATAGATATTGTGCCGCCCAGCAACAAAATCCACCACTGTCTTAATCGGAAAAAATGTCATTTTTCCTTCATGACCTTGATAACGGGTTAAATGTTCAGCAGAATTTTTGTTGCTAATTAGTTGCTGGTCCGGTGCACCTTCGTAGATATTGTGCCGCCCAGCAACAAAATCCACCGCTGTCACAATCGGACAAAATGGAAATTTTCCGTAATGACCTTGATTATGGGTTAAATATTCAGCAGAATTTTTGTTGCTAATTAGTTGCTGGTCCGGTGCACCTTCGTAGATATTGTGCCGCTCAGCAACAAAATCCATCGCTGTCATAACCGGAAAAAAATATTTTTTTCCTTAATGACCTTGATAACGGCTTAAATGTTCATCAGAATTTTTGTTGCTAATTAGTTGCTGGTCCTGTGCACCTTCATAGATATTGTGCCGCCTAGCAACAAAAACAACCGCTGTCATAAGAGGAAAAAATCGACATAAATTTTTTTTTTTTTTTTTTTAAATATATAATATTTTTTCAATATTTTTATACTATCTTACAGCAACAAATTAGCAACAAATTCAGGCCCTATAACCGACTCAATATGTGCTCACTTCATTATTTTACTGCTAGCTTATGTGAAAGATAGCAGTGACTCGATTTCTGAGGAACTGGCTTGAGCAACAAAATCGAAATAGCAGCAACTAATTAGCAACTAATTCCTAAATAAGTTTCAAATGTTTCTGCTAACTTTTCACCGCTAGCTTGATAGACCTAGCCCCTGTGGACCATGGTCAAAATAAGGCCTAGCCAAAGCATCGACCTTTCCCAATCCTTTAGAGCCCCTGTGGACCACGGCGTACAAGACCGCTCAGTGCCACAGCATCATCCTTTTCTACATGATAACAAATCTGGCATTAACGCGTGGAGCGTTTGCACTGATATAACAAAAAAAAAAAAACTTCACTCACTTTCCTATGTACAGCAAATCTTACTTATTTACTAGTAATTTTTAAATATTTATCGGTGGTCACATTGAGTGAACAGATTACTAAGAATAATAATTTGAATGCTACAATTCCTTCTAATAATTACGATACGTTGAGAACCAATCCTGTGCTACGGAAGAGATCCTTAAGAGGGAGAGGATAGATAGCAGGATATCGTGACTGACGTTATTGAAAGCGTTAGAAAAGTCTACCAGAGTCAACACGGTAACTTTGGTGTCCTGCATCCCGGCTCTAATATCGTCAGTCACTTTGAGGAGTGCTGAAACGGTGCTGTGACCAGGCCTGAAACCGGACTGTAAGGGACTTAACAGACAGTTCAGGTGTACCAACCTGGACAGTTGTTTGTGGGCACAGGCCTCAAGCACCTTGGATAGGAAAGGAAGAAGAGATATAGGTCGGAAGTGATTGACAAGGGTTGGGTTAGAATTTTTTGGGAGAGGAATAACAAGAGCTTTTCGCCATGAAGACGGAAAAACACCCGACTAAAAGAAAAGTTTATGATATGGGAAAGTATAGTAAGAATTTGGTCGAGGATAGCAATAACCATACGGCGGCTAATGTTATCACAGCCTGTCGAATTGAATTTTATTGAGAGGATGGTCTTTTTGATCAGTTGAGGCGGAACTGGAGAAAAACGAAAACTGACAATGTGGAGTTGTGGAAGACCAGCTAAGAAATTCAAAGTACGACATTTGGTTTGGGGATCTAGCGAGGCAGGAGTTGTGAAATGATCATTGATATCGTCCAAACCAAATGTCCCCAGAAAGTCTAAGTGTTTCTTCTTACCAATACCCAAAGTCCCGAGGAACTTCCAGATATTAGCAGGGGAAGAAGTTGAGATATTAAGGAATATATGGCGGCGTTTGGCATTACGTATCATCTGATTGCACCGATTCCTAGCAGCTTTGTATAAAACCCAGTTGTCCTCCGATCGATCCCTTTTGAATTTATGAAAAGCCCGGTTCCTTCGCCTCATCACCATCCGAACCCCGTTCGTCAACCAAGGGGCGGGGGGACGCTTCAGCTTAACATTTCTGACGGGAGCATGGACATCGTAGAGTCCAATAATGGTATCATTAAAAATTTGGACTTTTTCGTCCACCGAAGTCGTTGCCATCAATTCGTGCCAATTTAACGCTGCAGCATCAGGTCAGCAGGTTTAAGAGCATATGATAAGAAAATAAGGTCGTAATGGGAAAAGCCAGGGGCTAGGTATTGTCCATGGTTAGAAACAAGGGAGGGATTAGAAGTCAGGATTAGGTCAAGCCAGGTATCGTTTCCTACTGTGTTATGATGGGTAGCTTGCAAAGGCATAATGTAGAGACTGGTTGATTTAATCACATTAAAGAGATGAACGGAGCGAGGAGAGTTAGGAATGAGGAGATTGGTATTGAAATCGCCCATAATGATGTGGTGTACATATACTGATCCTAAAGATTCCAGTACCGATTCGATACTGGAGAAGTAGTCAATGCAAGGGGGACAATAAACAACCCCAAGTATGGTTTTAACTCCTTTGACTCCAACCTCAAGGAAAAGATACTCCGCAGATGGTGCAGAACAAGAAGAGGAAGATACTACTTTTTTATAGGAAAAGTCACTACGAAGATAGCGACGCCACCGCCTCTTCTGTCGGCTCGGTCATTCCGAACCAGAATGAAACCAGGGAGGGGGAAGTAGCAGAAGGAGATGAGGTTTGAGCCAACTCTCAGAAACCAGTATGGCATGAACATTTATGTCACCAAACGTTTCCAGCAAGTCACTATAATGACTGGGTATACTCTGAGCATTGATATGACACACGTTGAAGAAGTGATCAGCTTTCGTGATAAAAGTTTATCGTATTAAATCTCCGAGCCCATCAGTCACCGAACAGAAACTTTCATCGCTGGACAGAGTAGCAGATTCGTTAGCCGAATCAAATGATTCATCCTCAGATATCATACTTAAATAAAAAAAAAAATTAATTACTTTTAATATATATATATAACGGCACGCGATATTATTGAATAATGTAAATTAGTCTATTTTGAGAATTATCCATTAACTTTATTATTTCTAAGGAATCATGGTTTTGTATTCGATTAAATACTATTTGTAATTAAGAGCGGGTAACCCCGAATGGAGTTGCGTCTGTCATTGCGTGCGAACTGCGAATGTCTTGTCAATTAGTTCTCTGGTTGGCAGCGGTTGTGTGTTGTGGTGTAACGCAAACCCATTGGCTCTAAATCGCTATTATTATTGTAATCCCTAATTGTCTAAGTTATTTAAATGTCTGTATTATTAAAATATTGTAAAGTCAAGGCCATAGTCCACTTACTTAAACGATTCCTGAAGTTTAACGCCTACAATGGAATTTCGTGATACAAGTTCACGAATAAGCAAAATGGAGCAGATCGGCTATCCCGACGTCCCGACATCAGAAGTGGCATAAAGGACATCGTCCACTATCGTAAATCAGGTGATGTAATACAGTAAATGGTTACTATCTGTATATATAAAAGAAGAAACTGACTGACTGACTGACTGACTGACTGATCGATCAACGCACAGCCTAAACGGCTGGGGTTAGAGACTTGAAATTTTGACAGTAGGTACCTTTTATCACGTAGGCATCCACTAAGGAAGGGTTTTTGGAAATACTACCCCTAAGGGGGTAAAATAGGGGATGAAAGTTTGTATGAAAATCCGTCATTTTTTAAGATAAATTCATGAAAATTAGGATTTGGCATTTTAGTTAAAAATTAAAAATATATGTTTCAGGATTTTTGGAAATTCCGCCCCTAAGGGGGTAAAATAAGGAATGAAAGTTTGTATGAAAATCCGTCATTTTTAAGTTAAACACACGAATATTGGTATTTTGTATTGTATACTTTTTCTCCCAAACATGATATCCACGCGGGCGGAGCCGCGAGCAACAGCTAGTGTTATAATAAATAATAATAATACTAGCCCTGTATTAAACATTGTCCCACTGCTGGGAACGGACCTTTAGTAATGAGATGGATACTATGTTATTTTTGTTAATTGAGAGATTAGAGAACATTGGTAGTTCGCACATAAAGTAAGTACTTTGTTGGGTTGTACAAGAGGCTATCTTTGATTGGTATTATCATAAAACAATAATGATGGTATTGTGTGGTATTCTACGGCGTTATACTCAAAGGGCTCAATGCACTGTAGTCTACTATACATGGGAAGGGTTACGAGTATTAAGATAATTTTAACGTGCCATGTTCACAAATTGTAAAAAGACTAACATTATAGTCTTGTTAATATATGTGGTTCTATCAAATAAATAAGGAATGAAGGGCATCACATAATAACATTTTCAGTTTATTTAAGAGAGACGAACTATATCATAAGGAATATACTAGTCCTTTAGAGCAATAGGTACATAAGAAGTAAAATACAATTTTCTATTTATTGACAATGTAAGTTAGACAGCAATCCAAATTTAAATCTCTTAAGGCACTGGCCAAATATAAACCTCCTTGGTTTATTATTTATAAAAATCATTACCTATTTCAACAAGTCTTTATATGAACATCATAAAATACATCTAGAAAATATGAAGCGTCAATGATAACTGTGTTAATGATTTTGTATTCATTTCGTGGATAATAATGGATGTAGGTATTTAAAATTTGGTGAGTCAATTCTGGTTTGGTTTTTGTACCTATTACTAAATTGAATTAGTTGGGGAGAAAATATGACAGTTTGGGTTTATACCAATGGTTCATAAGATTATTGATAGCTTGCGTCCGTAGCCTATTGTATACTCAAGATCTCTTGGATGACAATGGGTGAGCGGTCCGCTCTGAAGGTATTTGATAATCTTAGTGATGGTGGTAAATGAATTATCTGTAATTGAATTAATTATATTCTGGTAGTGTTTATTAAAGAAACGGTCACATCCAAGTTTTGTGGAAAACATGAACAAGACATAGTAGTTAGTATAGTATTCAGACAAGATTATTTATTCATTTATTATGAGTTTACAAAGGAGAATACACATCACATTCACAGATTAAAATATTATAGTATGGACAATAGTGCTTCTCCAATTATAGTAAACTACAGCATTCATACATTATATAAAAAGAAACACAATTTAACCTAAATATCTAAAACAATATGGTTAATAAATTAGTAATTGAACTTATTTTTTTTATTATTATTAAGCCTCTTTATTTCCTTATTTAAATAATTACAATTCATTTAATTTACAATTCATTCACAATAATCAATTTAATATATTTATATCTAAACATCTATACACATACACAAAACATGCACACACACATATATATATATACATATTCATACATACATATACACATACACATGCATATATACACACGCCATACATACATACATACATACATACATGTACACAGACACACGTATACACATATACAAACTAATATAAACATACACACATTTATACATACATATACACACATACATATACACTCATACATACACATATATACATATAACGAATATATAATAATAATAATACTATCCCTGTATTAAACATTGTCCCACTGCTGGGCACGGGCCTCCTCTACTAGTGAGAGGGGTTAGGCCTTAGTACACCACGCTGGCCTAATGCGGGTTGGTAGACTTCACATACCTTCGAAATTCGTATAAGAATTCTCAGATATGCAGGTTTCCTCACGATGTTTTCCTTCACCGTTAAGCAAGCGATAATTAACATTTAATACACACATAACTTAAGAAAAGTCAGTGGTGTATGCCACTTGGGTTTCGAACATACGACTTTCGTCTTGACAGTCCGTACCGCAACCAACTAGGCTATCGCTGCTATTATTATATTATACGAATATATGCATAAACATAACATATTTTCATTATTAAGGATGATTAAGGACCTCTCAACGAGTAAAGGCCTCCTCCATTTTATTCCAAATCACTCTATCTTTCGCTTTGTTGATCCAGTATATTCCAGCCGTGTTTTTTATTTCGTCTTCCCATCTTTCTTTTGGTCTTCCTTTGTTTCTTTTATTTAATGGGCCTATCCAAGTTGTTACTTTTTTGGTCCATTTCTCATTGCTCATGCAAGCTACATGGCCTGCCCATTTCCATTTCAACTTTCTGCAGTGTTTTAGTGCGTCAATGGCTTTTGTTGTTTTTCTTATCGCCGTTATTCTTACTTTATCTTTTCTTTTTAGATATAAAATACTTCTTTCCATTGACCTTTGACAAGTTTGTACTTTGTTTTGTGTGTGAGTATTAAATATCCATGTTTGGCAGGCATAAGAAAGACATGGCAGTATACAGGAATCCAGGACTTTTTTCTTAAGTCTTACAGGAAGGTATGATTTCAGTACTTCTTTATTACTCCAGAATTTATTCCAGGTAAGATTTATTCGCCTGTTTAGTTCATCATGGTGCCTAGACTTCTCGAATGATACATGTTTACCGAGATATACATATTCTTTTACATATTCCAATGAAATATTGTTTACTTGGATGGGTGTGTGTATACTGTTGGTCATGATTTTTGTTTTTGTAGTATTAAGATCCAGACCAATTTCATTACTTACAGTATATATTTCGTTGACCATTCTTTCAAGTTGGGATGCTGTCTCTGAGAACAATATTATATCGTCAGCGAACCGGAAGTTACTTAGGAATTCACCTTTGATGTAAATCCCCTTATTCTTCCAATTTAAATTTTTCATAATACTCTGAAGGACAGTTATGAAGATTCTTGGTGAGAGGGGGTCACCTTGTCTAACACCTCTAGAGATTTTTATTATTGAGCTTTTTTTCTCCATTTTTAAGCGACTTACGCTTTTACTATATATTTCTTTTATTAGTTCAATAGCTTCCAGTGGTACACTGCACTCATATAAGGCTTTCCACATACTGTTGTGCGATATTGAATCGAAGGCTTTGGCATAATCAATAAAAGCCAGGTACAGTGGCCTGTTTCGTTCTTCATATTTCTCTATGATTAAGTTCAGTGTGTGGATGTGGTCCATAGTTGAGATTTTTTTTCTAAAACCTGCCTGTTCTGGTGGCTGGTGCCTCTCAGTATATGGTGCCAGACGTTCTTTAAGACATGATGCAAATAGTTTATAGATATTTGGTTGCAGGCTAATGGGTCGGTAATTGCTAATATCGGCAGGATCTCCTTTTTTGTACAATAAAATTATATCTGATTCTGCCCATTCTTTGGGTATTTTTCTTTCATGGAGAATCTTATTGAATAGTGTTGTTATAATAGGCGCTAGTAGAAACCTGCCTGTTTTTATTGTTTCGTTTGGAATAGCATCTGGTCCATTACTTTTATCACATTTAACACGCTCCATTTTTTTTAATTATTTCTTGAGGTGTAAATCTTTGTAGGGTGCTAGAGTCTGGATCAAAAGATAAACTCACTTGGTCTGTTTCCTTGGCTGAATAAAGATTTTTATAAAATGTTGTAGCTATATCTATAATTTTTGATCGAGAAAAAGTTTTATTTTCATTTAAATTTTCTTTTAAACAAGGAATCCATTTATTTGTAGTGTTAAGGGCTTTAAACCCCTTTTTCAAACTGCCAGATGACTTGAGATGATTTTCTATGACTTTTATCCTATGAGCTTCATATTCTTTTTTAATAAGTTTATGAATTTCTTTAAATAAATAAGTACGCTCTTGTCCTTCAGTTTTTGTAGTATTTTTCTTGTTAATTAATTCATTTCTTCTTGTTATAAGAGATTTTATGTGTTGTGTGATAAAATTTTGTTTGGGTAGTGTTTCTTTTTTAATAGAGTTAAGACTCTCACATATAGCATCTTTGATGTCTTTATACAGTGTCTCTATATCTTCATTTTCTTCTATATTTACAGAATTAATTCTATTTTTAAGAATTTTGAGGAACTGTTCTTTTTCTTCTGTGGAGTTTAATTTAGTATTGTTATTTCCATAATTAGCTCTGCACTTCTTTGTTTTTAAAAGTGAGACTGTGCTTCTTATCTAACCGGTGATCACTAGCAAATGATAGTCTGTTTAATACTTCAATATTGGTAATTTTTCTTTTATTGTTTGTTAATATATAGTCGATTTGGCTCTTTGCCTTTTTTAGCGAAAGCCACGTCCACATATTTCTTATATTCTTTTTAAACAAACTATTTGTAATGCATAAATTATTCTCCCAGCAGAATTGTAGTAGATTTTCACCTCTATTATCTCTTTTGCCGTAGCAGTGGTTACCTAGTATTCTCTCTTCACCAGCCAGATGTTGACCAACACGAGCGTTGAAATCTCCTAATATGATGAGGTGTTTATTACATTGTTTTAGAGTTTGCTGGAGTTTATTGTAGAAATTTTTGATTTCATGGTCACTTGCGTCAATCGTAGGTGCATGAACTTGAATAATAGAAATTGTTGTGTTATCAAATGTAAGGTTTAAAATGCATATTCGTTCTGAAATTCCAATAAAGCTCTCTATGTTTAGCTTATATTTTTTCTTAATAAGGAAACCGACCCCGTATTGACCTTTAATTGTGCCAAGTAGAGTAGGATTGCCGGTTCTGGACCACTATAAACCAGCGTAGTATGAGCTCCCCGTAGTATGGTGTTGTTACTGGTGTTGAGTTCAAGTTATAGTGGTTATTTTGTTTTTGTGTTTTGCGATGCTTTGGGAATAGCCGTTTCTGGCCCATGTATGTACTGGTGTAAAGTGAGTTCTGTTTGGTATGTTTTTTGTATGTTTTGATGGTTCATGTTACGGTGGTAATATTGGTTTTGTGATGATTCTGATATTTGGACTGGTTTGGCTAGAGCTCTCGTTTGTATGTGGTTTGGTGCGTGGTGGTGGGTCTTGTTTCTTTTTTTTTTTTTTTTCAATTTATTAAGGAGCTTTTTCGCTATTGCGATAATGACGCCCCCATAGAAAATATCAAAATACAAAAGTTAAATATTAGGTATATTCTCTTACCCTAGTTAATTTATATAACAGCTTTGCCTCGTCACTTAATGGAAATGCTAAAATACTGTTACACTCACCTACCTTATATCTATTATACCTTACTCTATGATGATTGTTTCGGGCGCATTCCATCAGAATGTGATACACGTCATCAACTGTACCACAGGTGGGACAATTGGGTGTTGGGCTCTTTCCCATAAGGAACTTAAACTTATTCGATGGAATGTGCCCGGAACGCAATCTTAATGCTATAATAACATCATTCCTATTTAAAGTTTTGTTGTCAATCCAAGGCAGTCTTAACGGATTTGGTTAGATCGTTCTATACCAGATACCTTTTTCTTTGGATCTCCTGTCAAAATACTCTTTCCATAAATCTATACATATAATTTTAAGATGCCTCATAACTTCAGTATGACAGGGCAACATGAAATGAGAGATACCGTCGCATATAGCTTCTTTTGCTAATTTATCCACTAATTCGTTTCCGTCCAAATTTATATGTGAAGGAATCCATTGTAGTATAACAGATTTCGACTGAGTCTGAAGTTGTGTAAGTAATTTTATTATGGTATAGGCTGTCGGTGTGCCTCGGAAAGCCGAGTTGCATCGAGCCAGGTGTTGCAATGAGCTCTTCGAATCTGTTAAGATAACTAACTTATTTGCGGTAAGGGTAGATAAATAAGACAGACTTTCAGATATCCCAATTAGTTCAGCGGTCATGATACAAAGGTTGGCGTTAATTTTGAATTTCGCTGAAATTCCGAGTTGGGGGTCATAAAACGCTGCTCCTACGCCGTGTTCAGATTTAGATCCGTCTGTGAAAATACAATAATGTCCGGAATAATGTTCGTTCAAATAACTAGTACAAATATTGTTCAAAACATAAGTGTTATAATGAGATTTTGAATTTGTGATTCCATCAATGTTGCAATTTATAAATTTAGTTAAACAGAAATTGGAGATCCAACTATCCAGAGAAAACATACCAAGCTGATTAGTAGAGTAAATATCCAAAGATCGAAACGCATTATATGAGGAAACTAAATCTGGAAGCTTTCTATTTGTCCAGTAGCGATTCGTGCAAAGAGGCAAAAGTTCTTCCAAATTGTTTTATTTAGAGAATTTGAAAAATGTCTGCATTTGAGCCAAAATTTTCCAGCCAGATAACGTCTTCGAATGAATAAAGGCGACAAACTGAGTTCACTTTCCATGACGTGGATTGGTGTACTTCTGATAAAACCTCCAATAACTCTCATAGCATAATTTTGAATTTTGTCAAGCTTATATAAATGAGTATCACTACAGTTACTATATAGAAAGCTACCATAATCCAATCTGCTGCGAATCAAAGAAATATATAACATTCTTAAATACTTTGGATGTACTCCCCAACCTGATCCAGATAGAATTTTGAATACGTTCATGAATTTAGAAACTTTAGCAACCGTTTCGTCAATATGTTTTTTCCAGGTCAAAGAACGATCCAACCACATACCCAAATATTTAATAACTTCTACCGATGCCCCCTCATGAGTAATAAGGAAGCTATCTCTAAATTTACCCTTTTTGAAGATACAGATTTTGGATTTTGATATAGAAATTTCAAGTCCTATGTTATGTAATAATTTATTCATTTGATTTAAAGCCAATTGTAGTTTAATTCTGCCAAAGGTAACGCTTTGAGATGAAACATATAAAATGAAGTCGTCAGCATATTGGGAAATATACACACATTTTACTAGTTTACAAATTTTATATGTAGCAACATTAAAAAGAAGTGGGGACAACGGGTCACCTTGAGCTATCCCCTGACCAGCGGTTCTGCTTATAGAATTACATCCGTCAATTCGTATATGCAAAAATCGTTCTTTTAGGAAGTTCCATAGGTAACAGCAAACTTTTTTTCCTACTCCCAACTCGTCTAAATTAATCATCAAATACACTATGTTTACGTTATTATATGCGTTATTTATGTCAATGAAACAGCAAAACGTCATAAGATCTTTAGAAAATCCGGTTTGAATTTTTGTAACTAGACAACTAAGATTATCCAAGCAAGACTTAGATTTTCGGAAGCCAGTAGTTTGTTCAGCAAAAGTGTTATGTTTTTCTAGATACCATTCGAGTCTGAAGTTAATAATAGAATGAAATAATTTGCATAAACAGGACATTACGCAATTGGACGAAGAGACGAAACAGAAGCTGGGTCACGACCAGGTTTTGGGATTGGAACTATACGAATTAAGCGCCATTGTCTGGGAACATAGCTGGTTGAAAAAATAATATTGAATAAAGAGACAAGAATATTTTTACCATTATGGGGAAGATTTTTTATCATTGAAAATGAGATATTATCATATCCAGGTGCAGTGTCCTTAGATTTAATGCAACAAATTAATTCAGCTAATGAAATTGGTGATTCAATTCGGATATTTGAACCAATAAAATCAGGTCTAGGAGGGGAAACATAATCTGGGGTGAGGTTAGATAATAAGGTGTAAGCTGCCTCATGGTTAATATATTGATTTGGAGATTTCACACCTTTTAAGCATCTCATTCGTTGCCAAACTTCGCTGTATGACGATACCTCATTAACTGAGGAGCAGAACTGATACCAGGCTTCACTTTTGGCTCTTCTAATATTCAATTGAGCAATTCGTATCTTGTCTTTAAGGATATCCAAATTTAGTGGTGTGGGATTTCTTCTAAATAATTTTAATGCTAATCGACGTTCAGCAACAAGTTTAGAAAGTTCCGGTTTCCAATATGTTTTGGGTTGAAATTTATCTGTAGGACCTTGATTATGCTTAATATTTGGGATATATTTATCAGCTGCATTATTAATTAAATCAGTAAATGAATTGTAGGCTTCTTGTGGATCTGCGGATAGCACAAAAGTGGATAATTTATCATTAATAAATTGTGTGTATAAATCCCAATCCGCTTTTTTAAAATTTATTTTTATAATTTATGTATAATTTGATTTAGTGTATAATAAAGAAATCAAGATCATTAAGTGATCGCTGCCGAGGTTTTCATTCATCACTTTCCATTGTAAACTAAGGGTTATATCGGAAGAAGCTATAGATATGTCAGGGGAAGAGCGTTGAAGAATGCCATTGTTTAATCTAATGCGAGTACTACTACCATCATTGAGAGCAACAAAATTCATTTCCATCATCGAATCGAATAGTTGTTGGCCTCTCAGGTCGTTTCTGCAAGACCAATTTAGATGATGAGCGTTGAAGTCTCCTAATATTAAAGATTTTTTAGAGACTAAAGAAAAAAGGGAGTCCCAGTCTCTTTGCGACGTTCTAACGTTACTGGGGCAATAGACTGAAATTACATTTTCGACAGTATTACAATTAAATAATTTTACGTGAATAGCTTCAACACCTGTACTAAATCTGTCTATTGGTTGCATTTGAGCCATTATTGCTTTATGTGTTAATATGGCTACTCCTCCGTAAGAGTCATTACGGTCAGATCTAAATACATTATATCCGTTAATGTGAAAACGGTGATCTGAATTTAGCCAAGTCTCACTTAGTGCAACTATATGAATGTGTTGTTGTTGTAGAATTTGTTCAAATGCTACTATCCGCGGTCTTATACTCAGAGAATTCCATTGAATTATATTTAATTTACTTAAATTGCTACTGTGATCTATGATTTATCAAAATAATCCAATATAAACTTCAACATAGGCCAGTCAGAAACATTTTCTACTAATACCAAAATTATCCACTCTAAACAACATTTTACAGCATTTTTAACTTTTTCTTGAATTGACAGCTCTTTAAGAAACAAAATATTTTTTAATCTAATTAAAAGTTCTTGAAAATTCACTTCCCTTTTTCTTTCGTTCTGTTCATATGTAGATTTTCCATCTGGTGTATCCTTGTTATTTGTAGCTTCAAACGCGAAAATGTCCTGAAGGTCTCCTTTCTTCTTTTTATTCTTATTAAACACTGGTAGCGAAGGCTTATCGTGTACAATGGCTTCAGTTTTAACAGCCTTGGCGTACGATGGAGTTTGGTTAAAATAATAACCAGAAAGCGGGGTACCTTTCTCTATTGACATGGTCGGAATTTCCTGTTCCTCTTCTTCGAACTTAGTCTCCTTGTTGTGTTGGGGGGAGCTGACAGGAACATACATAGTCAAAGCACGTCGATAGGTGCAATTAAACTCGGCCATTAACTCTCTCAACCTCTTCTCTTTAATATATGCTGGACAAGAACGTGTTAGGGCCATATGCTGACCACCACAATTAACGCATGTAAATGCGGTGATATCGCAATTTGAATGGTTACTGCCACATTTAGGACAAACTATCTTTATCGAACCACATCTTTTAATAGAGTGACCGAGCTTCCAACACCGAGAACATTGGGATACCGGGAACACGTAAGGATCCACCCTGATTTTCATTTTCTCAACAAAAATAAATGCCGGACGAAAGGTTCCTTTAAAACAGAGACGCACAGCTTCACTTGGCAACCATCCTTCACCTTCTGAATTTCGTCGCATAAGCCTATTCACTGAAATGAGTTCCCCTGGTTCAGGGCATACTATATTTTCATAAATATCCTTATCCGTCATGTCTATGTCCACATTCTTAATAACACCATATGATTGATTGACTTACATAGCTCTTTGTATTTTCCATCCTATGCTACTTAATTCTTTGGATTTCTGGAGTTCTTGGGCACTAGATTCATACATTATATCCACTCTAATTTTGTAAGGGTTAATGTATCTCACTTTCTGTATGTCCTCCAAACCCATGCTCTTGAATATTTTAGCTATTGTAAATTGTTTCGGCATGATTTCATTGGAAGAAATATAAATTTCTATATTTTCACCTTCTTTTACAGCTTTGCGTTTTTTTTTCTTTATTTTGTACTAAAGTCTATTCACTTTCCTCTTCCCGTTCTCTTTTACTTCTCTTGTACTCCAGATTCTCTTCTTCTCCATTACATGGTAAGGCACAATCTTGGGGCGACAGACAAGCCTCTTCCATTATTATAGCTTCATCTAAATTATACGAGTTGTCAGTCGAACGCTTTATAATAATGCTCTGAGTGTTGAGTTCATTATAAATTGAATTCATTTTACTCAATAGGCGACCGGCGCGAGCCCGCAGGTAAAAACCTAACGGTACTCGCAAGGAGCCGGCGCACGGCGACCCACGCGGCGATGTAAACAAATGAATTAATTTAATACTGCACACGACCGGTTCGCGAAGCTGCCCGGACGAGACAGTCTTGTTTCTTGGTTATGTACAATGTTGTGTGATTCTTTCGTTCACACGGCATGGTGATTGTGTTATCTTGGAGACTTGAAGGATGTTGCGGTTCTAGAGCTCTGTTATTGATGACTAGCTGTTGCTCGCGGCTCCGCCCGCGTGGAAGTCATGTTTGGGAGAAAAAGTATGCAATACAAAATACCAATTTTCATGCGTTTAACTTAAAAAATTATGGATTTTCATACAAACTTTCATCCCCTATTTTACCCCCTTAGAGGCGGAATATCCAAAAATCCTGAAACATATTTTTTTTATTTTTGACTAAAAGGGCAAATACCAAATTTCATGCGTTTAACTTAAAAAATGACGGAGTTTCATACAAACTATCATCCCCTATTTTACCCCCTTAGGGGTGGTATTTCCAAAAACCCTTCCTTAGTGGATGCCTACGTCATAAAAGGTACCTACTGTCAAAATTTCAAGTCTCTAACCCCAGCCGTTTTGGCTGTGCGTTGATCGATCAGTCAGTCAGTCAGTCAGTCAGTCAGTTTCTTCTTTTATATATACAGATAGCTGTTGCTCGCGGCTCCGCCCGCGTGGAGGTCATGATTGGGAGAAAAAGTATACAATACAAAATACCAATTATCATGCGTTTAACTTCAAAAATGACGGATATTCATACAAACTTTCTACTCCTATTATTCCACCCCCTTAGGGGTAGAATTTCCAAAAACTTTGAAATATATATTTATTATTTCTAAATAATAGGCCAAATACTAATTTTCATGAATATAACTTCAGAAATGACGGATTTTCATACAAACTATCATCCCCTATTGGACCCTCTTAGGGGTGGTACTTCCGAAAACCCTTCCTTAGTGGATGCCTACGTCATAAAAGGTACCTACTGTCAAAATTTCAAGTCCATAACCCCAGCCGTTTAGGCTGTGCGTTGATCGATCAGTCAGTCAGTCAGTCAGTCAGTCAGTCAGTCAGTCAGTCAGTCAGTCAGTCAGTCAGCTTCTTCTTTTATATATACAGATAATGTTTCTGTCACACCAATATAATGTAATTGATATGTGTAACAGGAAACGTTTGTTGTGTTATCTTGGGTAGGTAGTCGTGGTACCTAAGATCTAAATGTGTACTAGTATGTGTAAACTAGTTATTTTGATATATTCAATTTAATTATTGCAAGCATACAGGATGTTGGTGATTAGAAGTGTCAATGTGTTATTGGATTTTTTTCTTGATAAATAATGAAACAAAGGAATCACAGGAAGTGTTACATTGTATGTATCAAAATGAACTAACATCATTTATTTACTTAAAACGGAGACATTCTAGTCTTATTCGAAACTATTTTATGAATTAAACTGAAACCGGAAGTGTATGATTAACTCAGAGCTAAGTATATTTATTGGAAACTGTTGATGATTTTGACTAAAATTTCTTAAATGGTTTTCTGTTGTTCGAAGCAAAGTTTTATTAAGGTCTCAAACTTTGTCAGAGGAATGATAAATAAATATATGGATTTATCCTATATGCAACAGAAGCATATGGTGATGTTAGTTGCATTTTACTATATAAGGAGATAAAACTCAGTAAACTAGTATTCCCGAGCGAAACGATGTTGCTCACAAGTCTATTACCGTGGGTGGTGGTGCTGCATATTCAGCGAGAGAATAGTACAGAAGTGGTTACAAGAAATGTTTCAAAGTCATTAGATGAAGATTTGATGGGGTTATGTGCAGATCGTTTATGGAATATAAAGAAGGTAGATATCTTTAATAAACATGGTGTGACTTTAAATAGCTGGCTGATAAACTTTTACTTTTATGATGACAGTACAATGCAGTTCAGACATGATAAATTGCTATATCACAAACGTCCTGTGACTTTAAGCAGCCAGTATATGAAGAAAAAGCAACAAATAAATTTACGTTTATGTAGTGATAGTAATACATTGTTACTGTATAAATTGGAAATTATAAGATTCCTGACCCGCATTCGTACCAAACGAAGTGAGAATAACGCTAAGAATACTTTGGAGCAAAGTTGGTCATCTGATGTATTCAAGCAAACATATAAAGATGAGAAAGGTTTAGAGATTACTGTTAAATTACCTAGAGGTGACGTCATTCATCATCACCATGATCGTCATAATAAGTCGCGAGAAGGAAAGGAGGAAGAAAAAACAACAATATCACCGATAATAACTAAGCTCCCTGATTATGAATTAAGCAAAAAATGTGAACGGTATAAGGTGGTTGTTGAAAGTGTTATATATTGGGCTCACAGCCAATTGGATAAAATGAAAAAAGGCGAGATAACTGATATCGAATGCGAAGCTAAAGTTCCCATAAAATAATATGTATGTAATTATCTGCGGTTAAATTACAAAATTGTAACAAGGAACTTTGATATCGTTGTGGTGAGGTCTATGGGAAACTATTGATAATGGTTTTGTATAAATATTGAGGATGGTTGGCTTCAGAGCACATTCTGTCTACTGAAATACCGCTGACTATACTACTATAAGCAGTTGTATTACTCGCCTAGTAAGTGTTTAACTTTATTTTTTATAATGTCATCTAAACAAGCACTGGAGAAGCTTAATTGTTGTGGTAATAAGACATGGATGAAGATGTCTGATTTAGATGTGGATAAGCCATATAAGATAAAAGAGGCTACACGAGTACCGTCCAAGTATCATGTAAATACTCTACAAACGGGTTTACAATTACAGAATGGATATATTATAACATTACCATCGAGATTCAATGATCTTAGTGATGATATGTTTGCATACCTACAAGAAGGAGTGTATATTATTAATAAGGGTAAATCAAGCGGCAAATCGTGGACCATAAACTTTAGTCCTGTTGATTGAAATGTACATACATTTTTGTTATTTCCAGTGTTTTGAGACTAATCGCTAAACGAAAAAATACTAAACAATGATTCGTAACAATGCCAAGAATGAGTGGATATATTTATTTCAAACAAACAGATTGTTACACCTGTGGGAGAGAGAAATACCATTAACAAGAATAAGTTCTGACGTAAATGTTCTTCTTTGTAGTATCTACAGCAGGAGCAATTTAGAAGACACCCAAGTTTATTCAGTTATACGCATTTGGGACGATATTTCTACCCACCTGGTGGAGACTGTTGGCGACCGAAACATTAACTATAACGAGTGGATTCAATTGATAAGTGAAGTGCCAGAGGATTGTTTTGGATACACCATTTTTAGTGATCAAATAGGAAATTTGCTTTTGCAAACCATTTTATTTGTTATTAGTAGATTTGGTTTGGATTTTTAATTTTAAAAATATGTGTTTACCATCAACGGTGAGATACATCATCGACATAGATGGATTCCAACACAACCGTAACAAACAAAGAGGTGGGAATATTTGATTTATACACAAATACGCTAACTCTATTACACCTACTTTTACCTAATTGGATCATGACAATAAAAAAAACAAGAGAAATATTATACTGTGAGCGTCATGTGCATGGGTTGGAATTAATTAACCACGTAAATGATATACCATATAGGATATTTATACAAAAAATAACACGCTTAGATGAAAATGGTAAGTACACATGGGTTTACAAAGGTGGGATTATAGAAGCTCAATTGTTGACGAGCCTAGGGATCCAATGTTTCAATTTAGAAACATTGGGGTGTCCCAAGGTGGAGACAATAATTGAGGAGTTTAATTTGAAATATCTAAATAACTGTAATAGACACACATTATTTTGGGGGTTATTGTCACTCGCGTCCGTGGGCTTTACTCTAGTTCCCCTACACGTGACCCCTGGGTAGTGCTAAATGAGTGACACATCTTACTGGTGGTAGGCTTCGGCCGTGGCTAGTGACCACCCACCGGACAAAGCCGTGCCGCCAAACGGCTTGCCGTGTTCCGGCGCGATGTTCGGTGATGCCATTTAGGGAGACGGGTCGGAATAGTTGCGGAATAATGCAGTTGGGCTAATCTGACGCAAGTTGATAACGCCGCATTGGGAGACGGGAGACTAGTCGTGGAGGGTAGCGGGATCCGAGGCACGGTGCACCGCTGGCCGACCGCAGGTAGTTGGGGGCCCAAGTAGTGTGCTAGCCACACACGAAAGGCTGCCCCGCCAACTGACGAAAAATCCCGGGATGCGCCATCGTGCCGGTCGGCGACCGGATGAGAGGGCCTGATGGACATCCCGGGGGGGCTCGGGCGTCCCCGCAGTCTCCAGACTAGTCCCCCTTCTGTGTGGTATTTCATCTTGTGTCTGAAAGTTAGATGCATAAAGTCTCGTTCCACTGCCGTCTTTCTACCTTCATTCGCTCTTCCAAAAAACAATGAAAAGTAAAACGAATAAGAGAACGTTTCCACAGCGGCAGCACTCCCTCTCACTAAAAGTGCACCTTACCAACATCCGAGGATTGCACTCAAATCTCGTCGCGTTCCATCACCACCTGGAGACTGAAAGACCCGCTCTCTTATTCCTCTCAGAGACGCAGATAAGATGTCCGTCTGACGTGGCGTACCTTTCATACCCAGGGTTTACTCTGGAGCACAATTTTAAGCCACATGCGGGTGTGTGCTTGTACGCCCGTGATGACATCTGTTGTCGGCGTCTCCGTTATCTTGAAGATCCCAGATTCTCTGTTATTTGGGTACTGGTGGATACAGGAATTGAGAAAATTCTTTATTCCTGTGTATACCGGTCGCACAGCGGAGATCAGGAGACGACTAGGCTCACAGAATACCTTAGTGAGGCGGCGGATGCGGCACAAAGGCGGTACCCTTGTGCCCAATTAGTATTACTGGGGGACTTTAATGCCCACCACCAAGAGTGGCTTTTCCCATACCAGTGTACCGACCATGCTGGGAGAGAAATGCGGAAGCTAGCGCTGACGCAAAATCTCACCCAGTTGGTCCAGGTGGCAACAAGGGTCCCGGATGTTGACACGCACACAGCCAATTGCTTGGACCTTCTGTTGACAACTGATCCAGACCGCTACTCAGTGTCGGTTTCATCACCCTTGGGTAGCTCCGACCATTGTCTGGTGAAATCTGTATCTGCCTACTCACTGCCCGATCCCAGCCCTAGAGGCACCCGGCGGGTGTGGCGATACAAGTCAGCAGATTGGGATGAGATGCGAGCTTTCTTTGCATCTTATCCTTGGCGGCCTATTTGCTTCTCTTCTGAAGACCCTTCAGCTTGCGCGGATGCTGTGACGGATGTGCTGCGTCAAGGTATGGAATACTACATTCCATTCTCCGACGTAGCAATGTCAGGCGGAACTCGCCCATGGTTCGGGGCTGAGTGCGGACGCGCTGAAGCGCGGAAGCATGCGGCATACCTGGCATGGGTTGATGCTCGAAACCGCAAAGCAAAGGACTTGCGCTTAAAGAAGAGAGCATTTAACAAGGCTGCCAAATCATGCAAGAAGGCTCTACGGCAAGCTAGATTTGACCACATAAGCCAAATCGGGAAGAAACTAGCTTCGTACCCAGCGGGTAGTAAAGCGTTTTGGTCCCTGGCAAAATCAGTTGAATCGAACTTCCGTCGCCCCTCACTTCCTCCACTGCTGAGACCCGACGGGTCTTTGGCTCACTCTGCTGAAGAGAAAGCAAACTTGTTTGCTTCTCTTTTTGCCGAATCTTCGCGTTTAGATACTGCTGGCGAAGTACCTCCTAGTCTACCAGTTTGCGAGACACATTTGTCAGAAATTCGCATTCGTCAGACTGAGGTAAGAAGAACGCTGCGTAATCTGGACGTGAATAAAGCCAACGGCCCAGATGGGATTCCAGCAATTGTACTGAAAACTTGTGCGCCTGAGCTCTCTCCTATTTTGACTCGCCTGTTTCGTCTCTCTCTGGTCACTGGAAAAGTGCCTCAAGCCTGGAAGCAAGCTAACGTGCAACCTGTGCCCAAAAAAGGTAGTCGTGCTGAGCCTGCCAACTATAGGCCCATCTCGGTTACGTCCATACTTTGCAAAAGTATGGAACGTGTACTGAATGGCAGGCTCATGGCATACCTAGAAGCGAATGACCTCCTAAGTGACCGACAATACGGATTTCGCCGAAACCGGTCAACTGGAGACCTTCTAGCGTATGCCACTCACATCTGGAGCGAGGCCGTCGAGAAGCATGGGGAAGCGCTTGCCGTTTCACTTGATATCTCGAAGGCCTTCGACAGAGTGTGGCACGATAGCCTCTTAAGCAAGCTTCCATCATATGGCTTGCCCACTGGGTTATGCGCTTGGATATCGGACTTCTTGAGGGAACGATTGATTCGAGTGGTCATTGATGGCTGCTCCTCCGATCTATTGGCTATCAATGCCGGGGTACCTCAGGGGTCCGTACTTTCTGCGACTCTATTCCTGCTGCACATCAATGATCTGCTTAAGCCCGGTACTTTTGGGTACGCTGATGACAGCACAGTGGTAGAAAGTTACATATCTAATGCACGAACCAGTGGAGTGCAAGTCCAGGCCCTCAGGGAGGCCTTGGTAGAACGCTTGAACTTGTCCTTAAAGGCAGTCTCCGATTGGGGCGATGCCAACCTGGTCAAGTTTAATGCCACTAAGATCCAGGCTTGTCTATTCTCTGCTAAACGGAGTCCCTTCGAACTGACTCCTACTTTCAGAGATGTGTCCGTACCGATAACTGACCACCTAGAGATTCTTGGTGTAACTTTGTCTCCAACTCTCAGTTTTGGCTCCTACATTGAGCATAAAGCTCAATTGGCTGCCAAAAAGCTGGCTATCCTTGCGAAGGTGAGACGGTACTTCACGCCGGGACAGATCCTTGATCTGTATCAAGCGCAAGTCCGGTCGTGCATGGAGTACTGCTCTCATCTTTGGGATGGATCAGCCAAGTACCAGCTTGAGGCATTGGAGGCAATCGAGAGACGCGCCAAGAGACTCATAGGCAACGATTCCATAGTCGAGGCAAGGCTGCAAAGCCTTGAACACAGACGTAAAGTTGCTAGGTTATCGGTATTTTACCGGATACATTTCGGCGAGTGTGCCTTGGAATTACATAATTTAATTCCCCCAACCCCTTTCCATCATCGGACGACAAGAGACTCGGCGAAGCGTCATCGATACATGGTTGATATTCCACCAGTGCGCACGAAGCGTTTTGCTAGTACATTTATCATGCGCACCGCTAGAGAGTGGAACTCTTTGCCGGAGTCTATATTTCCCGAAAATTATAACTTGGGTATCTTCAAGTCAAGAGTGAATAGGTATCTTCTAGGCAAGCGTGCTCCACCGTAGACCACATCATCACTTTCCATCAGGCGAGATAGTGGTCAAACGCAAGCCTATTTCGATTAAAAAAAAAAAAAAAAAAACATTATTTAAATATTCAATGAAATCTCGATCATGCCATTATAGTGGTGTGGAGGTGCAGGCATTCGCGAAGTGGTTAAACGAATATAAACACAGCACTATACATGACGTCACTTAATTACAATGAAGTATAACGAATCATGTTTATGTATTTTTTCATTAAACGGTCTTTAGATGTGTATGTTTACCAATAATAATTCGACTTATATTTAAGAATAAAATTTAAATACGTATACCAAAAATATTTTGATTTTATTTTATTTTATTTATTACACTTTATACAATATATGTACAGGCGGACTTAATGCCTAAGGCATTCTCTACCAGTCAGTCTTTTTTTCCTTATAATCTTTTAAATTGTATTCTGATTTTGTGTTGATTTATGAGTAATTTAAATGTGAATACCAAAAATATTTATATTTTTAGTTAAAGGAAAAAATTAAATGTGTGCACCAAAATTTATTTGATATTTTACCGTATAATCTTTGAAATTGTATTCTGTTTTGGTTAGGGGTGTAGAATTAAAAAAAACATTATATGCAAATTTATTTTGTTTTCTTTATTAATCCAACTCGTTGAATTCAAACCATACCATTTCACTAGAACCTTATCCCCTTTCTTCCTCAACACTTTTTCCACTAATTACACATCAGGATATTTAACTTTTTGTAGCTCTTGTTCATAAAATCCACCCAGGATTGGTTGTTTTCTTTCATCTTGCAAATAATATGTCACTGGGTTAGTATAGTTCACTTTAACCACTTGAAATATTTCCGAACTCCAGTTTCCTGTGTATCCTTTGGAAAAAGCAGATTTATATTTACTGATCCTTACATAATCACCACAAGCATATTTCGCTTGCGGTCGAATTTTGATACGGTTGTAAACATTTGATAAGAGGACATTGGCATTGGTATGATTCACGGTCACTGGGGCAACCCCGATTGTACGATGTATTTTATTATTATATGTATTCATTACTTCTGACAATTCACTGTCAATCCATTTGTAAGAACCATTAAATGTAAATCGCTGCCAAAGCCACTTTTTGATAGTTCTAATAAATCTCTCTACAATAGATGCTTTCATTACACTATATGTAGAGTAATGATTAATATTATACTTTCTCATTATAGTCTGGAACTTTTCATTGAAAAACTCTCGTCCATCATCAGACTGAATATTTTTTGGTTTTCTACCAAGGTTGTTGTTCAAGATGTTGAGAATAGCTCGTGTTACATTCTCGGCTGATTTACTCTTGATTGGTTGAGTCCATGCGTACTTGGAAAATGTATCAATACATGTTAAAATGTACTTGAATCCTTTATTGTATTTGGAATACTTTTGCATGTCAATAAGATCTATCTGCCATGTGTCGTCAAATCCCTTTTGTATGAAGCATCTTCGTGGAAAATTTTTACAAGCACTCTTATGAAGCTCCCGAACTACTTGCCACTTACTCATGAGGATAGTGGTTTTGTAGAGATCTTAGGTTTGCTTCGAGTGATAGATTTAGCAGTAATTGGTGCACTGGGTTTGTCTGTAACTTTATGTAAGCTTTCAGAGATTTTTTTAGGTTTGCTTCGAGTGATAACTTTAGCAGTGATTGGTGGACTGGTGGGGCTAGGTTTGTTTGTTACTTTATGTAGGTCTCGAGAGATTTCTTTAATCTTTGAAAGATACATAATTGAAACCTCGTCAAGTTGTGCTTTTGTGACGTCATCATTTTTCAAAATACCTTTTCTAACATTTCTTAAGAAACGATTCTCAAAATCCACTTGAGTCGTCATCACCTTGAAAGACTGTGATGCTTTTGAGTGTTCCTTTTGCAGGTATCGTCCGAACTTATTGATGGTCATTATAACAGTGAATATAAGTTTGTCAATACTTAATTGATGTTGGTGGGGGGGGGGGGGGGGGGGGTAGGTCGATGATATTGGCTTCTACTAGTTCTTCAATGATTGCAATGACTTCGTTTCCATGCGAACTGTTGCCAGTGTTTTGTGAGGCGATCAGCAGACGTAATCGATCTACGAGTTCATTGGGATCATCCCAATATTTGAAATCTGTAGTAGGATAGTACTTTTTCATCAACAGACTGTGTGTTTTTGAACCAGCTGTGGGTATCAGACAACCACCTATTTTTGTGAAGGTATAGTCTGCTTTATGTATGTATTATACTTGAGACTTCTATCGCCTTGTATTTGTCCCTCAGGTGAGAAATTGCGCCTGTGTGCATTGGTCATAGTAATAATTTTATGGTAGTTATCACTATCTGTTGACTGTATGAGAGATGTGTTAGGTTCCTTTTTGAATAAGAGTTCCATCAACCCTGGTGTATAATTAAAATTTTCATTTTGTATTGTCAAATGGTTTTTATCAAAATGAATTACACTGACACCTACACGATATCCATCTTGCGTGAAATAAATACCGTAGGGTACTTTTTTTATCTTATCTATGATAATACCATCCATATAAGTTTGAGCTAATGGATGGATCTGACCTCCAAAAGTTTCTCCCACTTCCGGCTTCATGACGATTGAGTGCTGATCATCATAATCATCATAAGCATCTTCATAATCATCACCACGATCACTACTGAAATCCTCCTCAAATTTCAATATTGAATTCCTGCTTTTCTTACTCTTTTTTGTTTGTAACTTATTATCATCTAATGTGGGTGGGTGACTATCATTAGGCTGAATTTGATTTATTAGAGTATTCAATGGTTGTGTGATTGGTTGAAATGCTTCTTGTAAGGTGGACGCTAATTCAGCTTTACCATCATGCAATGTTTTAATTTTCTTTTTTACTGAACTTACAGATTTTTTTTTATTTTTTTTTTATTGCATAATCCGACAAACGAGCATGTGGCTCACCTGATGTTAAGTGATCTCCACCGCCCATGAACATCCACAATACCGAAAGTATCATGTATGCGCTATCGGCCTTAAAGGACAGGAATAGGGATTAGGGAAGGGAAGGGGGAATCTGGGCCTCCGGATATCTCACTTACCATACGAAACGCGACAGTAAACTGTCACTTTACGTTAGTTTTCTGTGAGACAGTGGTACTACGCCGGTCGAGCCGGCCCATTCATGCTGCAAACAAATATGTCTGCAGCGTGGCTCTACCACTATAATTGAATTATAGTGATAATAATAATTAATAATTATAATAATAATATTATAATTGATTGAACTAGTTTTCGTTTAAGTTCCTTATCGCCAAAGATCTGTGTTGATGAGGAATCCATTGTGAAATGTAGATATCTTTCTTATGACAGCTGCTTATATGGGTGTTAACTATAATGTTATAAAATCATCGAAACCTCTTTGATATCGGCCTTTATTCATCTCATCGTCTTTATTGATCACTACAAACCCATACTTATCTTGCCAACACGTTTTACATACTTCCAGGAATGTATTCCATAACATATCCGTATTGACGTGATCATCGTACGCATGCCTGAGATTCATTTCATCCTGCCTAAAGAGGACAATTAAGTTTGCATTATCGCGCACTAACTGTTTAGGTATTTTGCTATAGGTTTGACATAGATAAAAACAATATAGACCTTTATGTCTACCCATGGAGAAGTGCATGCGAATAGGCTTTTGATTTTCCATTGATACATCATCAAAGATTATAATACTATTGTTTTGAGTCTCTTCTGGCGAAGTTACCTCATTTTTATCCGAGAAAGCGTAATAATTGACTTCGGACACTTGATTAAATACCGTGTTCAGAAATACATACTTTGGTTGGTTTAGCGATTTAGAATACAAGTAAATATTTTCGAATATTAAACCTTTTGGTTCGAGTAATAAGGTCAACAGTAAATTGGTCTTACCACAACCGGATGGACCACATATCAGACATCTAATACTGTTAGGTAACAACTGATTATGTCTATAAATTGAACAATCATCACCTTTTGTTTTTATATCCCATCCTTTCACCGTTAAGGACGTGTTTTGTTTCTTGAACTTCATTTTGTCAAAAGGCATCACTATAGTTTGTATACGCTTTAAATATCACCAGAGCCGCCACCTATGAATTAAAATGATTACGCAAAATTATCTCAGTCAATCGAAAGCTGCATTCAAAGGTGGAGGTGGATTAGTCAATACAAACATTGACAATTTACCATTCGAATTACACCTTCCAGGATACTATTATTGTGGGCCAGGGACGAAGTTGGAGAAGCGATTGGAAAGAGGTGACGTGGGTATCAATCCTTTGGATGAAGCGTGTAAATCACATGATATTGCATACGCTCAACATAAATCATTAGAAGATCGACACAAAGCTGATTTAGAGTTAGCGTTGAGCGCAGAGAGGCGTTGGCGTGAATCGAAAAATTTATCTGAAAGGCTGCTAGCTCTCGGAGTCAATAAAATAATGAAATATAAAATAAAACGTGGAATGGGACTACCTATCACCAAAGTTATAACAGCCGCCCGTAAAGCGGTACAAAAACACAAAAACAGTTCTGGTAAACAGCCTACCAACCAAGAGCTGATAAAAACAGCGATTAAAGCTGCTAATAAAAATATCAGCAAAGGAAAGCGGAAACACCCAGTTAAACAGCCTAGATTGTACCACCCGAAAACACACACTTAACTTTGGATAACACTTGCTATCACTTGATAGTCATTTGTTTATCAAAGAGCTAGCCTCTAGGGGAGGTGATTCAATAGAATGCATAGCGCAAAATAAAGAAAAATACACATCATTCAGTAAAAATATACAATTTGAAGATAACGAATTAACCATACGATTTGTGGATTCCTTTAAATTTATGTCCACAAGCTTAGATAAATTAGCGAAAAATCTCTCAACAGATCAGTTTCAAATACTACCTCAATACTTTCCGAAACCTGAGGAAATGTATCTTTTAACACGGAAGGGTGTCTTTCCCTATGAATACATCGACTCGGAGGCTAAAATCGAAGAAAAATCATTACCTAGTAAACAATCATTCTATAGTCAATTAACACAAACAAACATTACCGAGGACGATTATCTTCATGCACAAAAAGTGTGGGAAACATTTAAATTAAAGACTTTAGGTGAATATTGCGCCTTGTATCTCAAAACAGATGTCTTATTGCTAGCTGAAGTTTTTCAAAACTTTCGTAGAATTTGCTCAACTGCATATAAACTAGACCCTTGTAGATACCTCACAGCGCCTGGTCTTTCGTGGGATGCCATGTTAAGGGAAACAAAGGTAAAACTCGAACTTCTCACGGATTATGAAATGATTCAATTCTTACAAGCTGGCATTCGAGGTGGGATCAGTCAAGTTTGTAAAAGACACGCTAAATCCAATAATAAGTTTATGAATTCATTTGAAACCACACGTGATAGCAAATTCATAGTATATTTAGATGTTAATAATTTATACGGTTACGCCATGAGTCAAAACCTACCATACGGTCATTTTAAATGGTTGACTGAAAATGAAACCAACGTATTCGATATTCTGAAACAACCGTCTGATTCGGATATTGGCTACATTCTGGAAGTAGACTTGGAGTATCCACAATCGCTACATGATTTACACAATGACTACCCCTTTTGTGCGGAAACAAAAACATCACCCAACGGTAAAACTAAAAAGCTTTTACTTACTTTAGACAACAAACAAAATTATATAATCCACTATATAAATTTACAACAGTGTATAGAAAACGGTTTAATTTGTAAAAAAATCCATAGAATCTTATCTTTCCATCAATCTCCATGGCTCAAGTCCTACATAGATTTAAATACTGATAAAAGAACGCTAGCAAAAAACTCCTTTGAAAAAGATTTTTACAAACTCATGAACAACTCTATTTTTGGTAAAACAATCGAGAATGTAGGAAAAAGAATTGATGTGAAACTCTGTAGCACGTGGGATGACCGAAATACAAAGACTAAACCTCAGTACGGGGCTGAGAGATACATAGCCCGACCTAACTTTCATAGCTGCAATTGCATTTCACAGCGGTGCAAATGAACAAAACTACGCCTAACGGACCCAGGATCATAGGAAGAAGGGAACACGGTAGCTGGCAAACTGTTCCACAGTTTGATGGTGCGGCAAAAGTACGAGTTTGCGAACCTCTTAGTTCGGGCCGGGGTAGTAGACACCACAAAGCTGTGGCTTCGTAATCCAGTACACGTGGTTCTGGTATGGAAGAGAGAGGCTGGGATAAGATCAAACAATTCTTCAGAGCATTCACCATGATACAGACGGTAGAACACGCTAAGCGAGGAAATATCCCTACGCAGCTGTAGCGGCTCCAGGCTGTTACTCACGTCTGCATCATTCACAATGCGGATGGCCCGCCGCTGCAACCCGTCCAAGGCATCGAGGAGGTATTTTGCGGAACCGTCCCAGAGGTGCGAGCAGTATTCCATTCCCGGTCGCACCTGTGCTTTATATAAGCGGTAGAGCTGACCGGGCGTGAAAAACCGCCGCACCCTGTTCAGGATTCCGACCCTGCGGGAAGTGGCGGATATTACGCCCTCGATGTGACTCCTTGGATTAAGATCGCAGCGGATATCCATACCTAGGACACTAAGGTCATTCCGCATTGCGAGTGGAACACCCTGAAGAACGGGGATTGGAGAAACCGGAGACTTCTTGCACGAGAACGCGCACACCTGGGTTTTCTTGGCATTAAACTCAACCCGATTCCTGGTACCCCATGATGATATGAGATCCAAGGCCTGGTTGAGCTCCATGACAAGATCCTCGCGTCTCCTCTCAGTATCCGCCCGGCAACCAGGAGGCTTGCTGCAATAACGCCCATGAACCGTGCTGTCGTCTGCATAGCAATGAATGTTGCCAAGCGACAACATATCATTAATATGCAGAAGAAACAAGGTGGGCGAAATCACAGAACCTTGTGGTACTCCGGCATTTACTGACATGAGCTGCGAAGCGTGTCCATCAACGAGGACACGCATTCTACGCTCATGCAGAAAGCCGGAAATCCACTTGCACAGGTTGTCGGGCAGACCGTATGCCGGGAGCTTGGAGAGAAGGCCACGGTGCCAGACCCTATCAAACGCCTTGGCTATGTCGAGACTCACAGCCAGAGCCTCGCCATGCCTGTCAATCGCCTCGCCCCAGTGATGCAATACAAACGCTAGAAGATCACCCGTTGATCGGTTATGGCGGAAACCATACTGTCTGTTACTGATCAACGAGTGATCCTCCAGGTAACGAACTAATTGGCTGTTGATTAGTCGCTCCATGATTTCATAAAGACTTCATACAGATCACTGAGGTGATGGCGATTGGGCGGTAATTGTTAGGGTCTGACCGATCACCCTTTTTGGGGATCGGCTGCACATTGGCCTCCCTCCAAGATTCAGGCACAACACCTGAGAGGTAGGACGATCGGTATAGGCGCGTCAGTGCAGGAGACAACTCCGCTGCACACTTTTTGAGAACAAGCGCTGGGATACCATCCGGACCACTGGCCTTCCGGACGTCGAGAGACTGCAGCTCACGCCGCACATCACAATGCCTGATACGGATATCAGGCATTGTGTGACCGCAACCGGGCAGCGTAGGTGGTAAATGAGCATTGCAGTCCTCGAGTCTCGAATTAGCCGCGAAGAGGTTTGCCAGTAAATCGGCCTTCTCTTGCGAGCTATGGGCAGTGTTCCATTACGACATCTCAGCGGTGGCAGCGAAGGGCGACAGAAATTAGATTGGACCGCCTTAGCCAAGCTCCAATAAGCACGACTGCTTGTCGGGTGATCGGCCAAAGCACATCCAATCTTGGAGACGCGCTGGGCATCCGCTCTAACATACTCCCTCTTGCAAGCCTTGGCAGCACGGTTGTAGGCTGCTTTGAGGGACTTGAGATTGGGTACCTTCTTAGCGCGACCCCTGATCCAAGCGCGATACGCCGTCTGTTTTTTACCAATACCATCGGCGCATGCACGATTGAACCAGGAGCGTCCTCGGCCGTTGCCTGCGATCTCAGAGGAAGGAATGTAATATTCCATTCCTAGTCTGATCTCGCAGGCAACGGCGTCGGCACTCGCAGAAGGATCCTTTCCCTCAAAGCAGCGCTGCTGCCAAGGCATGGATGCGAAATAATCCCGCATACCATCCCAATCTGCCGACGAGTAGTGCCAGACCCTGCGCTTGACCTTCACGGGACGTGGAGGCAATGTATAACTTCCACTACTCCTATATGCTACCCAAATATAAACACAACTTACAATTATTATACACAGACACTGATTCATTTATCTATGAAATCAAAACTGATAACTTTTATGAAGACATTAGATGTGATTTACAAACCAGATTTGACACCTCGGATTTCTCCCAAAACAATGTATACAATCCACCTTTACTCAACAAAAAAGTCATAGGCTTAATGAAAGATGAAAATAACGGTCGTATCATCAAAGAATTTTTAGGTTTACGTTCCAAAATGTACAGCTACGTCTTAGAAGATGATTATACTGTAAAGAAAAACAAAGGTACTTCAGCAGCCATTGTCAGAAAGCTAAACTTTGAAAACTGTTTAAGAGCGCTCGACCTCAATTACACAAAACATGATAACATGTACACATTCAATAGTGATAAGCATACTGTATACACACAAATTAAAAGGAAAAAAGTTATCTGCGGTAAGGATGATAAGCGGTACATTTCTGCAGATGATGGTGTAAATACATTAGCTGGTGGTAGGATATTCATAAAACCCGCCATAGTGGCACACGCAAGTGTGTCGCGTTCCGGGATCAGCCAGTGTACATCCGGTTTTTGTCGGGGGTCTGGAGTTGGGGTACAATGGCCATTTTGCGGCCTTCTTAGTACTCTGACACTAGACCCTCGACCCCTTCTTCACCTTCTTGCTCATGGCGTAGTGTGAAGAAGCAGGCTGGCATGAGTGTGTTGAGTAGCGGGGATAGATCGTCTCTCGCTACTCAGTACTCTATTTGGACCGCACTGCGCTTACCATCAGGTACAGTGCGGTCACTTTGCCGTGCCAGGATAAAAAAAAAAAAAAAGCTTGGGGGCACTATAAAATAAAAGACATTTCCACATAAAAGAGTATTTTATTTTTTCCCTTTCATGTACACATTTCCAACTCTAATATGATATGTTACATAAGCACACCGACAAAACCAACGAATATGTTCCTGCCAAGGGTCGTCATCATCGTCCCAATCCTTTTAACCTCCACCACAACAAAAACACATAGTTTTATCACCACGGCCAGTATAAAAAAAACCAGCATCTGCCAATTGCTCCGGTGATTGACGCATACAACAGGGCCAGTCCACAAAACTACTTAAACGTTTCTTTCTTGAACTGAAAATTGGATATTCAACTTTCACACACATCAAAGCTCGATCTTCTTTCAACGATCCACACCCGTCTTGAATATTATTAAACACCACATCTTTCACCGATCCACATTTATCGACCTTATCTTTCGATGATTCACACTCTTCAACATTGTCGGGATCAAGGATATTTTCCATTTTTACTTTATCATTAATACCCCTTATCACATCCTCTCACCTAACCACATTCACGACCTCACACAACATTGTAAATAACCAAGAAACAAGACCCACCACCACGCACTAAACCACATACAAACGAGAGCTCTAGCCAAACCAGTCCAAATATCAGAATCAACGCAAAACCAATATTACCATCGTAACATGAACCATCAAAACATACAAAAAACATACCAAACAGAGCTCACTTTACATCAGTACCTACATGAGCCAGAAACGGCTATTCCCAAAGCATCGCAAAACAAGGCAAAAACAATACAACCACTATAACTTGAACTCAACACCAGTAACAACTCTATACTACGGGGAGCTCATATTACGCTGGTTTTTAGTGAGCCAGAACCGGCAATCCTACTCTGCTGTGCCATAGTGGCAAAATATATGTTCATTGTCTTCAGTGATGTTATATCCCATTCTTCTTATTTCTGCAAGTCCAATAATGTCATATTTTATATTAGATATAGCATGTTTGAACTCTAATAATCTTTCATTTGACAAAAGAGATCTTGTGCATTGTATGTACAAATATAGAGTGACTAGCTGTTGCTCGCGGCTCCGCCCGCGTGGAGGTCATATTTGAGACAAAAAGTATACACTACAAAATACAAATTTTTATGCATTTAACTTCAAAAATGAAGGATTTTCATACAAACTTTCTTACCCTATTTAGCCCCCTTAGGGGTGGAATTTCCAAAAACCCTGAAATATGTGTTTTTAATTTTTAACTGTAAGGCCAAATACCAAATTTCATGCGTTTAACTGCAACAATGACAGATTTTCATACAAACTTTCTTCCCCTATTTTACCCCCTTCGGGGTGGAATTTCCAAAAATCCTGAGATATATATTTTTTATTTTTGACTTAAAGGCCAAATACTAATTTTCTTAAACTTAACTTCAAAAATGACGGATTTTCATACAAATTATCATCCCCTATTTTACCCCCTTAGGGGTGGTATTTCCAAAAACCCTTCCTTAGTGGATGCCTACGTGATAAAAGGTACCTACTGTCAAAATTTCAAGTCTCTAACCCCAGCCGTTTAGGCTGTGCGTTGATCGATCAGTCAGTCAGTCAGTCAGTCAGTTTCCTCTTTTATATATACAGACTAGCTGTTGCTCGCGGCTCCGCCCGCGTGGAGGTCATGTTTGGGAGAAAAAGTATACAATACAAAATACCAATATTAATGCGTTTAACTTAAAAATTACGGATTTTCATACAAACTTTCATTCCCTATTTTACCCCCTTAGGGGCGGAATTTCCAAAAATCCTGAAACATATATTTTTTATTTTTAACTAAAATGCCAAATACAAATTTTCATGAATTTAACTTCAAAAATGACGGATTTTCATACAAACTTTCATCCCCTATTTTACCCCCTTAGGGGTGGTATTTCCCAAAACCCTTCCTTAGTGGATGCCTACGTGATAAAAGGTACCTACTGTCAAAATTTCAAGTCTCTAACCCCAGCCGTTTAGGCTGTGCGTTGATCGATCAGTCAGTCAGTCAGTTTCTTCTTTTATATATACAGATTTCAGTGGAGGATTTTGGTCTTTGACCCCCGCGGTGACCAGCCGTAGTGGGGGTATATGTGGAGAGGTTGCTTTTTGTCAGTATTTACTTGCATTTGTGTTTTGTTGAGGTGTTGTATTGGTTTTTGCAATGAATGATGTATGTGCTTGGTTTGATAGTGGATCTTTGTTTGGGTTTCTTATTATATATTGGTGGATATTAGAATTTTGTTTCTTAAATGGCTTCTTTCTATGATTGCTTGAATTGGGATTTTCATTTCTATTTTCTGGAGATTCTGACAAGTTCCTTTTATTGTATTTTCGGTTTGGTGCTTGCTGAAGTTGATGCTCTTGTTTATCTTCTGTTATGACTATTAGTTTATTATACTTAATAAATGCTTTTTGGCCATTATTTCTTGCTTCTAATAATTTTTCACTTAGTTTTCTACGTTCTTCTAGTACATCAGGTGGAAAGTCTTCTTTTATATAGAATGGTGAATCATTTAATTTATTCTTATTTTTTAACTTAAATTATGCAACACTGTTTAGATTTCTTGTTGTTAAAGGAGATTGGCAGATTTGGAACAGCATGAACAAGATATTCTTAATAACAAAAAAAGTCATTTGTATTTCTTAGACTTTATTTCTCATTTTTATTTCATCCTACACCGATGCAATCAGATTTAGAAGAAATATAACGATAACACAAAAATATTTTTACTATTTTTTATTGTAAATGATCGTGGGGCTGCTATAGCTTTTGTGTACCCAGTGTAAATGTTGTATCGATTTGCAAATTAAACTAATATCGATAATCGATATTCTTTAAATTTTTGTTAAACGACATTGAATTTTGGCAATCTGTATATATAAAAGAAGAAACTGACTGACTGACTGACTGACTGACTGACTGACTGACTGACTGATCGATCAACGCACAGCCTAAACGGCTGGGGTTAGAGACTTGAAATTTTGACAGTAGGTACCTTTTATCACGTAGGCATCCACTAAGGAAGGGTTTTTGGAAATACCACCCTTAAGGGGGTAAAATAGGGGATGAAAGTTTGTATGAAAATCCGTTATTTTTGCAGTTAAACGCATGAAATTTGGTATTTGGCCTTACAGTTAAAAATTAAAAACACAAATTTCAGGGTTTTTGGAAATTCCACCCCTAAGGGGGTTAAATAGGGTAAGAAAGTTTGTATGAAAATCCTTCATTTTTGAAGTTAAATGCATGAAAATTGGTATTTTGTAGTGTATACTTTTTGTCTCAAACATGACCTCCACGCGGGCGGAGCCGCGAGCAACAGCTTGTAAACTATATAAGCATAAACATTGCAAGTATATTAGAAAGGCATTTGTTCAAACATTTCTTAATCAAAAGAAAATACACTAAAATAAAATGACTCGGGTGGTTCATCGATTTTATTATTGCAATATTAATCGAATGATAATTGACACTTGAAGTTTTTAACAGCTGTCCATTTTCATTCTCTAGCTAGCCACTAATACTTAATCTGTGGTATGTGATTTGTCGTGAGAGGAATGTGTTATCGTTTTGTGGTGCCGGTTATTTTGTGTTTATACTTTACGACGACCCTTGGCTGTTATAACGGATTAATTATTTCTATTGGCGGATTTACATTATACAATGTATTACCATCTTGAAGGGTAATTGGTGGTACGGTAAGGTAAGGTACATCGTTATTTATAATTATAATCATTAAAGAGATCATGTCTGATGAAAATCATATTCATTGAAGATAGTAGAAAATAGTAGTTTTTTATATAACTTTAAGTAGATAAAACTTCGAAACCCTATGGCCTGGCTCAAAAATACTTTATCGTAGTTAAAGTGTGTCATATCCTTGTTGTTAAAAACCATACCCCATTTGTGTTCACCACCTAGCCCAGTTTACTTAGGAAACCTGCGGATCTCCTTTGATGGTGATATACAAGACTATAATATCATGTATTGCTTAACCTTTATTTACGCTGTGATATTATAACGCGTGAAATACTAAGAGTGATTTAGTGTTACCGTGACCGCGACACAGTTTAATAATTCCTCGAGTTCACAATGTGACGAATCGTAATTTGCAACTACTATTAGTCGACACCGAAAGTGTATCATGTTGCAGCCTTTAGTAAATGATATTGCGGTTGTTAGTAATGATGGGTCAGTAGAACATACACCAGCTATTATTTGTGTTACTTAGTTCACGAGCTATATTTTGGATCTGGAAATTCGCAACTACCATTAGTTGCCATCAAAATGTAAAAATGCGATTATGCTAATTAATCCTAGTTTGACGGTTTAAAAGCATCCTTATTGTCATAGAGAAAATAATAATGCGAAACAGTGTAGACTAGTTCTTAGTTACGTGCTAATATCATTCCACCGATTAGACCGCATTTTGAGTTTCATTTGAATCTGGCGCATCTATACAGTATACAGTGTTAATGACACCTGATGGTCAGTACGAATACTTAACAATTGCGTTTTGGCTTAAGAATTCCATATCGGGTTTTCAACGGGATCGAATGACTAGGTAGAGCGCGACATGAGTATCCTTAAGTCGATGCTAACTGCGAAAGAGCCTAGCTATACGGGTTTGGCCTAGTGTGGGGTCATAACAATGTCTGCGACTGATGGGTGGGTGTATTTATTTATTAGGCCACATGGAAAATTAATGTCTGTTCAAAGACTTTCGGTTTACCAGTATTAATTACAAACCTCAGTTTTCAGCAACTAACAAACCGCAAGAGACCCAGGACAGCAATGTACAAAATATCCTCGCCTACGTGTTATTGCTGCAACGAGCTAGGTAACATTGCCACTCGCTGCCCGAAAAGAAACATTGAGATTAGCGTCGGTAACGTAGAACATAGAATGAAAACCTGCACTATGAAATTAGAAAGCAACTTATGACCTAACGATTGAACCCGGTGAGATGTTTTCATTTTGTTATGATTCCAATGCTTAGTGCTCTCTAGCTAAAGAAAGTTTGCAAATAAGTCCCCGGTAAGTGTCTACCTAACGGCACAGATGATTTGTATGGCTAATTAATTTGTTTAAATAAATAAATAATGCGAAAGCTCTTGATAAAATAACTATGTGCGACAAAAGCCTGTGTGGAACTAGCCTGTGTGGCACTAGCCTGTGTGGCATTAGCCTGTGTGGCACCAGCCTGTGTGGCAGCAGCCTGTGTGGCAGCAGCCTGTGTGGCAGCAGCCTGTGTGGCGCACCAGCCTGTGTGGCGGTGATCAGTGTGACGGGAATCTGTGTGACGGGAATATGTGTGAAGGGAATCTGTGTGACGGAGTTCTGTGTGACGGGAGACTGTGTGATGTGGTCTGTGTGAAGGGGCCTCTGTGGCAATACTTATGTGGGACTAAACTGTGTGGTAATCATGTAATTGTTTTGTGTTATCCGATAAACTGTAATAACTAACTGTATAACTGTGTGTATAACCCTCTGTGCGATATTTTGGTCAGAATGACCAAATGTTAAGTTGTCTATTTGCGCTGTTTTATGATTGTCCACAGATGATGAGATAAACTAAACACCCGAGGACGTGTGAAGATGCAGAATGGCCGTAACGGCACGCGATATTATTGAATAATGTAAATCAGTCTATTTTGAGAATTATCCATTAACTTTATTATTTCTAAGGAATCATGGTTTTGTATTCGATAAAATACTATTTGTAATTAAGAGCGGGTAACCCCGAATGAAGTTGCGTCTGTCATTGCGTGCGAACTGCGAATGTCTTGTCAATTAATTCTCTGGTTGACAGCGGTTGTGCGTTGTGGTGATACGCAAACCCATTGGCTCTAAATCGCTATTATTATTGTAATCCCTAATTGTCTAAGTTATTTAAATGTCTGTATTATTAAAATATTGTAAAGTCAAGGCCATAGTCCACTTACTTAAACGATTCCTGAAGTTTAACGCCTACAATGGAATTTCGTGATACAAGTTCACGAAAAAGCAAAATGGAGCAGATCGGCTATCCCGACGTCCCGACATATATATATATAACGGCACGTGATATTATTGAATAATGAAAATCAGTCTATTTTGAGAATTATCCATTAACTTTATTATTTCTAAGAAATTATGGTTTTGTATTCGATTAAATACTATTTGTAATTAAGAGCGGGTAACCCCGAATGGAGTTGCGTCTGTCATTGCGTGCGAATGGCTGGGCAATTAGTTCTCTGGTTGACAGCGGTTGTGCGTTGTGGTAATTCGCAAACCCATTGGCTCTAAGTCGCTAATTAATATTGTAATCCCTAATTGTCTAAGTTATTGAAATGTCTGTATTATTAAAATATTGTAAAGTCAAGGCCATAGTCCACTTATTCAAACAATTCCTGAAGTTTAACGCCTACCATAGAATTCCGTGATACAAGTTCATGAATAAGCAACAGCCGGCTATTCCGAAGTCCCGACATCAGAAGTGGCATAAAGGACAACGCTCACTATCGTAAATCAGGTGATGTAATACATACAGTAAATGGTTACTATGTTATAATCTGTATATATAAAAGAAGAAACTGACTGACTGACTGACTGACTGACTGACTGACTGACTGATCGATCAACGCACAGCCTAAACGGTTGGGGTTAGAGACTTGAAATTTTGACAGTAGGTACCTTTTATCACGTAGGCATCCACTAAGGAAGGGTTTTTGGAAATACCACCCCTAAGGGGGTAAAATAGGGGATGAAAGTTTGTATGAAAATCCGTCATTTTTGAAGATAAATTCATGAAAATTTGTATTTGGCATTTTAGTTAATAATAAAAAATATATGTTTCAGGATTTTTGGAAATTCCGCCCCTAAGGGGGTAAAATAAGGAATGAAAGTTTGTATGAAAATCCGTCATTTTTAAGTTAAACGCATGAATATAGGTATTTTGTATTGTATACCTTTTCTCCCAAACATGACCTCCACGCGGGCGGAGCCGCGAGCAACATCTAGTCTGTATATATAAAAGAAGAAGCTGACTGACTGACTGACTGATCGATCAACGCACAGCCTAAACGGCTGGGGTTAGAGACTTGAAATTTTGACAGTAGGTACCTTTTATTACGTAGGCACCACTAAGGAAGGGTTTTTGGAAATACCACCCCTAAGGGGGTAAAATAGGGGATGAAAGTTTGTATGAAAATCCATCATTTTTGAAGTTAAATTCATGAAAATTAGTATTTGGCATATTAGTTAAAAATAAAAAATATATGTTTCAGGATTTTTGGAAATTCCGCCCCTACGGGGGTAAAATAGGGAATGAAAGTTTGTATGAAAATCCGTCATTTTTAAGTTAAATGCATGAATATTGATATTTTGTATTGTATACTTTTTCTCCCAAACATGATCTCCACGCGGGCGGAGCCGCGAGCAACAACTATAATTAATAATAATACTAGCCCTGTATTAAACATTGTCCCAATGCTGGTAACAGGCCTTTACTAATGCGAGGGTTACTATGTTATTTTTGTTAATTGAAAGATTAGAGAACATTGGTAGTTCGCACATAAAGTAAGTACTTTGTTGGGTTGTACAAGAGGCTATCTTTGATTGGTATTCTATCATCAAAACAATAGTGATGGTATTGTGTGGTATTCTACGGCGTTATATGTGGTAAAAAGGACTTAATGCACTGTAGTCTATTATATGGGAACGGTTGCGAAGATTAAGATCATTTTAACATGCCATGTTCACAAATTGTAAAAAGACTAACGTTATAGTCTTGTTAATATACATGGTTCTATCAAATAAATAAGGAATGAAGGGCATCACATAATAACATCTTCAGTTTATTTAAGAGAGATGAACTATATTCTAACTATCACATTTCTTTAGTGCAATACATAAGTAAAATTAAATTTTCTATTTAATGACAATATAAGATTGACAGCAATCCAAATTTAAATCTCTTAAGGCACTGGCCAAATATAAACCTCCTTGGTTTATTATTTATAAAACTCATTACCTATTTCAACAAGTCTTTATATGAACATCATAAAATACATCTAGAAAATATGAAGCGTCAATGATAACTGTGTTAATGATTTTGTATTCAAATTTCATATGCTGTGGATGGTTTTCCATGGAGCCGTGGTGGAGCAGTGATGGAGCAGTGCAGGATCAGTGCAGGATCAGTGCCGGATAAGTGCCGGAGCCGTGGAGGTGCTAAGGAGGCGTGGTGCAGGTGTAAGTGGTGCGACAGGGTGTTGGTTGTGTGCTTCCACATGTCTTTGGATGCGCATGGATGTAGGTATTTAAAATTTGGTGAGTCAATTCTGGTTTGGTTTATGTACCTATTACTAAATTGAGCAATTATACTCGTGTTTTGTACTCTTAGATTAGCAATATTACTTGTAGTACCACATACGCACTGCCATCTGCACTGACTTGAGAGATAACTTCTTTTTTTTTAATTGTCGTTCTGTCCCTTTCTGTCATCATTCACATTTCAGTGCTCCGCCATTTCGCACGTATTTTTATTTCTGTCCCATATTATTTTTTAAAATATAGTAAAACGTCCGTATTATTTGAACTATTATTACAAGTGTATAGAAAATTTTGAAGTGAAGAAGTGAAAGTGAAGAAATTATATCGGATGTTAAGGCGCCCCCGACAATAACATCGGACTTCTTCTTCACCATCATCATCGGAGTCAACAGTACTGGATTCAAAGAGCTCGGTTCGGCTTCATCCCGACCAAGATTATATATATATATGCACGCGGGCCCTCATTGCCCGCGCCGATATGCATTCAAGGTTAGAAAAACTACCCACAAGTGTTTGTTAAAAAATAATATTGCGGATATCCATTGGGGTTATCACTTTATTTATTAGACAAACAATAATTTGTTATATGCACGCGGGCCCTCATTGCCCGCGCCGATATGCATTCAAGGTTAGAGAAACTACCCACAAGTGTTTGTTAAAAATATTATTGCGGATATCCATTGGGGTTACCACTTTACTCGCGTGGAGGTCATGTTTAAGACAAAAAGTATACACTACAAAATACCAATTTTCATGCATTTAACTTCAAAAATGACAGATTTTCATACAAACTTTCTTCCCCTATTTTACCCCCTTCGGGGTGGAATTTCCAAAAATCCTGAAATATATATTTTTTATTTTTGACTAAAAGGCCAAATACTAATTTTCATAAACTTAACTTCAAAAATGACGGATTTTCATACAAACTATCATCCCCTATTTTACCCCCTTAGGGAGGGTATTTCCAAAAACCCTTCCTTAGTGGATGCCTACGTGATAAAAGGTACCTACTGTCAAAATTTCAAGTCTCTAACCCCAGCCGTTTAGGCTGTGCGTTGATCGATCAGTCAGTCAGTCAGTCAGTCAGTCAGTCAGTCAGCTTCTTCTTTTATATATACAGATAACCATGCAATAGAAAGTTTTGATTTACTTCCATACCATTGTTGAAAGGGGATATTTTTACTAGATAGATTCTCTCAACATCTACAAGTAATATTGCTAATCTAAGAGTACAAAACACGAGTATAATTAGTGATTAAACGAACTTACCTTAAGTGAAGTTCTATCATAATTATACGAGGGTTTTGTACGAATTAGATTAGCAACCCACCCTCCCCAGATTCCTTACACCCTTAGTAAAAATATCAACGTGTCAGAGTTCCTGCAGCTCTAAACTAAATGATGACAGAAAGGGACAGAACGACAATAAAAAAAAAAAGAAGTTATCTCTCAAGTCAGTGCAGATGGCAGTGCGTATGTGGTACTACTAGTAATATTGCTAATCTAATTTTGCTGGTGGTAGGATATTTATATCCGCCCGGATAGCGACCACCGTACACAGGGCGAAAAACCCGCCATAGTGGCACACGCAAGTGTGTCGCGTTCCGGGATCAGCCAGTGTATGTCCGGTTATCGTCGGGGGGCTAGAGTCGGGATGTTTGGCCGTGCAGGTATTAGCCGGTTCACAGTCGGTTGGAGGTGTATTGATCCGTCGGCCAGGGAGACCTATAGAAACGGTTGTACCGCTGGCCGCCCGCGGTACAGTACAGGGGCCCAATCGTGACTAACCACCACGAGAGGCTGCCCCACCATGCCGCGCATAATCTTGGGTGGGTCCGTCGTGCCGGTTGGTGACCGGATGTGGGGTTCCGGCGGCCTATCCCGGGAGGGTACGGGGGCCCTTCCGTCCGGCGGATCAGCTTACCTCCTCTCGGCTCTTGTAGTGGACCGGCGCTTGTTGCGGCCTTCTGATTACTCTGACACTAGACCCTCGACCGCTTCTTCACCTCCTCCCCCCATCAACTCCATGACAGTGCCTAAAAAGAGAAAAGGACCTACAGCGGTGCGTAACCCCACCACCGCTTTCACAATGGAGTTCGCTAACATCCGCGGACTCCATTCGAACCTTAATGCCGTCCACCACCATCTTGAGACGGCCCGGCCTGCTCTTCTCTTCCTGACGGAGACGCAGATTTGTAGTCCGACCGATACCACATACTTGCTTTACCCCGGCTACTCACTTGAAGAAAGCTTCAGGCCGAGGGCCGGGGTATGTCTGTATGTTCGGTCGGACGTCTGCTGTCGCCGTCTGCGCTGCATGGAGGACCCCTCCTTCTCCACCCTGTGGGTGCACGTCGACCTCGGCTCCCAGAGTCGGGTTTACGTGTGCCTTTACAGGTCACACGACGGGGACGTGGAGACAACTCGGCTATTTGATTACATTAGCCAGGCGACAGACGACGCGCAGGAGCAGTTCCCAACAGCGGAATTGGTTGTTCTGGGGGACTTCAACGCACACCATGAGTTGTGGTTGGGATCCTCCAAAACTGACCATGCTGGCAGAACTGCTCATGCATTCGCCTTGACTCATGGCTTGACACAACTGGTGAACCAGCCTACCAGGATCCCAGATGTGGCGAGTCATGCGCCCTCTCTGCTGGACCTTCTGTTGACGAGTCACCCGACTGGGTATACGGTGTCGGTCGGTGCTCCTCTGGGGACCTCCGATCACTGCCTGGTTGAGACGTCAGTACCTCGCGCTTTGCCCCCACGTCCCGTGAAGGTCAAGCGCAGGGTCTGGCACTACTCGTCGGCAGATTGGGATGGTATGCGGGATTATTTCGCATCCATCCCTTGGCGGCAGCGCTGCTTTGAGGGAAAGGATCCTTCTGCGAGTGCCGACGCCGTTGCCTGCGAGATCAGACTAGGAATGGAATATTACATTCCTTCCTCTGAGATCGCGGGCCACGGTCGAGGACGCTCCTGGTTCAATCGTGCATGCGCCGATGCTGTTGGTAAAAAACAGACGGCGTATCGCGCTTGGATCGGGGGTCGCGCTACGAAGGATCCCAACCTCAAGTCACTCAAAGCAGCCTATAACCGTGCTGCCAAGGTCTGCAAGAGGGCGTATGTTAAAGCGGATGCCCAGCGCGTCTCCAAGATTGGATGTGCTTTGGCCGATAACCCAACAAGCAGTCGTGCTTATTGGAGCTTGGCTAAGGCCGTCCAATCAAATTTCTGTCGCCCCTCGCTGCCACCGCTGAGATATCGGAATGGAACACTAGCCCATAGTTCGCAAGAGAAGGCCGATTTACTGGCAAACCTCTTCGCGGCTAATTCGAGACTCGAGGACTGCGATGCTCATTTACCACCTACGCTGCCCGGTTGCGGTCACACAATGCCTGATATCCGTATCAGGCATTGTGATGTGCGGCGTGAGCTGCAGTCTCTCGACGTCCGGAAGGCTAGTGGTCCTGATGGTATCCCAGCGCTTGTTATCAAAAAGTGTGCAGCGTAGTTGTCTCCTGCACTGACGCGCCTATACCGATCGTCCTACCTCTCAGGTGTTGTGCCTGAATCTTGGAGGGAGGCCAATGTGCAGCCGATCCCCAAAAAGGGTGATCGGTCAGACCCTAACAATTATCGCCCAATCGCCATCACCTCAGTGATGTGTAAAGTCATGGAGCGACTAATTAACAGCCAATTAGTTCGCTACCTGGAGGATCACTCGTTGATCAGTGACAGACAATACGGGTTCCGTCATAACCGATCAACGGGTGATCTTCTAGCGTTTGTATTACATCACTGGGGCGAGGCGATTGACAGGCATGGCGAGGCTCTGGCTGTGAGTCTCGACATAACCAAGGCGTTTGATAGGGTCTGGCATCGCGGCCTTCTCTCCAAGCTCCCGGCATACGGTCTGCCCGACAACCTGTGCAAGTGGATCTCCGGCTTTCTGCATGAGCGTAGAATACGTGTCCTCGTTGATGGACACGCTTCGCAGCTCATGTCAGTAAATGCCGGAGTACCACAAGGTTCTGTACTTTCGCCCACCTTGTTTATTCTGCATATTAATGATATGTTGTCGCTTGGCAACATTCATTGCTATGCAGATGACAGCACGGTTCATGGGCGTTATTGCAGCAAGCCTCCTGGTTGTCGGGCGGATACTGAAAGGAGACGCGAGGATCTTGTAATTGAGCTCAACCAGGCCTTGGATCTCATGTCATCATGGGGTACCAGGAATCGGGTTGAGTTTAATGCCAAGAAAACCCAGGTGTGCGCGTTTTCGTGCAAGAAATCCCCGTTTTCTCCCATCCCCGTTCTTCAGGGTGTTCCACTCGCAATGTGGAATGACCTTAGTGTCCTAGGTATGGATATCCGCTGCGATATTAATCCAAGGAGTCACATCGAGGGCGTAATATCCGCCACTTCCCGCAGGGTCGGAATCCTGAACAGGGTGCGGCGGTTTTTCACGCCCGGTCAGCTCTACCGCTTATATAAAGCGCAAGTGCGACCGGGAATGGAATACTGCTCGCACCTCTGGGACGGTTCCGCAAAATACCTTCTCGATGCCTTGGATGGGTTGCAGCGGCGGGCCATCCGCATTGTGAATGATGCAGACGTCTCCAGAATCCAGGTACCCTACTACCCGCGCATAGGTTCCCGAACAGGACTCGGCAGCCGCGAATTAAATTTATATCAACCGCGAATTAAATTAATACCAACCGCGAATTAAATTTATATCAACCGCGAATTAAATTTATATCAACCGCGAATAAAATTTATATCAACCGCGAATTTAATTCATATCAACCGCGAATTAAATTTATATCAACCGCGAATAAAATTGATATCACACGTGAATTTGATTTATATCAAAGGAGATTTTATACTCTCTCGAATTTAATTTATATTTAAACATTTTACGTTTATTTTGCACGTTTGTCAGCCAGCTTGAGGAATGGTCTCATTTTTGTTTGAATGCAGGTATGAATCCCTTTTTCTATGAAGTTACGCTTTGCTTCCTACGGTAATAGTCATGTCTCAACGTGTCTGTATAATTTGTTAGTAGTAGTCTCTTAATATTACCTGCGTTTCAAAGCTTCATTGTTCATAAGGGAAAGCTATTAAAATTAGTGATGGTATGTATTCTTTGAATATAGGTAACAACAGCCACACGGTTCTTTATAAGTTTTAGGTAGCCATTGTCCATAAGAGAAATCGGGTAATTTATTAGGTACATCAATCAAATGTAATGACAAAGCAGTATTACCCATTGTTCAAAGTTTCATTGTTCATATGGGCAAGCGGTGTTAAAATTAATAACGGTACACGTATTGTTTGAATATACCAATGGACCACATGGGGTTGTTAATGTCACCCTTAAGCAATGAGTTTTGGGAACCCATTGTCCATAAGAGAAATCGAATACTGGTCTATCGTATCAGTTTTTGCTTTTGCTACAGCAAAATGACCCTTAGCTGCCGTATAAAAGCGATGACAAAAATTATACTACACCGTATTCCACAGTGTGCTCTACACCACAAATGAACTCCGGTTGTTTGTATAGTGAATTTTTAAATAGTGACTCTGCTGTAAAATTAATGTAAGTACCTATGTATAATTCGATGTAATATAATATTAATTATGTTTTATTTACTGTTAATATTGTGTTTTGACCTCAGATTGTTTTAATCAATTGTTGATGATGTATATATTTTTATGTATCCCATATTCCTACACTCCTCTCTATGCCAATACTTATAATAGTTTACTTTTTGTTTCAGTTCGCTGATAATACTTTCAAAAACTATTATTATGCAGATAACGACGATGATGATCAGCCCAGCGACGAGGAAGGCACCTGGCATACAAAGTTAAAAAAGCAATAGCAAAGAGATCAAATTGCATCGACGACTTCTTCGAAAAACCTAAGAAGAAAAAGAAGGTGGCAAAAAAGTCGTCAAGTGTTGGTCGCTCTTCCAGTGGTGGAGTTTCATACATCACGTCAAATAAGGACGACATCGCCGATGCATCTCATCTTATAAAGATTGAGATATATGATGTCAACAAGATAAAAAATATCGCTCCGATGGAACACTGGAAACATGCTGAGGTGCGTGTTAAATATTACGCAGAAGCCGACGCAGACAAAAACTTGCAGTCAGTGAGAGATACAATATTTAATATCACCAAGCACTTGGCTACGAAAGAGGACTGTGTGAAATATTTTATAGACACCGATAAATAAGATAGTGCGTAAGCTTATATGTAAAGTGTTGTAATTGAGTGTTTAAGGTCGTTATTGTAGTATAAGTTATTATAAGTCATTGTGCATGTTAATACTAATTTAGAATATTAATATTTGGTCATGATCATAATTTGAATTGTAAATTAATTGTAAACATTTAGTGCTGTAAGTGAGTGTTTAAGGTCATTGTGTTATTGTAGTATAAGTTATTAAAAGTCATTGTGCATGTTAATACTAATATAGAATATTAATATTTGGTCATGATCATAATTTGGATTGTAAATTAATTGTGAACATTTAAGAATTGTTTGTAAGAATTTGTATATTATTTAATAGTAATAACTTACTTAAATGTAACATATCGGTGAAATGTATTTACTTAGCACTATATAAACTTTTGATTTTTTATCGAAGATATTAATTGTTAAGCAAGCTATTACCATGGATACATTACGCTGTGATGTTTACTGTTTACGCTGTAGTATAAGTTATTATAAGTCATTGTGGGGTGCGGAGTCAGGAAACCTCCTCGTGGTGCACCCTGGGCAACGGCGGTCACGTTGACCGACGGCCAATATCCTGACGGGAGGTGTTTGACAGTCGTCACCTGTTGCGGCGGCTGTTGATGTATTTGGAGAGTGGCACCTTTGGTTCCCCTCAGGTTCTGTCCTGGGGGTGTCGGCGGGCTCGGTGTGCGCTCAGTTCGCCGCCGAGCGGGCAGTAGGGGGGAAGTTCTCTCTTGCTGTCACCGTCGTATATCGTAATCCGGTCATATGGAGGTCTGTGGTCACGTCTCGCGCTCCGATCGGACCGAGGGTCTTGGCTCCACCGCCTGGACTGCGAGGGAGAAAACCTCTATAAAAAGTTACCCCGAATCCCAAGCGGCGGCGCACCGTGAGGGGATGCATGGCCGATGGGTAGTTCGGTCGCTAGTGCGAACCACGCCGGAGGGGCACATGCCTGTACCTCGTCCGTGTACTTAAAGGCTTACCCAGCTACAGGGGGCTCTGGCTGTGTGGACGGTTTATTTCCCCCATACTCGTGGGATTTATAATGGAATCTTTCAACTCAAACCTTAAACCGATTATAATAATTGAGAAGTTGCCTTCTTCGGCTCCAGTTTCTGGGCCCGGAGAGGCGGAGGTCGGAGGGCGCAAGCCCGACGACGCTGAGGTAGTGGAGATGGTAGGTGAGATGCCTACAGAGATGGTGGCCATGGAGACATCTACGGCAAATCCGGCTCGAGTGACTGAGGCCAGGAGCAGTCGCGCCTCTCCGAGCGCGAAGAGAAGTCGTATGTGGCAGGGGAGTGAGACGGACTCTGTCCGCTCGCGGTCGGCTCACTCAAGCGAGTCGGAAAGCGGCTTGGATGCCCAAGTCCACTCCTCTGCAATAGGATTTGCCCGCCCGCCTTCATCGGGCAAATATGTCGGCATTAGAAAGGCCCAAAGGGAACTGGCCGCCCAAAGGAAGGAAGCTGCCCGCCTGAAGGCGGAGGAAGAGATGGAGGAGAGGCTCCGTTCCTTTTTGAAGAAAACACCTCCTCCACCTGCAAAGGTCTCCAGATTGGAGGGGACAGAAAAAGACAAGGCCGTACTTCTGGAAGACCTGAGCAAGTGTTGCCAGTTAATTAAAGAGGTCTCTGTAAAGTCTGGCCTTTTGAAGGGGACTTTCCAAAAATCATTAAATGTTGCGATGGACACAATACAGAGATTCGTGGCACAGCCCGAATCGTCTGCTATTGCTCGCCTCACGGAAGAGGCCAACAAATGGAGGGATCTGTGTGCGCGCCATGAGGCGGACAAAAAGATCCAGGCGGAGGAAAACGCCTCCCTTCGCCGCCGCCTGGACAAATTGGAAGCGGACAAAGGCGCGCAGCTCACAGAGGAGGCGATGGAGCGACTCGAGACTCGTATCACGGCGAGGATCGAGTCGAAAATCATGGGGCCGTCTCAGAGGCCACCATTGGCACACGAGCGAATGGCCGACCGCGAATCAACTGTGGTCGACGATAAGGCCAAAGGTAAGGGGAAAGGGAAGGGGAAGGGAAAGAGCTCGGGGGTTCTGCCTCCCGCTAGCTCAGTCGCTCTCCCAACTGGTCCCTCAATTGCCTCGTTGCCCGCCGTCGCTGGACCTTCGGGACTGCAGAAGAAGGAAAAAGGGAAGGGGGCTACTCCTGCTCCTGAAATTAATAAAACGGCCCCCGAGGCCGCCGAAGTACCTGACGCCACCTCTTCAAATAAGAAGAAGAAAGGTGGCAAAAAGAAGAAAGTGGCTCAGGTTCCTCCTGTTGAGCCTCGTCCGCTGCCGCCAGCCCCGATGTCACTTGACACGCCGTGGAACGTGGTAGCGGCGAAAAAGAAGAAGAAGGCGTCGCCCGGCGTGGCACCGGCTGTAACACAACAGCAGCAGCCGCGCAGGACTGAACCGAAGCTACGGCCGCCGCGTTCCGCGGCTGTCATTATTTCATTGACGCCAGCTGCAGTGGAAAAGGGGCTTTCGTACGCACAGGTCCTCACGGATGCCCAGAATAAGGTGGACCTCACCGGCCTGAATATAAACAGGCTGAGGCCAAAATTTGCGGCCACGGGTGCTCCGATGTACGAGGTACCCGGGGCCAACAGTGACGAGAGGGCCGATTCCCTAGCTGCGAGGCTCAGGGAATGTTTCGCTGGGTCGGAGTATGTCAAAGTATCCCGGCCCACAAAGACCGCGGAATTACGTCTCTCCGGGCTGGACTATACAGCCACCCCGGAAGCGGTCGCTGCGGCCCTCTCCAAGGCCGGTGAGTGTGGGGTCGAGGCAGTAAAGGTCGGGGAAATACGCCCCGACCGTTCCGGCCTCGGGACAGTATGGGCGAAGCTTCCTGTGAAGGCGGCCCAGAAAGTGCGGGGTGCGGGCCGTATTTTAATTGGCTGGGTCGCGGCCCGAGTTTCTGTGCTCGAGCCGCGTCCCCTTCGTTGCTTCCGTTGCTTAGAGACCGGGCACGTAAGGGAGTGCTGCGACGGAACAACAGACCGCAGCGGCCTTTGCTACCGCTGCGGTCAGGCGGGACATAAAGCCCGGCAATGTGAGGCCGCGCCGAACTGCTCTGTGTGCAGCGCGGCCGGAAAGCCCGCCGGGCATCAGATCGGGGGAAAGGCGTGTCCCGCCTCCTCCCGGAAGAACCGACGTCGTCCGGCCCGAAGAGTTAATCCAGCTGCCGCTGGGGCTACGGCCCAGCCGCAGCTGGAGAGCCCACCGCAGGCCGAGGTTGAGCAGATGGAGATCGCCCAATAATGGCGTTTAAGTTCCTCCAGGCGAACATCAACCACTGTGCCCGTGCTCAGGATCTTTTAACCCAGAGCATGGCGCAGTGGTCGGTGCAAGTGGCCGTGGTCGCCGAGCCATATTTCATCCCCCCGCGTGATAACTGGGCGGGGGACGTCGACAGCTCGGTGGCCATCATCACCCAGGGTGCCGCTGGCTCCCCCCCCTTCGAACGTGTAGCGAAGGGCCGGGGATGCGTCGCGGCTCTGTTGGGAGATATTTGGGTAGTCGGAGTTTATTTTTCTCCCAATAGACCCCTCACTGATTTTGAATCTTTTCTTGTTCAGTTGGGGGCCCTGGTGGCGCAAGGCCAACCTCACCCGGCAATTGTCGCCGGCGACTTCAATGCCAAGTCCCTGGCGTGGGGCTCGTCGGCGACCGATGTCCGTGGTGAGGTCCTGGAGGATTGGGTGATCTCGGCCGGTCTGGCCGTCTTGAATAGGGGGTCGGTGGACACGTGTGTGCGGCACAACGGCGGCTCAATAGTCGATCTTACATTTGCGAGTCCCGCCGTCGCACGCCGTGTCCGGGGCTGGAAAGTTCTGGTGGGCGTGGAGACGTTGTCGGACCATCGTTATATTAGGTTCGACGTCTCCGCGTCCGCCGTTTCTCAGCCCGGTGGTAGACCGAGTGCCCCGCATCAGGACGGCCCGCGGTGGGCACTGAAGCTCCTCGATAATGAGGCCCTGGAACTTGCCGCTCTGGTTATGTCGTGGCTCCCTGTACCGGATGGGCCGGTGCAGGTCGAGTTGGAGGCGGAATGGTTCGGGGTATCGGTGACGGACATTTGTGACGCCGCCATGCGCCGAGTCCGACGTCTCCCGCCCCGACGCCAGGTGTACTGGTGGTCGCAGGAGCTGGCGTCGTTGCGCATTGCCTGTGTTTCGGCGCGCCGCCAGTACGCCAGGCACCGTCGCCGGCGTCTCCGGGGCGAGGAGCACGCAGACTAGGAGCGGCAGCTCTACGGCCTCTACAAGGAGGCGAAGAGAGCGCTGCAGGTGGCCATCAAGAGAGCCAAGGTCGCGGCGAGGAAAGAGTTCATCTCGACCCTCGACAGTGACCCGTGGGGGCGCCCATATCGCTTGGTGATGAACAAGCTTCGCCCAGCGGCGCCCCCGCTGTCGCAGGGTCTCCGGCCAGAACTTCTGGCCGAAGTCGTCGCAGCCTTGTTTCCGGCCACCGTGGAGACCACTCCTCCACCGATGGCGCCCCACGAGTCGGCGCCATCGTCGAGTTCGGCAAGGGATATCCCAGAGGTTTCGCCCGCTGATTTGCGGGTGGCAGTGTCGCGGTTGCGGGGCAAGAACACCGCCCCGGGTCTCGATGGCATCCCCGCCAAGATCTGGGTGTTAGCTATCGAGCACTTGGGGCCAAGGCTCCGCAACCTTTTCTCCGCCTGTTTGGAGCAGGGCGTCTTCCCGTCGCGCTGGAAAACCGGGAAGCTCGTCCTGCTGAAGAAGGAAGGAAGGCCCGCAGAGTCGCCGTCGGCCTACCGGCCCATCGTGTTGCTCGACGAGGTTTGTAAGCTCTTCGAGCGAATCATTCACGCTCGCCTCGTCGAGCACTTTGAGAGGGTCGGTCCGGACTTGGCGGATTGCCAGTTCGGGTTCCGGAAGGGCCGATCCACCATCCACGCGATTCTGCGGGTGAAGGAACAGGCGGAGGAAGCAGTGGCCCGGGGCAAAGTAATGGTTACTGTCTCGTTGGACATCTCCAACGCATTTAATTCGTTGCCCTGGGCCTGTATTCACGAGGCACTGCGGTACCACGCGGTGCCACCCTATCTTCGGCGACTGGTGCACGCGTATCTATCCGAAAGGTACGTGGTGTATCCGGGCGCCAATGGGTGGCACCTGAGAGCGATGGTGTGCGGTGTTCCACAGGGCTCAGTTTTGGGTCCTCTCCTGTGGAACATCGGATATGATTGGGTGCTCCGTGGTGCCAACCTCTGGGGCGTCGGCGTCACATGTTACGCCGACGACACGCTGGTTACTGCGTCTGCTAGGACCTTCCAGGATGCCGCAATTAAAGCGGCGGTGGGTACCGGCCACGTTGTTAGTCGAATTCAACGACTGGGTTTGAAGGTGGCCCTTGAGAAGACCGAGGCTCTTTGTTTCCACGGGCCTCGGAAGGGGCCACCGGCCGGTGCCCACATCGTTGTGAATGGGGTGCGGATTCCCATCGGCAAAACGATGAAATATTTGGGGTTAGTTCTGGATAGCCGGTGGGAATTTCGCGCCCATTTTGAAAAGTTGGGCAGTAAATTGTGTCGGGTAGCAGGTGCCCTTGGAACCCTGCTGCCCAATCTGGAAGGTCCTGGCATCCCTTGCCGAAGGCTGTACGCCGGAGTCGTGCGGTCCATGGCCCTGTACGGCAGTCCCGTCTGGGCCGAGTCCCTGAGCGACCGGTGCGTCGCTCTGCTGCATAAGCCACAGCGTTCAGTGGCGCAGCGTGCGATCAGGGGCTACCGCACGGTCTCATTCGAGGCGGCTTGCGTTTTGGCAGGTTTCATACCTTGGGACCTGGACGCTCGGGCCCTCTCCGCCTCATTTCACTGGCGGGAGGAGGCGTTCAGGCGCGGGGAGAGACCGGCCCTGAGAGAGGTGGAGGCCATCCGTGGCTCCCTCCGCAGAGCCGCCGTGGAGGAGTGGCGTCTCATGCTGGAGAACCCGATCTCGGGTCAGCGGGTCGTAGCGGCAGTGCGTCCTGTCTTCCGTCAGTGGTTGGACAGGCGCCACGGCGCGGCGACATTCTGGCTGACACAGGTGCTCACAGGCCATGGATGTTTTGGCGAGTACCTGTGTCGCATAGCCGGTGCAGAAAGGTCGGCCGTGTGTCACCATTGTGACAACTGTCCGCGTGACACGGCCCAACACACTGTTGAGGAGTGCCCAGCCTGGGACGAAGAGCGCAGCGCTCTCGTAGCAGTCGTCGGAGGTGACCTCTCGCTGCCGACTTTGGTGTCAGCCATGGTCGACAGTCGGAGGTCCTGGCGTGCGGTGGCCCTCTTCTGTGAGGCCGTCATCTCACAGAAGGAGAGTGCCGAGAGGGATCGGGAACAGGCCGATCCCTCCCGCCGCCAGTCGAGACGGAGGAGGCGTCGGGTTGACGACTGACCGGCGTCTCCCGCCCTGTGGTTTGGGGGCGTTTGGAGAATCCCACCACGGTATCCCCTGCCTGTCGTAAGAGGCGACTAATAGGGGCATCGGGGGTCGCGGGCGCGCAGCGGGGGGCTGTCGTAGCGCCCTTTCCGGTGTGTCGAAATTTGTTTTGTACATTGTTTTATTTTGTATATACTTCGTCGGCACACCGGGCGACCCCGGGATGACGGCAGCGCGGGTGGTTGGCCTCGTCGCTGCCGTGGACGCCGAGGGCATCCTTCGGTGCGCGGGGGCTTCTGAGCCCCCCCCCACTTGGAGACGGGCCGCAAGGCGGCACCGCGCAGGGGCGGTTCCGGTCGTAAATGGGGCGCTTCTCGCTCCGTGAGCCCGGGACCGTCTCTTATGCGCCGAAGAGGGCCACCGCGGGGTTTTTAGTTGGTATTGCCGGTGTAGGGAATTTGTTAGGGACTCGGCCCAGCGGTCGTCCGGATGTCAACATCTCTCCCGGATGGCTTAACGCTGGGTCGTAAGGCCGGCGAGCCCAACATAACCGTCCCGCCATCCCCCACGGCGGGGCGGTAGTGATAAATCGCTTTTCCCCGCGAAACCAAAAAAAAAAAATTATAAGTCATTGTGCGTGTTAATACTAATATAGAATACTAGCCGTTGCTCGCGGCTCCGCCCGCGTGGAGGTCATGTTTGGGAGCAAAAGTATACAATACAAAATACCAATATTCATGCGTTTAACTTAAAAATGACGGATTTTCATACAAACTTTCATTCCCTATTTTACCGCCTTAGGGGCGGAATTTCCAAAAATCCTGAAACATATATATTTTATTTTTAACTATAATGCCAAATACTAATTTTCATGAATTTAACTTCAAAAATGACGGATTTTCATACAAACTTTCATCCCCTATTTATACCCCTTAGGGGTGGTATTTCCAAAAACCCTTCCTTAGTGGATGCCTACGTGATAAAAGGTACCTACTGTCAAAATTTCAAGTCTCTAACCCCAGCCGTTTAGGCTGTGCGTTGATCGATCAGTCAGTCAGTCAGTCAGTCAGTCAGTCAGTTTCTTCTTTTATATATAGAATAATATTAATATTTGAGGCCTATAAAATCAAAGGCAGCTAAATCCAAGTCTGTCAAATATTCAGGAAGCTACAAACATCGATAACTTTTGCAAGGTAGCTACGATATTATATAGTTTAAACCAGATTTATAAAGAATGATAATATTAATAATAATTTGAATTTAAAACAATAAAACTTGCTCTATATTTGAGTACAAATTGAAAATAAAAACTCATTTAGCTGTCTTTGATTCCAACTATCGGACATTGCTGTATTTGATTCTGAGGAACTGGATACATCCCAGTTTGATAATGACAGCCGCTATTTTGAGTTCTTACGATTAGAGATGTTCTTATACGTTTGATAAAGTAAAAACAATTATATTATTTAATTACAAAATTTAATAAATTTTTAATTAAATGAAATTGCTTTTATGGTTATATCCTCATTATATTCTTAATATTAGCTTTCCAATTCTCGAGGTTTCTTGTTCTTTTACGAGCCTTGCCCGCACTCGCTCTTGTAACAGGGATCTCCATGGCTATACAAATTCGATTTTTAACGAAAGTATTGTCACGTAATTTAATAAAAACACAAGAATAATGCCAAAAACTGGACGACACATTCGCATGAATTGTATGGCGGTGGCCATGCTGATTTTTCGAAATCTTACTCTCTGATTGGCCGGTGTAACTCTTAGCTGTATTTGATTCTTACAGATAGGCATTTAGCTGTCTTTGATGCCAATATCGTTTTTTAAACTGAATTTGCAAGGGGCTTAGCTGCAATTATTAGTAAAATTGATACACCAAAGCATGTCTAATTAAATAAAGTAGATGGCGCCATAGTTAACTCATTTTACGACATTAAGGCGTTTAGCTGCCTTTGATTTTATATGCCTCATTTGGTCATGATCATAATTTGGATTGTAAATTAATTGTGAACATTTAAGAATTGTTTGTAAGAAATTGTATTTATGATTAAATAAGGTTATTAGTAATCAATAAAAAATATAAGAAACTCTTTATTCGTATTTTATTTATTTATTTTAAAACATGACTTAAACAATCCAGATAATAATACATCATTACACATTGTATTGGCATCAAATAGTTTTTGAAAATCTTTTAAACTCATACCATGGTATTTGTAATATAGATACATTATACAATACTCTCCACAAACGATAGTAAAGTCGTTTTGGATCCTATTAGTATTATAATTCCACATCCTAGAATTCCTTGCTAAAAACATTCGATGATAGCCTTGGGGTGGTCGACCATATGAATCAAAGTACTGACCAATCCCGTTTTTATCTATATGTATAGCAATCCAGTGAGAACCCGGTTTATTATCTGGATCTAGGTTGCTGATTATGTATGTAGGAGTTACTACATGTATTGGCAATCGATTGGCTGCATACACATTATGTTGGATGGATGAATCTATTTTCATCAAGTAATTCAATATCTCTGTTGTGTTCATTTTATTAAATAAAGGAAACGTTATCCGGTCGAATGTTTAAGAAGTAATGTTATGGAATAATAGTGAAATAGGTAATTATGGTACTTTATAATTAAAGTAACCAGTTGAAGAGGGTTGCAAGGATAGTCATAATAAAAAACTGAAATAATTTATATTTATTTTATTGAACAGTCGACACTAAATAAATACACCTTAATTAAAATATACCATACTTAATTGACAAACATTTTTCTTCTTAGCTACTATAATCTACCGAAATATTGCGATTTTTGTGTATTTCTATAACATTATCAAACTCTGCGTATACAATACAGTTAATAGTTTGTGTTAGAGCTGATTCAAAACGAACTTCTAATCTCACACTCCCATGCTTTATAAGATTCCAATGACCAGAAGAGTTTGCTGATAAATCAGGCGTCAAATCAAACGCTAACATACAGTATCCATTAGCATATTTCTCACGGGATATTTTTTTTTTTTTTTTTTATCCTAGCACGGCAAAGTGACCACACTTCACCTGATGGTAAGCGCAGTACGGTCCAATTACAGTATCGAGTAGCGAGAGACGATCTATCCCCCGCTACTCAACACAATCATGCCGGCCTGCTCCTTCACACTACGCCATGGGCAAAAAGGTGAAGAAGCGGTCGAGGGTCTATTGTCAGGGTACTCAGAAGGCCGCAAAATGGCCAAACATTGTACCCCAACTCTAGACCCCCAAAAAACCGGATGTACACTGGCTGATCCCGGAACGCGACACACTTGCGTGTGCCACTATGGCGGGTTTTTCACCCTGTGTACGGTGGTTGCTATCCGGGCGGATATGAATATCCTACCACCAGCAAAGGATATTCCATTACCTTCGTTAAGAAAATGTATACCAGTCCCGGAAAACAAAGTATGATAGACTGTAGTATAAACATTGCTATCAAACGAAGGTTGTAGAGCTTTTGAGGGTATTTGATGACCATCTATATACAAACAAAATGTATTAATATTGTAATTTTCAAAGTTGAATGGGTTTTTAGTAAGGTTCCCATTAAATGCGGCATTATTCACAAATCCAACTATACATCTTTTAGGTACTTGACCAAGGAAAATGTTATCAAGAGTTTTTCCTTGAACTCCTGATGGTATAGTTATAACTTTAACTTCTGCACGTGTAATTGGGTATTTGGCAGTTGTAGATGCTAAGACTTTTTGATGGGCAAGTAAAACAGAAGGATTGATGCGAGCTCTACGAATAATCAAAGTTGCATCCGTAATACAAACTTTTAATTTAAGATCAACTGTAGAAGCCATTAAATTGAAATTTTCTCGAGAACGAACTAATTTAACACACATATCAACACCATTTATCAAAAACTTTTCTTGGTTGAACAAATCACCGTGTAGGTGTCCAATCATTTCAATTTCTTTACTTTCGTTAGCCAACTCTTGTCTTTTAACAAATCCTTTATTAGTTTCATCGATAGAATTCATTTTTCCAGCTGTATCTTCATACCATAGGGCACAAGTAAGATGAGATTCCTTAGCTGCCGGAGCATAGTTCAACAAATTTTCTATGTAATCACGGTAGGCATATGTGTTATTGGGTGGTGATACAAGTTTTTGATTTAAGTAAACATCAAGTTGATTAAAGAGTGAATGTAACCAATTATTAACTGGAGCTACAACTGTAGATGACATTAGTTTAGTGTTATCTTGATTCAATATTTTAGCTTTTATGTGAATTAATGTATGCGATAGGTCTATGTAGTCGTCACCTGCTCCAGGTACTTGAAATTCAATAGGACCATCATCAGCAAGTGATGAAATTGGTTTGTAGTGGATCCATATTCCACTTTCAATGCTAGTCTGAGTAGATGGTAATGCAAATAAATCCAATTCCGACTTAATGCATTCACAGGAATGACTATGTAAAAAAGACATTTTGATTAATTACAAAATATGTCTTTAATTTGTTTGGATCTAGTTTTAAATTTTTTTTTATAGCTTTCCCTTTCGCAGTCAGCGATGGACTGAATGCAGATGCTCGTTTTCGTTTTGTTATATATCCCGATCCAGACATATTAATTCTATCTATTTTTTCATCTGCTTTTCGTTTTAAATTTGAACCAACTTCTTTAAGACGTGCTTTTATTGAATCTTCCATAGGTCGGGCACTAACCATATCCGTTAAAAGACCTACACCAGCACTCAATGCCTCCTTACCAACAGCGCGGACACCACTATATAGTAATGGTAAAACTGATCTAAATAAATCCCCAAGAAAACTACCAATTCCATGACCCTTTTGATACTGTGCTCCTTTATAAATCACTCCTATACCCGACCCAGCTTGATGAGAATAATAGCGTTCGTAAGGGCATGTGTTGTTATTGTGTTGAGAATACATTATAGTTTTTTGAAATGTAGTTTAACACACACTGTTCCAAATTGGAATGGTATCTTTTGACCAGTGCTTGACCTTATATCTATTTCAATGGTATCAAATTATCTACGCATTACAGATAAATAATGAGGTGGTGAAAAAACATGCATTTTATTGGCCCCATATATGTATTTTGAAGGGTCCAATGGTATGATTCTTAGAAGAGGAGTCATTACATCACCAACAATTTGAGGTTCAACTATATCACAATAAACGAATAACTGAGATGGTAATCCTAAATGCAAATTAGCTGGACATTTTGCAAAATTTTTTTCAGCAAGGTTTCTACATGGTTCATATCCTAATTGTAAACTTAATTTGGGTGATAATGTTACAGATTTTATCGATTCGTCTAACACAGAAACGTATACAAACTTAGATATATTATCATAGGTAAATTTAATTTTTTCTCGAATACTATTCAATGCTGTTAAAATATGGTTGATATTATCATAGTTTGTGGCAGGTATATAATGCTTATAGTACACTTTAGAAGGATTTGCTTCATTAGGCATCTTCATCAATTTCGTTATGTATACAATATTCTCATGCTCTTGAACAGTACACATAGTGCATGGATATTGAAATTCAACAATTCCCACACACCACTCCCCCTCGAGTATGATGGATTTCGGTAATTTAGTTGAAAAAATTGATGATTTGTTATCAGGAAAATATTCCATTGAACTATTGCTAAGTAAAGTTAAATAAAAGTCTTTATTCATATTTGTTTTAAACTAGAAACTAAAATCCAATTATTAAATTTGTTCGGATAACCTTTCCACTTAACTAACAGTTCTTGTCTGTCGCCCGTGTAGCGAGAGCGAATTATTTTATCTATCTTATGTTCTATGGTGGGGTCATAAATCACCTTCTGTAACTCTCGTGCATAAAATGCTCCTACTACCTCTTCCCCTTCTAAATCTTTGATAGTGTATACAGACCACGGAGATCGGTGTATTATAGAGGATATCACAAATATTTCATCACTCCAGTTATATTCGTAACCTTTTTGAAATATATGTTTATACTTAGTTATTCTTACATGATCACCAATATGAAACTTAGGTAACGTAGTTTTAAATGATTTTTTTGTATTTCCTTTATCATACAAATTTGTCCACACAGTCATTATATTATTGGAATTCACATCACAAGGACACATCTTAATACTAGAGTGAAAACTGTGATTGTAAGAGTAAATCAAATCATGTAAAATATCGATATATTTATGTGTATTCTTATGCGTGAAATAACGCCACATTTTCATTTTTAGCGTTCTTTGAAATCTTTCTACAATGCTTGCCTTAATATCTGGATTATTTGTTGTATAGTAATTTATATTTTTAGATTTCAAGTATCTTTGTACATCTTTTGAAACGAATTCAGTACCTTTATCAGATTGTATGTGTGTAGGAGTTATGTTAGCTTCCTTAAATATACTTTCGAAACATATTTTTATTGTTTCAGAATTTTTCTTTTTCAATGATCTAGCATATGCATATTTGCTAAAGACATCAATAACACAAAAAATATAATTAAAACCTTTATTATCTTTAGAATAAGTTCTCATATCACTTAAATCAACTTGCCATAGTTCATTTATATTAGATAAGATATATTTGTTTCGTGGGAACTTTCTATGTACTGGTTTGTGAAGTGTGTACGTTTCTTGGGCTTGCAACTATTTTTTAACATCTTCTTTATTCATTTTACCTTTCATAGCTTGTGATAATTTATCAATACTGCTATATCCAGCTGGGTGTGACACATCATAATATAGTCGATTTATTTCTAATAAGGAGTCCATTTTTCCCAATCTATCTTTTTCTTTATTTTTCTTATATGCTTATCGTCGCTTTTTGGAGTATAATATAGCTCTTTGTTCTTTGGTGTCGAATCTTCGATATCTTTTTGAAGTTGAACTATGTACTCACGTCTTTTGGGATTTCCGATATAGGTTAATGGTATTTTTAAATCCTTCAATGCTTTAGCAAATTTTTCCCAACCAATTGGATCATTTCTTTTTAATGGTCGCAATGTATCATTTACTAAATCTATAATATTACTTTCAGGAATTACTTCGTTGTCTATAATCACCGTACCATCATCGTTCAAAAAAAAATTGTTTTTACTCAATGATAGCGAATCCAATAACAACTCACCTCTTTTTACGTATGATTTAGATATCAAGCTTAGAATTTGATTTCTTGTGTAGAGAGGATTTTTTTCATCCGCACAATTATCTTGCTTTTTCTCTTGGTTACGTGATGTCTGACTGGCAACTAGATCTTTAATTTTGATGTCGTTATTTATATTTAGATTTTCACTTTTATCCATTGGTTCAGTAAAATCATTATTTTGAGTTATCGTAGGGAGCTCAAACGGTTTTCGATCTTCTTCTTTTAAAAGAGCTTGTTGATGTTTCGGCTTAAGTTTATACAGTGCATTTAATAAATCTTTATGCGTCTTGAGGTGTCGATCCATCATTTGTAAATGACGGGTATTTGTTGATTCTTGATATATTTAAACTCTTTTTAGGGATGTATACCGTGCAATAACCATTGGATGGAAATATTTTCGATTTTATTCGACATATATCGCCGGTATCTTGTTTTAGATCTATCATCAGATATCCATGTGCTTCCTTAGTAGAATCTCTGTAGGCATCTTCGATGAATTTGTTATTTTCGGGTGAAACTTGTCGTGCCAAATAACGAATTTGAGTTTTATCGCGAGCGTTTTTGAAATAAATTATATAACTTGAATTCAAAGAAATGTCTCTTTGACCTTTACCTTGATGAAATAAATTTTGAGTTATGTAAAACACACTTAAGTTTCTATGATGACTACCTTTGGTAAATATATCAACAAAACGACCATCAGATTCCCTCATAAGGTCATCAATAATAATGAGGTTTGGTTCATTTCCATCAAACATATTCAAATCTGGTATGCCTTGATAATAATTCACATTTGGTAGATTATACAAAGGCTGCATTTCATCAAAACACCAAGTTATTTGACTGAAGTTTCTATTACATATTTTTTTAATATATTTAATGAAATTTGTAACAAAATTAGATTTTCCACATCCAGTTGGACCTTTTTTTTTTTTTTTTTTTATTCTGGCGCGGCAAAGTGACCACACTGCACCTGATGGTAAGCGCAGTGCCGTCCAGATAGAGTATCAAGTAGCGAGAGACAGTCTATCCCCCGCTACTCAACACAATCATGCCGGCCTGCTGTTTAGCTTCTTCACATTACGCCTAAAGGACCCAGGATCATAGGAGGGTGGGAACACGGTAGCTGGCAAACTGTTCCACAGCTTGATGGTGCGGCAAAAATACGAATTTGCGAACCTCTTGGTTCGGGCCGGGGTAGTAGACACCACGAAGCTGTGGCTCCGCAAGCCAGTACGCGTGGTTCTGTTATGGAAAGGAGAGGATGGGATAAGATCAAACAATTCTTCAGAGCATTCGCCATGATACAGACGGTAGAACACGCTAAGCGAGGAAATATCCCTACGCAGCTGTAGCGGCTCCAGGTTGTTACTCTCGTCTGCATCATTCACAATGCGGATGGCCCGCCGCTGCAACCCATCCAAGGCATCGAGAAGGTATCTTGCGGAACCGTCCCAGAGGTGCGAGCAGTATTCCATTCCCGGCCGCACCTGCGCTTTATATAAGCGGTAGAGCTGACCAGGCGTGAAAAACCGCCGCACCCTGTTCAGGATTCCGACCCTGCGTGAAGTGGCGGATATTACGCCCTCGATGTGGCTCCTTGGATTAAGATCGCAGCGGATGTCCATACCTAGGACACTAAGGTCATTCCGCATTGCTAGTGGAACACCCTGAAGAACGGGGATTGGAGAAAACGGAGACTTCTTGCACGAGAACGCGCACACCTGGGTTTTCTTGGCATTAAACTCAACCCGATTCCTGGTACCCCATGATGAGATGAGATCCAAGGTCTGGTTGAGCTCAACGACAAGATCCTCTCGTCTCCTCTCAGTATCCGCCCGGCAACCAGGAGGCTTGCTGCTATAACGCCCATGAACCGTGCTATCGTCTGCATAGCAATGAATGTTGCCAAGCGACAACATATCATTGATATGCAGAAGAAACAAGGTGGGCGAAATCACAGAACCTTGTGGTACTCCGGCATTTACTGACATGAGCTGCGAAGCGTGTCCATCAACGAGGACACGCATTCTTCGCTCATGCAGAAAGCCGGAAATCCACTTGCACAGGTTGTCGGGCAGACCGTATGCCGGGAGCTTGGAGAGAAGGCCACGATGCCAGACCCTATCAAATGCCTTGGCTATGTCGAGACTCACAGCCAGAGCCTCGCCATGCTTGTCAATCGCTTCCCCCCAGTGATGTAATACGAACGCTAGAAGATCACCCGTTGATCGGTTATGACGGAAACCGTATTGGCGGTCATTGATCAACGAGTGATCCTCTAGGTAGCGAACTAATTGGCTGTTTATCAGTCGCTCCATGACTTTACACATCACTGAGGTTATGGCGATTGGGCGATAATTGTTAGGGTCTGACCTATCACCCTTTTTGGGGATCGGCTGCACATTAGCCTCCCTCCAAGATTCAGGCACAATACCTGAGAGGTAGGACGATCGGTATAGGCGCGTCAGTACAGGAGACAACTCCGCTGCACACTTTTTAAGTACAAGCGCTGGGATACCATCAGGACCACTAGCCTTCCGGACGTCGAGAGACTGCAGCTCACGCCGCACATCACAATGCCTGATACGGATATCAGGCATTGTGTGACCGCAACCGGGCAGCGTAGTTGGTAAATGAGCATTGCAGTCCTCGAGTCTCGAATTAGCCGCGAAGAGGTTTGCCAGTAAATCGGCCTTCTCCTGCGAGCTATGGGCTAGTGTTCCATTTCGATATCTCAGCGGTGGCAGCGAAGGGCGACAGAAATTAGATTGGACGGCCTTAGCCAAGCTCCAATAAGCACGACTGCTTGTTGGGTTATCGGCCAAAGCACATCCAATCTTGGAGACGCGCTGGGCATCCGCTTCAAGATACGCCCTCTTGCAGACCTTGGCAGCACGGTTATAGGCTGCTTTGAGTGACTTGAGGTTGGGATCCTTCGTAGCGCGACCCCCGATCCAAGCACGATACGCCACCTGTTTCTTGCCAACAGCATCGGCGCATGCACGATTGAACCAGGAGCGTCCTCGGCCCTTGCCTGCGATCTCAGAGGAAGGAATGTAATATTCCATTCCTATTCTGATCTCGCAAGCAATGGCGTCGGTACTCGCTGAAGGATCCTTTCCATCAAAGCAGCGCTGCCGCCAAGGGATGGATGCGAAGTAATCCCGCATACCATCCCAATCTGCCGACGAGTAGTGCCAGACCCTGCGCTTGACCTTCACGGGACGTGGAGGCAAAGCGCAAGGAACCGACGTCCCAACCAGGCAGTGATCGGAGGTACCCAGGGGAGCACCAACCGTCACTTTATACCCGGTTGGATGACTCGTCAGCAGTAGGTCTAGCAGAGAGGGCGCATGACTTGCCACATCTGGGATCCTGGTAGGCTGGTCCACCAGCTGTGTCAAGCCATTGGTCAAAGCGAATGCATGAGCAGTCCTGCCGGCATGGTCAGTTCTGGAGGAGCCCAACCACAACTCGTGGTGTGCGTTAAAGTCCCCCAGAACTACCAATTCCGCTGTTGGAAACTGCTCCTGCGCGTCGTCTGTCGCCTGGCTAATATAATTAAATAGCCGAGTTGTCTCTACGTCCCCGTCGTGTGACCTGTAAAGGCACACGTAAACCCGACTCTGGGAGCCAAGGTCGACGTGTACCCACAGGGTGGAGAAGGAGGGGTCCTCCATGCAGCGCAGACGGCGACAGCAGACGTCCGACCGAACATACAGGCATACCCCGGCCCTCGGCCTGAAGCATTCTTCAAGCGAGTATCCGGGGTAAAGCAAGTATGAAGTATCGGTCGGACTACAAATCTGCGTCTCCGTCAAGAAGAACAGAGCAGGCCGGGCCGTCTCAAGATGGTGGTGGACGGCATTAAGATTAGAATGGAGTCCGCGGATGTTAGCGAACTCCATTGTGAAGGCGGTGGTGGGGTTACGCACCGCTGTAAAACCTGCTCTCTTTGTATGCACTGACATGGAGTTATGGGAGGAGGAGGTGAAGAAGCGGTCAAGGGTCTAGTGTCAGAGTAGTCAGAAGGCCGTAACAAGCGCCGGTCCACTAAAAGAGCCGAGAGGAGGTGAGCTGATCCGCCGGACGGAAGGGCCCCCGTACCCTCCCGGGATAGGCCGCCGGGACCCCACATCCGGTCACCAACCGGCAAGACGGACCCACCCAAGATTATGCGCGGCATGGTGGGGCAGCCTCTCGTGGTGGTTAGCCACGATTGGGCCCCTGTACTGTACCGCGGGCGGCCAGCGGTACCACCGTTTCTACAGGTCTCCCTGGCCGACGGATCAACACGCCTCCAACCGACTGTGAACCGGCTTATACCCGCACGGCCAAACATCGTACCCCAACTCTAGCCCCCCGACGATAACCGGACATACACTGGCTGATCCCGGAACGCGACACACTTGCGTGTGCCACTATGGCGGGTTTTTCGCCCTGTGTACGGTGGTCGCTATCCGGGCGGATACGAATATCCTACCACCAGCAATGACCTGCGACTATGGCAGTAAAAGGATGAATAAAATGAATCATTTTGAATATACGTGTAAACTCTGAAGAGGTATTGGAATGAATAAAACATTTCATTAAAATTAAATGTCTTATATGTATTGATTTTATAATATACACGCCCGTTACCAATCTACTGGTGCTTCACAAATACCCAGTGATCTAGAAAGCAACACCAACTTTCTAATTAAGCACATAATAATTAGATTACAGCTATAATATATAATTACAGTGCTTTAATTTAATTTAATAATACACAAAAATATAAACAAATAATTCTTATTATTGTACAGAAAATATGAAAAAATTAAATGTCCTTTATCTTATAATGACTCCAAGCAAGAGTATCAGTGGAATTTTGTAATAAGTACCGTTTTGTATCATTATGTGATAGAGATATTTTGTTTATTTTTTGAGTATATATTATGTGTTTAATGGATTTAAATCTTAACATTTCACTATACTGAGTTTTGTTTTCATATAAACATGATTTATAATCATTAAGACAAAACTTTTTTGTGATGCATTTATTAACACCTTTTGCTTTACATATACATTTATTTTGGACATCTATTGCATACATTTTTGATCGCAGGCCTACAAACTCTTTTAAAATTTTACCGTTAGTTTCATCTTTGAAAAACCCTACCGTTTTTTATTTATTAAAGTAAAACCATATTCATTATTAGATGGAAGTAGAGTAGGATTGCCGGTTCTGGCTCACAAAAACCAGCGTAATATGAGCTCCCCGTAGTATGGAGTTGTTACTGGTGTTGAGTTCAAGTTATATTGGTTTTTGTGTTTTTGCCTTGTGTTTAGCGATGCTTTGGGAATAGCCGTTTCTGGCTCATGTATGTACTGGTGTAAAATGAGCTCTGTTTGGTATATTTTTGTGTGTTTTGATGGTTCATGTTACGATGGTAATATTGGTTTTGTGATGATTCTGATATTTGGACTGGTTTGGCTAGAGCTCTCGTTTGTATGTGGTTTGGTGCGTGGCGGTGGGTCTTGTTTCTTGGTTATGTACAATGTTGTGTGAGGTCATGAATGTGGTTAGGTGAGAGGATGTGATAAGGGGTATTAATGATAGTGATGTTCAGTGTTTGATATAATATTGCGTGAGATGGTCTGTTGAGTAAAAATGGAAAATATCCTTGATCCCGACAATGTTGAAGAGTGTGAATTATCGAAAGATAAGGTCGATAAATGTGGATCGGTGAAAGATGTGGTGTTTCAAGATGGGTGTGGATCGTTGAAAGAAGATCGAGCTTTGATGTGTGTGAAGGTTGAATATCCAATTTTCAGTTCCAGAAAGAAACGTTTAAGTAGTTTTGTGGACTGGCCTTGGCGTATGCGTCAATCACCGGAGCAATTGGCAGATGCTGGTTTTTTTTATACTGGTCGTGGTGATAAAACTATGTGTTTTTGTTGTGGTGGAGGTTTAAAGGATTGGGATGATGATGACGACCCTTGGCAGGAACATATTCGTTGGTTTTGTCGGTGTGCTTATGTAACATATCATATTAGAGTTGGAAATGTGTACATGGAAGGGAAAAAAATAAAATACTCTTTTATGTGGAAATGTCTTTTATTTTTATACGCTAATGTAATTATACTATCATATACCTTACCGCAGATAACATTTTTATTTGTTTATATCAGTACGATTGAATGAATACAAGTTATCATGCTTTATATAAATGAGGTCGAGAGCTTTAGCTTTCTGCCAATGGTTTCTGAAGTACCTTTGTTGTTATAATTAACTTCTAAGTCTTATCAGTACACTTTAGAACATAGACCTTTATATTCTTTGAAGAGGAAGCGATCAATAAGAGCTTCCTCTTATCGGAACATATTTGTTAATGTTGAGCTCTAAAAACTAAATTTTTTCCAAAGCCCATCCGCTGTCCCTTTCTTGAAACTCTTCAGATTTACACAATAGTATGGAACACGCTTCTTCGTAAAAATCAGATAAATCTGATGAAAGTTGTAAATTAACATTTTTCATATTAAATGATTTTAGATCTCTAATAACTTCTTCATCCTTTATTAGGACATATGTACAGAAAAGTTCTAAGTTAACTTTAATATGTTTGTTAGTTTCCAGTTCTATTTTGAGTAACTGTATTACCTTAGACGCTGCTGTTTCCAGGTATATTTTTGGGTCTATCGTGCTTGATGATCCATTAATTCGATAAGTTATTATTCTACATTTGAACGCCGAATCAACAACATATATGAAATAGTCTCCTTCATCTTGTTTGCAGAGCAACTTGTGACGTTTCGTTCTCGAATGCGCAATCAAACGATTTCCGTCAACGTTCACATTACAAAAGGGACACTCGTACATGATAACATTTAGTGGCTTTGTGGTGGTTACTCATTAGTTATAGTCACACAACTGAGACATTTAGAATTAAACTATACTTCTTCACCAAAGGAAACCAATCAGGGTGAATCTCTAAAACACAAAACGTTTTCATAGATATAGTTTATTAATTTAAATTACATACATAAGATAAAACAAATACTCTATTGCGTAACATCTAATTTCATGGTCTACTATGGAGCTCTTATCGTAAATATCCTCCATAACATTAGAAGCTTCACATAATGTTTTAATTTGACTCGCTTTAAACTTCTTTCTAAAAAAATTCATCCGGTTCTCATAGTAGGATTTCATGCGAAGCAAATGCTGTAGACGAATATCAATACAGTTCAATATGTGGTATAAGTGCCACCACTCTTCATTAGATATACTAATTGATTTCATTCCTGCATATATCACAATGACATTTTCTAGTCCTTCTTCATGTTCAAACATGTTTATGAAACGTATAGCTCGACGTTGTTGATTTGTTGCTAAATCAGTCGGAGATGAACCACTTTTGAAAAAATCTGCGATGCGACCGGCATTCTCCATAAATATTGTATTCCATTCTTGCTGTGTCAACTGCAAACGACCTGCGATGTCGACAACCACTTTCAGACCACCAGTTATCTCATCTGATGGCACCAAACATGTTGATATATAGGGTATCGATAATGTCTTAATGTCATATATATTTTTACAAAGCTCAAAACTCAAAGGTGGAATTGATGGTATGTATGAAGGCTGCCATAATTGATACATCTTACCGTCACAAGTGCTTGTTAACAACTGAACAGGTATGGGGGAACCGAACAGAATGCGCATAAACAGATCAGCCCTGTTTAATTGGATATTTTTCGAACTGTTTTCGTTAGAATACTATATTCGAAGAGTGAGTCATTGATGATAAGACAGTAAGCGGTTGTATCATTCGGTACTGGTTTTTTGAACTCCATCTCCAATTTAATGTCTATAGCGCCACCTACTCCCGAACAAAGAGTATCCGTTTGCCGTGAACAGTCAACTATAATAAGAGGTAACTGAGCAGGTATGGGGGAACCGAACAGAATGCGCATAAACAGATCAGCCCTGTTTAATTGGATATTTTTCGAACTGTTTTCGTTAGAATACTATATTCGAAGAGTGAGTCATTGATGATAAGACAGTAAGCGGTTGTATCATTCGGTACTGGTTTTTTGAACTCCATCTCCAATTTAATGTCTATAGCACCACCTACTCCCGAACGAAGAGAATCCGTTTGCCGTGAACAGTCAATTACAATAAGAGGTGTTTTTGTTTTGAAATGAGGTGGGTTTATTTGAATGTTGGAGCTCTTCAAACCATAGTATTGTCGTTTAAAGTTAACAAACGCCTCGTAAAGAAGTGAATATACTCCCTTTTCAAAATCTGTTGTAAATGACTCATAAGGATAGTACTGAGAGTTGAGATACAAACGAGCATTGTAAAAGTTACTGTGGTCAAAAATACTTTTATCTTTTAACGCTTCATTATTGCGTAAATGTTGGAAACCTAGTATAACAAAACGAGGTTTCTCCAACTGAGTGCTTGTTTTAACAGTCCACACGTGTTTCTGTGATGTTGGTAACACCGGATACTCATACAGATCCCACGATCGAAATGCAATGGGGATTGCGATATTGTTTTCTACATACTTTAATAAACGAAGTTTCTCTTTATCAGACACCTTAATTATAGGGACTCGCCATACAATGCGGTTTATCGTAATTTCAATACTTTTTTTTGTTGTATCTTTGAGTACAGCACAGTTCAAATCAGTTGAGCTTCGGTTTAATATTAGTTCATGTTTCGCATTAACAATCACCTTGTTATAATCCTCCGCGAAGCCCAATAAATGTCGAAGTGGAACAGTGAAACAAAATTCGCCCTCAATCTCCTTGAAACCGCTCGTGTTCCAACCACTGTTTTCCAAGGCATTGCTCTCTTCCTCACCATAGGACACAATGCCCTTCATTGTGGTGGTAACACCACAATTTTTTGTACGATCAATCTCTACACCATTTAATTCATAACGAATATCTTGGAACAGGTAAGCTGCAGCATTATTGATGAAAGAAGAAGCTTTTGTTGTGGTACCCTCGATTATCAGTTGACTTTCACAAGGTAACACTATGGCATCCTGATCGTTGATGCGGATACGGATTTCATCATTGTTTTTATATGATTCGTTATAAGGAGTGTATGAGTGGTACTCAATACCCTCAATACTATCATCAAATTGTACACTCTCTCCAATATTTAAAATTGACATGATTTTAATTGAAGTCCGAGGGATTGTAAAAACTGTGTATTATCTTTTCTTAATTTAGATATAGACTGTTTACGTTGCAGTTCTTGATTACTACCATTGAATTTTGGGTGTAGAGATGTTGTCTTCGGTGTTAAGATGGGAAGACTGTGGCTTGGTGTTGACTGAGGGGTGATTTTATAGACGATCATGACTTTATATTTTTCTTATGTGAAGACGCAGTGATATATTCTCTTTTCTTAAATTAACGAGATTACCTTGCTCATTCACTATGCGTACTTGAAGGTTTTGAATTGTATTCACCTTCAAAGGTAAGTAGACCAGATGTGGAGGACACTCGATAATTTGAAATCCAGGTGGTACCGATGGTGAAAATTCATGTAACACATGTGATGGTTTATTGTTGATGAATGAACCTCGAATAATATTACACTCTACTCTTATAGAGTTAGTGATTAGAATGTTTATCGGTTGATCTGATGTATATAGTTGATTTTTTTGTAACAATTTTCGGGAAAAACCGAAAATACTGCCAATGCTGTTTTCTTTCTCAAAGTGTATATCATAATACGGAGAAAAAAATAAACATTTCATAGTATTTGTATTGGCTTCAATATCGATCAATTTGAAGGGATCATCGCTTGCCTCACGCAGTAGCTCCCGATTCAGGTAATTTATAATGTTGTCCAGTTCGTAAGAACCCTCAGGTATTTTAATAACTTTATCATTTCCATAATGAAAAAGATTATTACTACTATCCACATTTGGTATTGAATTGAAAGTTTTCAAGTAAATTAACGCGCATTCAAATTCACCAGAGCCCAATTCTATTGGGGGTAAGAAATCCACATTGAGTGTAGGCTCAGTACCGTTGAGTGATAACGTAAGAGACATTGTTATAGGTCTATACTGTGTGTTGAAATGAAACCTTTACAGTGTAGTGTTAATATTTTATTTAATACCATTAAACATGTGATCACAAATGTTTGACAAAAAACGTAAACATAGATGTCCACAGTTATATTTCTTATCTTTCTGCACATTGCTATAATTATAGCTAACATCAACCGCCTTAATGCCACCTTGTAACATGTAATCGAGGAATTCGCGTGGTGGCCTTAGGTCTCCGTAGCTATCAAAGTATTCACATTGCTGATCTTTTTTCACATATGCCACCCAGTGTGTTCCGGGTCCATGAGAATCGTCTAAATTTACGATTCCCGTTTCATACCTCCATGGTTGTGATTTTCGCTTTAACATATAATCTCGCATGAAAACACCTCGAAAATGTGGAATATTCAATTTCTTTGCATATGTTGCGAGTTCATGATCAAAGAGGGCACGATTCGGTAGGACCATGTTTAGTTTTTTTGGTAGGGAGCTATGTAGAGACCCATACCCTTTTTATAGGGTGCCATGTACATGCCTTTACCTACCGGAACTGTGTCTTTTAATCGGGCTGGATCTTTCGTTTTAACCATTTCATAAATATTTTTAGCAGCGGTTGTAACTCCACCAGCAAGAGAACCAGCAGCCGCCAACGCCCCCAGGATGGGTATCAACGGCAAGAAACCGCCTTTTTTCGGTAGAGCAATAACTCTAGGTTGTTTAACTGGGTGTTTCCGTTTTCCTTTGCTGATAGTTTTATTAGCAGCTTTAATCGCTGTTTTTATCAGCTCTTGGTTGGTAGGCTGTTTACCAGAACTGTTTTTGTGTTTTTGTATCGCTTTACGGGCGGCCGTTATAACTTTGGTGAGAGGTAGTCCCATTCCACGTTTTATTTTATATTTCATTATTTTATTGACTCCGAGAGCTAGCAGCCTTTCAGATAATTTTTTCGATTCACGCCAACGCCTCTCTGCACTCAACGCTAACTCTAAATCAGCTTTGTGTCGATCTTCTAATGATTTATGTTGAGCGTATGCAATATCATGTGATTTACACGCTTCATCCAAAGGATTGATACCCACGTCACCTCTTTTCAATCGCTTCTCCAACTTCGTCCCTGGCCCACAATAATTGTATCCTGGAAGGTGTAATTCGAATGGTAAATTGTCAATGATTGTATTGACTAATCCACCTCCACCTTTGAATGCAGCTTTCGATTGACTAAGATAATTTTGCGTAATCATTTTAATTCATAGGTGGTGGCTCTGGTGATATTTAAAGCGTATACAAACTATAGTGATGTCTTTTGACAAAATGAAGTTCAAGAAACAAAACACGTCCTTAACGGTGAAAGGATGGGATATAAAAACAAAAGGTGATGATTGTTCAATTTATAGACATAATCAGTTGTTACCTGACAGTATTAGATGTCTGATATGTGGTCCATCCGGTTGTGGTAAGACCAATTTACTGTTGACCTTATTACTCGAACCAAAAGGTTTAATATTCGAAAATATTTACTTGTATTCTAAATCGCTAAACCAACCAAAGTATGTATTTCTGAACACGGTATTTAAACAGGTGTCTGAAGTCAATTATTACGCTTTCTCGGATAAAAATGAGGTAACTTCGCCAGAAGAGACTCAAAACAATAGTATTATAATCTTTGATGATGTATCAATGGAAAATCAAGAGCCTATTCGCATGCACTTCTCCATGGGTAGACATAAAGGTCTAGATTGTTTTTATCTATGTCAAACCTATAGCAAAATACCTAAACAGTTAGTGCGCGATAATGCAAACTTAATTGTCCTCTTTAGGCAGGATGAAATGAATCTCAGGCATGCGTACGATGATCACGTCAATACGGATATGTTATGGAATACATTCCTGGAAGTATGTAAAACGTGTTGGCAAGATAAGTATGGGTTTGTAGTGATCAATAAAGACGATGAGATGAATAAAGACCGATATCGAAGAGGTTTCGATGATTTTATAACATTATAGTTAACACCCATATAAGCAGCTGTCATAAGAAAGATATCTACATTTCACAATGGATTCCTCATCAACGAAGATCTTTGGCGATAAGGAACTTAAACGAAAACTAGTTCAATCAGTAAGTTCAGTAAAAAAGAAAATAAAAACATTGCATGATGGTAAAGCCGAATTAGCGTCCACCTTACAAGAAACATTTCAACCAATCACACAACCATTGAATACTCTAATAAATCAAATTCAGTCTAATGATAGTCACCCACCCACATTAGATGATAATAAGTTACAAACAAGAAAGAGTAAGAAAAGCAAGAATTCAATATTGAAATCTGAGGAGGAGGATTTCAGTAGTGATCGTGGTGATTTTTTTTTTTTTTTTTTTTTTTTTTTTTTTTTTTTTTTTTTTTTTTTTTTTTTTTCCTAGCACGGCAAAGTGACCGCACTTCACCTGATGGTAAGCGCAGTACGGTCCAATTAGAGTATCGAGTAGCGAGAGACGATCTATCTCCCGCTACTCAACACAATCATGCCGGCCTGCTCCTTCACACTACGCCATGGGCAAGAAGGTGAAGAAGCGGTCGAGGGTCTATTGTCAGAGTACTTAGAAGGCCGCAAAATGGCCAACATTGTACCCAAACTCTAGACCCCCAAAAAAACCGGATGTACACTGGCTGATCCCGGAACGCGACACACTTGCGTGTGCCACTATGGCGGGTTTTTCACCCTGTGTACGGTGGTCGCTATCCGGGCGGATATGAATATCCTACCACCAGCATGATGATTATGAAGATGCTTATGATGATCAACACTCAATCGTCATGAAGCCGGAAGTGGGAGAAGGTCAGATCCATCCATTAGCTCAAACTTATATTGATGGTATTATCATAGATAAGATAAAAAAAGTACCCTACGGTATTTATTTCACGCAAGATGGATATCGTGTAGGTGACAGTGTAATTCATTTTGATAAAAACCATTTGACAATACAAAATGAAAATTTTAATTATACACCAGGGTTGATGGAACTCTTATTCAAAAAGGAACCTAACACATCTCTCATACAGTCAACAGATAGTGATAACTACCATAAAATTATTACTATAACCAATGCACACAGGCGCAATTTCTAACCTGAGGGACAAATACAAGGCGATAGAAGTCTCAAGTATAATACATACATAAAGCAGACTATACCTTCACAAAAAATAGGTGGTTGTCTGATACCCACAGCTGGTTCAAAAACACACAGTCTGTTGATGAAAAAGTACTATCCTACTACAGATTTCAAATATTGGGATGATCCCAATGAACTCGTGGATCGATTACGTCTGCTGATCGCCTCACAAAACGCTGGCAACAGTTCGCATGGAAACGAAGTTATTGCAATCATTGAAGAACTAGTAGAAGCCAATATCATCGACCTACCACCCCACCCCCCACCAACATCAATTAAGTATTGAGAAACTTATATTCACTGTTATAATGACCATCAATAAGTTTGGACGATACCTGCAGAAGGAACACTCAAAAGCATCACAGTCTTTCAAGGTGATGACGACTCAAGTGGATTTTGAGAATCGTTTCTTAAGAAATGTTAGAAAAGGTATTTTGAAAAATGATGTCGTCACAAAAGCACAACTTGACGAGGTTTCAATTATGTGTCTTTCAAAGATTAAAGAAATCTCTCGAGACCTACATAAAGTAACAAAAAAACCTAGCCCCACCAGTCCACCAATCACTGCTAAAGTTATCACTCGAAGCAAACCTAAAAAAATCTCTGAAAGCTTACATAAAGTTACAGACAAACCCAGTCCACCAATTACTGCTAAATCTATCACTCGAAGCAAACCTAAGATCTCTACAAAACCACTATCCTCATGAGTAAGTGGCAAGTAGTTCGGGAGCTTCATAAGAGTGCTCGTAAAAATTTTCCACGAAGATGCTTCATACAAAAGGGATTTGACGACACATGGCAGATAGATCTTATTGACATGCAAAAGTATTCCAAATACAATAAAGGATTCAAGTACATTTTAACATGTATTGATACATTTTCCAAGTATGCATGGACTCAACCAATCAAGAGTAAATCAGCCGAGAATGTGACACGAGCTATTCTCAACATCTTGAACCTTGGTAGAAAACCAAAAAATATTCAGTCTGATGATGGACGAGAGTTTTTCAATGAAAAGTTCCAGACTATAATGAGAAAGTATAATATTAATCATTACTCTACATATAGTGTAATGAAAGCATCTATTGTAGAGAGATTTATTAGAACTATCAAAAATTGGCTTTGGCAGCGATTTACATTTAATGGTTCTTACAAATGGATTGACAGTGAATTGTCAGAAGTAATGAATACATATAATAATAAAATACATCGTACAATCGGGGTTGCCCCAGTGACCGTGAATCATACCAATGCCAATGTCCTCTTATCAAATGTTTACAACCGTATCAAAATTCGACCGCAAGCGAAATATGCTTGTGGTGATTATGTAAGGATCAGTAAATATAAATCTGCTTTTTCCAAAGGATACACAGGAAACTGGAGTTCGGAAATATTTCAAGTGGTTAAAGTGAACTATACTAACCCAGTGACATATTATTTGCAAGATGAAAGAAAACAACCAATCCTGGGTGGATTTTATGAACAAGAGCTACAAAAAGTTAAATATCCTGATGTGTATTTAGTGGAAAAGGTGTTGAGGAAGAAAGGGGATAAGGTTCTAGTGAAATGGTATGGCTTGAATTCAACGAGTTGGATTAATAAAGAAAACAAAATAAATTAGCATATAATGTTTTTTTAATTCTACACCCCTAACCAAAACAGAATACAATTTCAAAGATTATAAGATAAAATATCAAATAAATTTTGGTACATACATTTAATTTTTTCCTATAACTAAAAATATAAATATTTTTGGTATTCACATTTAAATTAGTCATAAATCAACACAAAATCAGAATACAATTTAAAAGATTATTAAAAGGAAAAAAAAATATTTTTGACGCACACATTTTGCTTATATCTAAAAATATGATCAAAATTTTTTTGGTATACATATTTAAATTTTATTCTTAAATATAAGTCGAATTATTATTGGTAAACATACACATCGATTAATGAAAAAATACATAAACATGATTCGTTATACTTCATTGTAATTAAGTGACGTCATGTATAGTGTTGTGTTTATATTCGTTTAACCACTTTGCGAATGCCTGCACCTCCACACCAATACAATGGCATGATCGAGATTTCATTGAATATTTAAATAATGTGTGTCTATTACAGTTATTTAAATATTTCAAATTAAACTCCTCAATTATTGTCTCCACCTTGGGACACCCCAATGTTTCTAAATTGAAACTTTGGATCCCTAGGCTCGTCAACAATTGAGCTTCTATAATCCCACCTTTGTAAACCCATGTGTACTTACCATTTTCATCTAAGCGTGTTATTTTTTGTATAAATATCCTATATGGTATATCATTTACGTGGTTAATTAATTCCAACCCATGTACATGACGCTCACAGTATAATATTTCTCTTGTTTTTTTTTTTTATTGTCATGATCGAATTAGGTAAAAGTAGGTGTAATAGGGTTAGCGTGTTTTTATATAAATCAAATATTCCCACCTCTTTGTAAAAAAACTTACGGTTGTGTTGGAATCCATCTATATCGATGACGTATCTCACCGTTGATGGTAAACACATATTTTTAAAATTAAAAATCCAAACTAATAACAAATAAAATGGTTTGCAAAAGCAAATTTCCTATTTGATCACTATAAATGGTGTATCCAAAACAATCCTCTGGCACTTCACTTATCAATTGAATCCACTCGTTATAGTTAATGTTTCGGTCTCCACCAGGTGGGTAGAAATATCGTCCCAAATGCGTATAACTGAATAAACTTGGGTGTCTTCTAAATTGCTCCTGCTGTAGATACTACAAAGAAGAACATTTACGTCAGAACTTATTCTTGTTAATGGTATTTCTCTCTCCCACAGGTGTAACAATCTGTTTGTTTGAAATAAATATATCCACTCATTCTTGGCATTGTTACGAATCATTGTTTAGTATTTTTTCGTTTAGCGATTAGTCTCAAAAACACTGGAAATAACAAAAATGTATGTACATTTCAATCAACAGGACTAAAGTTTACGGTCCACGATTTGCCGCTTGGACCCTTATTAATAATATACACTCCTTCTTGTAGGTATGCAAACATATCATCACTAAGATCATTGAATCTCGATGGTAATGTTATAATATATCCATTCTGTAATTGTAAAACCGTTTGTAGAGTATTTACATGATACTTGGACGGTACTCGTGTAGCTTCTTTTATCTTATATGGCTTATCCACATCTAAATCAGACATCTTCATCCATGTCTTATTACCACAACAATTAAGCTTCTCCAGTGCTTGTTTAGATGACATTATAAAAAATAAAGTTAAACACTTACTAGGCGAGTAATATAACTGCTTATTAGTAGTATAGTCAGCGGTATTTCAGTAGACAGAATGTGCTCTGAAGCCAACCATCCTCAATATTTATACAAAACCATTATCAATAGTTTCCCATAGACCTCACCACAACGATATCAAAGTTCCTTGTTACAATTTTGTAATTTAACCGCAGATAATTACATACATATTATTTTATGGGAACTTTAGCTTCGCATTCGATATCAGTTATCTCGCCTTTTTTCATTTTATCCAATTGGCTGTGAGCCCAATATATTACACTTTCAACAACCACCTTATACCGTTCACATTTTTTGCTTAATTCATAATCAAGGAGCTTAGTTATTATCGGTGATATTGTTGTTTTTTCTTCCTCCTTTCCTTCTCGCGACTTATTATGACGATCATGGTGATGATGAATGACGTCACCTCTAGGTAATTTAACAGTAATCTCTAAACCTTTCTCATCTTTATATGTTTGCTTGAATACATCAGATGACCAACTTTGCTCCAAAGTATTCTTAGCGTTATTCTCACTTCGTTTGGTACGAATGCGGGTCAGGAATCTTATAATTTCCAATTTATACAGTAACAATGTATTACTATCACTACATAAACGTAAATTTATTTGTTGCTTTTTCTTCATATACTGGCTGCTTAAAGTCACAGGACGTTTGTGATATAGCAATTTATTATGTCTGAACTGCATTGTACTGTCATCATAAAAGTAAAAGTTTATCAGCCAGCTATTTAAAGTCACACCATGTTTATTAAAGATATCTACCTTCTTTATATTCCATAAACGATCTGCACATAACCCCATCAAATCTTCATCTAATGACTTTGAAACATATCTTGTAACCACTTCTGTACTATTCTCTCGCTGAATATGCAGCACCACCACCCACGGTAATAGACTTGTGAGCAACATCGTTTCGCTCGGGAATACTAGTTTACTGAGTTTTATCTCCTTATATAGGAAAATGCAACTAGCATCACCATATGCTTCTGTTGCATACAGGATAAATCCATATATTTATTTATCATTCCTCTGACAAAGTTTGACACTTTAATAAAACATTGCTTCGAACAACAGAAAACCATTTAAGAAATTCTAGTCAACAGTTTCCAATAAATATACTTAGCTCTGAGTTAATCATACACTTCCGGTTTCAGTTTAATTCATAAAATAATTTCAAATAAGACTAGAATGTCTCCGTTTTAAGGAAATAAATGGTGTTAGTTCATTTTGATACATACAATGTAACACTTCCTGTGATTCCTTTGTTTCATTATTTATCAAGAAAAAAATCCAATAACACATTGACACTTCTAATCACCAACATCCTGTATGCTCGCAATAATTAAATTGATGATATCAGTTTACACATACTAGTACACATTTAGATCTTAGGTACCACGACTATCTACCCAAGATAACACAACAAACGTTTCCTGTTACACATATCAATTACATTATATTGGTGTGACATTATCATCAATAACAGAGCTCTAGAACCGCAACATCCTTCAAGTCTCCAAGATAACACAATCACCATGCCGTGTGAACGAAAGAATCACACAACATTGTACATAACCAAGAAACAAGACCCACCGCCACGCACCAAACCACATACAAACGAGAGCTCTAGCCAAACCAGTCCAAATATCAGAATCATCACAAAACCAATATTACCATCGTAACATGAACCATCAAAACACACAAAAATATACCAAACAGAGCTCATTTTACACCAGTACATACATGAGCCAGAAACGGCTATTCCCAAAGCATCGCTAAACACAAGGCAAAAACACAACAACCAATATAACTTGAACTCAACACCAGTAACAACTCCATACTACGGGGAGCTCATATTACGCTGGTTTTTAGTGAGCCAGAACCGGCAATCCTACTCTACTGATGGATAGTCAGAGGTGTCATAATAGTTTTCTAAATCAGTTTTATATCAGCATAGAAATTTTCTGAAAATATTTGATAGATTAGACTATCAGTGTCTGTATAAAGTAATTTAATATTATCTCGATATTTCTCTTTCATGTAATCGTAATGAAATGTGTACATTAATGTTTTTGAAAGATCCAATATACAAAACCCCAGATAAATTGGTTTATTGTATAAAACACTAGTTTTCTTTAATTGCACTGCAACTAAATTTTCAGAAAAAATTGATAGACTGTGAAACTCAGGTTTTGCAATCAAAGATTGAGCTCCCTGCGTTTTCCCACGATTCAACCAATGGTTCACTAATTTAACGTTTACGCGTTTTATAACATTTTCCATTGTTTTCCCAAAAACTGAATTATTCATAAGTTTGTAAAAATCTTTTTCAAAATCTGAGGTCGCCAAAGAACGCATATGTGTATTTAAATCTATGTAACATTTTAACCATGCAGATTGCATTGAACCATGCATTCAAATTTAAGAATTCTATGTATTTTAAGCAGTTTCAAACCATTTTTTAAACATTGTTTAAGATTTCTGTAATGGATAACATACTTCTTTTTATCTTTTAGATTTGGAATCAGTTTTGTATTCTTGGTATTCCCTAGGCATATATTTTCAGCACAAAAGGGAAAATCTGAATGACAATTGTGTAAGATTTTTGGATATTCTAAATCTACTTCTAAAATATAACCATATTCGGCATCGTCGGATATGTTAAAATCTGTATTTACATCTACCCATTCAAATTTACCTGTTGGAAGACATTGAGACATAGCCCAACCGTAAAGGTTATTTGCGTCTAAATACATGAGAAAGGAAGATGGTTTATCAGAATCATAATCAGTCATAAATAGTTTATTTGCTATAGCATGTCTATTACTACACTGCGATATACCTCCCCTAATATTGTTCGCAATAAAAGTAATTTTGTCAATATCTGTTAGGAGCTCTAAATTAATTTTAGTATAAATTAACATAGCATCCCAACTCAATCCAGGCGCTGTATAATAATGAGCAGGATCCAATTCATAAGTTTTAAGACAAACGTTTCTAAAATTTTCAAATATATCTGTTAATAATAAAACATCGGTTTTTAAATAAAGATCAGAATAATCACCCATGTTTTTACAATTAAAGTGATTCCATACATCTTGAGCATGATGGTAATCATTTTCTGAAATATGATTATCATTTAAAGAACTGTAGAATTCATCGCGAGCAGGAAGGGAAGTTATTTTTAAAGAATCAAATGAAGTCATGTATTCATACGGATAAACACCTTTCCTTATTAAACGTTTAAAGTCATCTTCGCGTGGATAGTTTAATTTGAGTTCGCGGAATTGATTAGGTAGTAAGTTTTGAGCTAATTTATCAAGACTGCTAGACATAAATTTTAAAGAATCAAGAAATCTAAGTTTCACAGCACGGTTATTAATATGCAGAACCTTCGAAAAAGATATATATTTCTCTTTATTCTCAGGAATAAGTTCTATATCACCTTCATCAAAATTAAGACCATGGACTATAAAATGAGCATCATAATTACTTAAATTGTGAAAAAATACTGGTACAAAATTAGTTGTTCTGTATTTCTCAGAACAAAGTGAATGAGCGACTCCTTCATAAACACCAGTATGCCAATTGTATATTATTGTGACATCTTCATTTAAGTTACTTTTACAGATATAACACAACTTACTTTGAGAAATATTTATTTTATTTTCATTCGTTAATGGTAATGGAGATTTGACAAAAGTGTTTTTTTTACATATGTTTTCTAAATCTGTTTTGATAAATTTCATAAATTGTTTTGCACAATCTTTTCCATTATACGATCGATATATCGAAAAGTTGTCATCGTATGAACACTTAACATAATATCCAAAACTATAAATCTCATGTTTTTGAATGTTAGTTGTTGATGATATATTTGGATTGTTAGAACAACTTTCTATTGGATTTAAAAATGCTTCAAAATCAGCATATACAACGAAAGGGACCTTTAGTTTACGTTCATAATTATTGAATGAGATTTGATTTGATGGAATTAATTCATTAAACCAATACCTTTTGTTATCATGTTCCGATGGTAAATTAATGCAAACGTTAAAACAGTCATTTGCTTGATGACGCTGTAAATTATCCCTTGATGTGAAACTTAATAAACAACCATCGCAAATATGAACTGCATGTTCGGATGTTGATAACTGTTTAGATACTAACCTCGAAAGATTTTTAATATAACAATAATGACCGTTGGCACCGCGAGATATATACAATAAGTTTAAGTGAGTAGTTTTTCTATGTTTTGTTAAGTGTAATGGACCTATAATTTTATTTGACTTTTTTATTGAATCATAATGTAAACCAAAAACATTAATACTTATATTGTTTAGTTTTTCAAATTTATGAATATCATTTATTTTGAAAGGAAAAGATAATTTATCAAATTTTAATCTATTTTTATGTTTTATATAAGATGACACTCTATTAGAACTTTGAGAAGCCAGATACAATCCTGACAATACAGCCCAACGAAAGCACTCGTGATCATTATTTTGAACGTTAATTACAGCTTTCTTATATTTTATATCTAACGGTAAGTCTATATATGATGATCCTCGTAATGGGTTAAATTTGTTTATATTCATATCTAAGTGATTTATTTTAACTAAAGTCCACCCACTACCCTTTTTTTCAAAATTCGCCATTTTGTTTGTTATTTCGGTTGTTATAGAAGGAAAAATTATATCCTTATCATCACCTTGACAAATAAGATAATTGGAGATTTGAAAGTCAAAAGTGTTAAATAAATTTTTGGTTTCCTGTGTAAAATCTGCATTAAGAATAAAATTAACTTTCAGAACAGAGTGTTCTAGAATGGAACGTGTAAGTAATTTATATATTACGTCTTTAGTTTTTTGTAAAAATAATTCAGGCGTTTCAAATTGATGGTTCGATGTTTTAGACATGATTCTAAATGTAAGAATTCTATTACCAAAAGTACTATCAATTATTTGAACATTCGTTAATTCATTATCATTCCGTAGTAAATTGTTTTTATGAGTATTACTCTTTAAATGGTTAGTCATATATTTTTTCGATAAAAATACGTGACAGTCAGGACATTGAATTTTATCATGGTTTTCTGTACTCACATTTGAAATAGGTGTTGGCAACGATGTTGATGATGAAGGAGCTTCAAGTATGCTTGCTTGTCAGCTTGATGAAGATGTATTTATCCTCTTTTTCGCTGGTTCCACTTCGGTTAACTTCATCGATGCTGATCTCTTTTGTCCACCACTCCCATTCTGATTAAGTCTGATCGAAAAACAAATATATATATATATATATATATATATATATATATCGTACCTAACAACAATAAAAATAATCATGTACATTTTTTTCCTTAATAACTAACATTTTTACATTGCAAACAATATGCTTGCATTGATAAAACACCATCAATTTCATCTTCATCGGAATGAGACAAATTAAAAATTTTATGTCCTGAACATGGTGTATAATACGGAATAAAATCAGGATCTTTCATCATTGACTCGGGTAATAAATTTTGTATGAACCAAAGTCGTATAAAACGATGAAACTTGTGTAAAATAAGATTTTTGTTTAAACTTGCAATCTCACTTTGTGACAAACATAAACTCTGTAACTCAAGAGCGTGATACATTTCTAATGTTTGGTTAAAAAATACAATGAGAACAAGCGTACAGAATGAGTTCGAAAAGATGACTTTAACGTTTTAAATACTTAAAAATGTATCCCCTCTACATGGATCACAGAAACGTGTATAAACATGTTATTAATACTTACATTTCAAAATGGTTTTGGTCTATTTCCTCACAAAGCTCGTAGAGTCCTTCATCGAATTGTGACGACATCAATGGGTCAATGTTATTAAGAAGCATGACGAGCTCTGAGTCGTAAACATCACAGCGTAATGTATCCATGGTAATAGCTTGCTTAACAATTAATATCTTCGATAAAAAATCAAAAGTTTATATAGTGCTAAGTAAATACATTTCACCGATATGTTACATTTAAGTAAGTTATTACTATTAAATAATATACAAATTCTTACAAACAATTCTTAAATGTTCACAATTAATTTACAATCCAAATTATGATCATGACCAAATATTAATATTCTATATTAGTATTAACATGCACAATGACTTTTAATAACTTATACTACAATAACACAATGACCTTAAACACTCACTTACAGCACTAAATGTTTACAATTAATTTACAATTCAAATTATGATCATGACCAAATATTAATATTCTAAATTAGTATTAACATGCACAATGACTTATAATAACTTATACTACAATAACGACCTTAAACACTCAATTACAACACTTTACATATAAGCTTACGCACTATCTTATTTATCGGTGTCTATAAAATATTTCACACAGTCCTCTTTCGTAGCCAAGTGCTTGGTGATATTAAATATTGTATCTCTCACTGACTGCAAGTTTTTGTCTGCGTCGGCTTCTGCGTAATATTTAACACGCACCTCAGCATGTTTCCAGTGTTCCATCGGAGCGATATTTTTTATCTTGTTGACATCATATATCTCAATCTTTATAAGATGAGATGCATCGGCGATGTCGTCCTTATTTGACGTGATGTATGAAACTCCACCACTGGAAGAGCGACCAACACTTGACGACTTTTTTGCCACCTTCTTTTTCTTCTTAGGTTTTTCGAAGAAGTCGTCGATGCAATTTGATCTCTTTGCTATTGCTTTTTTAACTTTGTATGCCAGGTGCCTTCCTCGTCGCTGGGCTGATCATCATCGTCGTTATCTGCATAATAATAGTTTTTGAAAGTATTATCAGCGAACTGAAACAAAAAGTAAACTATTATAAGTATTGGCATAGAGAGGAGTGTAGGAATATGGGATACATAAAAATATATACATCATCAACAATTGATTAAAACAATCTGAGGTCAAAACACAATATTAACAGTAAATAAAACATAATTAATATTATATTACATCGAATTATACATAGGTACTTACATTCATTTTGCTGCAGAGTTACTATTAAAAAATTCACTATAAAAACAACCGGAGTTCATTTGTGGTGTAGAGCACACTGTGGAATACGGTGTAGTATAATTTTTGTCATCGCTTTTGTACGGCAGCTAAGAGTCATTTTGCTGTAGCAAAAGCAAAAACTGATACGATAGACCAGTATTCGATTTCTCTTATGGACAATGGGTTCCCAAAACTCATTGCTTAAGGGTGACATTAACAACCCCATGTGGTCCATTGGTATATTCAAACAATACGTGTACCGTAATTAATTTTACACCGCTTGCCCATATGAACAATGAAACTTTGAACAATGGGTAATACTGCTTTGTCATTACATTTGATTGATGTACCTAATAAATTACCCGATTTCTCTTATGGACAATGGCTACCTAAAACTTATAAAGAACCGTGTGGTCTGTTGTTACCTATATTCAAAGAATACATACCATAACTAATTTTAAAAGCTTTCCCTTATGAACAATGAAGCTTTGAAACGCAGGTAATATTAAGAGACTACTACTAAGAAATTATACAGACACGTTGAGACATGACTATTACCGTAGGAAGCCAAGCGTAACTTCATAGAAAAAGGGATTCATACCTGCATACAAACAAAAATGAGACCATTCCTCAAGCTGGCTGACAAACGTGCAAAATAAACGTAAAATTTTTAAATATAAATTAAATTCGAGACAGGTATAAAATCTCCTTTGATATAAATCAAATTCACGTGTGATATCAATTTTATTCGCGGCTGCGGAGTCCTGTTCGGGAACCTATTCGCGGGTAGTAGGGTACCTGGATTCTGGAGTAAGTCTAGGGACCCCAGCTCCCTAGGTCGACCTAGATTTGTGCTCAGGAAACGCTGAATCCCTATACTACTTATATAAGCATAAGGCATTTGTTCAAACATTTCTTAATCAAAAGAAAATACACTAAAATAAAATGACTCGGGTGGTTCATCGATTTTATTATTGCAATATTAATCGAATGATAATTATGATAATTGACACTTGAAGTTTTTAACAGTTGTCCATTTTCATTCTCTACCTAGCCACTAATACTTAATCTGTGGTATGTGATTTGTCGCGAGAGGAATGTGTTATCGTTTTGTGGTGCCGGTAATTTTGTGTTTATACTTTACGACGACCCTTGGCTGTTATAACGGATTAATTATTTCTATTGGCGGATTTACATTATACAATGTATTACCATCTTGAAGGGTAATTGGTGGTACGGTAAGGTAAGGTACATCGTTATTTATAATTATAATCATTAAAGAGATCATGTCTGATGAAAATCATATTCATTGAAGATAGTAGAAAATAGTAGTTTTTTGTATAACTTTAAGTAGCTAAAACTTCGAAACCCTATGGCCTGGCTCAAAAATACTTTATCGTAGTTAAAGTGTGTCATATCCTTGTTGTTAAAAACCATACCCCATTTGTGTTCACCACCTAGCCCAGTTTACTTAGGAAACCTGCGGATCTCCTTTAATGGTGATTTACAAGACTATAATATCATGTATTGCTTAACCTTTATTTACGCTCAATCCTGGATGAGGGGCAAAGTAGTTCGGTGCGTAGAGAGATAGTCGAAAGGAAGTCTTATCCGCGCTATTAATTGACGTAGGCCAGGGAGTGAGTCGAAGGGATGCAGTTGTCCGGGTTACGACCAGAGAGTACGCTCTGGGTTGTAGATTGAAGGGGCGCTGTGATCCGGGCTGCACTGCCTTGGTTGCGTCATAGTTTCGAGTAGTTGTGGGTATTGCCAGGATTAGGAACATCATCAGTGGTTTGAGAAAGTGATCGATGTACCAACATTAATTGTAATTCAAAGTGCTGTGTTTAAAAGAGCAATCATGAGGGTTTCTTGCCAGCTCTTCCCCATGGATGACTGCATTCCGAACTGGTGGTAGCTTTATTAAACTCTGAAGTGTTAATCACGTGTTTTACTTCCGAACTATCATACGGTGAGTATCCTGACAATATCTGGAGATCGGAGAGGGATCTGTAAGCCCTCCCACAGCCTCGCCCTGCGGACATTGCTTGCGACATATATTTGTTATATAAACTATTCTAATAAATGCCTAAGCGTATCAAGTTGGTGCAACTAAACGTACTCTGCACCACCCGCCAGCAGTTATTCCTACTACAACAACACAATAATATTTTAACAATAGCAACATAACATCTAAATGACAATTGATTATAAAAAATTAAAAATATGTATGTGGGTACATAGAAATAATCTCTATGTCAAGGTCATCTAGTGACATAATAGTGTTTAAAGAGTACACAGAATAAACAACATACAATTAAAGTAGAAAATTAACACATTAGAAGTAAACAAGTTAGATATCAACATTATACATAGTGACTACGAGTGTAAAGTGATAATATTTTTAATGCGGTTTTCACTGATTCCAAGATTTTGGATTTGAGCTTGATTTTCCTGCAGTCCCGCCACCCTTACCAAACCCTGAAGAAGCTGTTATCGCCTTGGGATACTTCTCAATTAGGACGTTGAGCTTGTCGGTACTTGTAACCTTCCGGCGACTTCCATCTGCGATTTTTACAACTATTACACCGTCTTGAGTCCAGCACGCCCGTATACCAAAATGCTGCCGGGCTCTGGCAAAATCTAACTGCCTGGGTCGAGTAAGAAACTCTCTCACTGAAATGGACCCACCCTTCAGCTTCGATTTCGCTTTCCAGACGGAAGACCGATATATGAGTTCCGTAAACCGAACCAGAATAGGCCTAGGGTGATCATTGCTAGAAGTGCCGATCCTGTGGCATGATGTTAAATTTGCATCGGATATATCGTTCAGCGCCAGTGTATTATTGAGAATGCTGAGAAGAATTGAAGTAGCACAATCTTCCCTTACTTTTTCTTCAACTCCGAGGAAAATAAGCGCCTTCCGCCGGTGCCTGGTCTCCATAACGTCGATAGTACGGGTACATTCTGTAATTTGCTGTCTTACCAGCCGAAGCATGCTGAACATCAGTTCCCTGAACGTACGGAATTCCTCGGCTACCCGCGCAACTGTGTCCTTGGCTGATCCTCCTGATTGCAACTGTGCCTCGAGTTCTGTCATTCTTTTGGAGAAGGACTCTTCAAGCTTCCTCTGAGTGCTCTGGATGTCAGCCAACTGAGACATTGCACTTTGTGATGTGTTGTGAAATTAGGTGAAGTGATGTGCTGGCAGGTGGTGTGCTCCAATTACGTTACATACACAGTCGCAAATAAGAGCACTGCGTTTTTAAGCTTTGAAGTACTTTTAATGTTTGCCAATTAGCGTTTGAAAAAGGTATTATAATTTTTTTATCTATTTTGTTGTAAACACTTTTTTTTATTAGTTACCGTCACTTTTTTTTGTATTCTTTCTCTTTCATTGAATTTTTTGCTCGCCAATTTGGCTTTGTCCTCCACATGACTCCTAAACTGGACCGTGTTAGATATATTGACGCCGAGGATCCCAATACCCTCGGAAACCCGGAGAGTGACTCCTTGAAACCGTGGCGCCATGACAAATGGGTCCTTCTTAGCGGTGAACGCGCAAACTTGTGTCTTCGTGGGGTTGAAGTGAACTAGGTTCCTTTCACCCCATTCAGAGGCCCGCCCTAGAGAGCTCTCGATTTCCGACACAAGTTCTAACCGTCTTTCTTCCAAAGTGCTTCGAGGGATACCCTGCTGGCCGGTGTATCGCACGTCGATAGTACTATCATCTGCATATGCAGTATGAATAGTGACGGCGACAACACCGAGCCTTGTGGAACGCCAGCAGTAATGGATAAAGCGTCGGAGCAGTAGCCGTCTACGACGACTTTAATAATGACTTTAATGCTCCGACCATCCAAGAAGCTAGCGATCCAGTTGCAGAGTTCCTCGGGGATTCCATATGATGGAAGCTTCGATAGAAGGCCCCCATGCCATACCCGATCAAACGCCTTCGCGATGTCTAGACCGAAGGCCATAGCCTCACCCTTGCTCTCTATAGTCTCCGCCCAGCGATGTGTGAGGTAAACAAGAAGATCACCAGCTGAGCGACCGTGACGGAAACCGTACTGACGATCGCTAATCAGCTGGTGCTCCTCCAGATACCGCATAATCTGGGCGTTAATTATTCTTTCCATGACTTTAGAGAGCAAGGATGTGATGGCTATCGGTCTATAACACGAAGGGTCCGACCGGTCACCTTTTTTAGGGATCGGATGGACATGAGCAACCTTCCACGAAGCGGGAACCCCTTTGGAATTGTATGAAAGACGATAAAGGCGCGTGAGAATGGGGGTCAACTCGGGGGCGCACGTCTTAAGAACCACTGCGGGGATACAGTCCGGCCCACTCGACTTTCGGATGTTGAGGAGCCTAAGCTCCCGCCTGACCGCGCGCTGATTGATGCGGATTTCAGGCAGGGAGTACTCGCACCGGAAGTTTTGGTGGAGTGGCTCCCCCGTCATCCAAAGTCGAGTTCGAGGCAAAGGATTGGGCCAAGATGTCGGCCTTTTCCTTTGCACTATGGGCCAAACTGTCATCAGTCTTACGCAGTGGCGGGAGACTGGACAGGCAGAAGTTACCTTGGACAGCCTTGGCGAGCGACCAAAAAAGCCCGACTGCCAGACGGATAACTCTCTAGCCGCTCACCAATTCTGCCAATATGTTCTGCCTTGGCCTTGGCTATAGCCCTTTTGTTGGACCAAGAAGCGGCATTAAATTTCCGCCTCTCCTCCTTCGCGTTTGGATCCCGATGCTTTTGAGCTTCGTTCCACACCCCGTATGCGGACCGCTTAAGGCGTGCAGCTTCGGCACATGTACTATTATACCAAGGCCGGCTGCGACGCCCGACAGGTACCTTGGAATTGGGGATGAACAGATTCATCCCCATAACCACCAGGTCCCTGACGCGGTCCGCACAAGCATCAGGATCTTCGGAAGAGAAGCAGTACCGCTTCCATGGGAAGGACGCAAAGAATTCACGCATCCCTTCCCAATCCGCTGACCCATACCGCCAAACCCTGCGGAACCCAGTCGCTGGAGAGCGATCAGGATATACCGCAGGGGCTGAGGTACGAATAAGGCAGTGGTCTGATGACCCCAAAGGGGGGTCGACCACTACCTTATATCCCTCAGGATTTGTGGTCAGCAGAAGGTTCAACAGGGAGGGCTCATGGGTCTCAACTTCTGGAACTCGGGTGGGCTGAGTTACCAGTTGTGTGAGACCGTAAGCCAAAGCCATCTCATAAGCAGACCGACCCGCAGCGTCGGTGGTCCGAGAACCCAACCACTCAGCATGGTGAGCGTTGAAGTCCCCAAGAACCACCACCTCCGCGGAAGGGTACTGCTCTAGAGATTGGCCAGTCCCCACTTGGACGTTCTCAAATAAATGAGAAGACCCCGCTTCACTGGCATGGGACCTGTAAAGGCAAGCGTAGACTCGGGTACGACCCCCGTACTCTACGCATAGCCACAAGATTGACAGGTCCCGATGCTCGAGGCCCCGAAGGCGGCGACAACATATGTCATCCCTGACGAAAACGCACACCCCGGCTTTACGCAGGAACGAATGTTCCAGTACGTAACCGGGGTAGTTAAGGTACGAGATATCGTCAGGGGTAGATATCTGAGTCTCAGTTAAAAAGAGCAGGGCAGGCCGCGCCGACTCTAGGTGGTAATGTACGGCGTCTAGGTTACTGTGCAGACCCCTGACATTGCAGAAGTCTACTGTTAAAGTGGATGTAGGATCCGCCGAAGTACGCTTACTCTTTTTTTTTTTGTGCCTTCATTTTATTTATTTTTTCTGTAGTAGGGGAGAGGAGATGTGAGGGGGCGGTGAAATTTAGACGGCACTCGCAACATAATGTCGCAGACCCAGGTGCAGGATGGTAACGCAGGTAATGTGAGGAGCTGGCGCGAGGCACGGAAGGGCCCCCGATGCCCCCCCGCATACAGTCGACGGGATCCACTCCAGTCTCCCACGCTGGCACGACGACCGTACTACGGGATTTTCGCCAGTTGGCGGGACAGCTTCCCGGGGAGGGAATTTTAAGAAGTGTATCCCCGGGTTCAGGTCCCCTACTGACTGGCAGGCGGCCGGCGGTGGCCGTTCTCATCGGGTCTCCCTGTACCCCACGCCAGCCCCCCACAGATTAGACCCATGCGACGACCAACACCAAACTTCCGCATATTACGAGTACCGTCCAAACTGCACCGCCAGGGAAAGGAGAGGACAGAGGGAACGGCTATCTAGCCCTTCCGCCGGAACGCATTTCTACTTCGCGGTAGAAATAGGCTGGACGGTGGTACCAATCCGTTCGGGCCCAACTCGAAGTGAATAAAATTCACTTAAAGTTGAGCCCTACCACCAGTGACGGGACGGGAAGGGATGGAGGAGGACATCAGAGCCACGGGTGGAGTGATGGAACGCGGCGCTGACGGCTCGAGTGGCCGGGGTTGCACTCCCGAACCGTTCTAAATGACAACCGGACAGACTGACATAAGAACGGCCTCTGGCACTGCGTAGGTGGTAAATGAGCTTTGCAATCCTCGAGTCTCGAATTAGCCGCGAAGAGGTTTGCCAGTAAATCGGCCTTCTCTTGCGAGCTATGGGCTAGTGTTCCATTTCGATATCTCAGCGGTGGCAGCGAGGGGCGACAGAAATTAGATTGGACGGCCTTAGCCAAGCTCCAATAAGCTCGACTGCTTGTCGGGTGATCGGCCAAAGCACATCCAATCCTGGAGACGCGCTGGGCATCCACTCTAACGTACGCCCTCAAAAATCCTTAGTCCAGAAGAATCGGCAAAGGTGCTGGCGGATGTCTTCTACCCTGAGGATCGGGTAGAAGACGACAACGCAGAACACCAGCGGATAAGGGTTAAAGCCGATAGCGTAAATGTCGGTATGGATAATGGTTATCGGGACCCGGCATTTACCCTGGATGAAATTCTAGTGGCGGCGAACAGCTTTAACCCCAAAAAAGCCCCCGGTGCAAATGGTCTAACATCCGACATCTGCAAACAGGCAATCCTTAAGGATCCGGAGTTGTTCCTATCACTGGCCAACAAATGCCTCGAATTGGGCCACTTCCCGACCATCTGGAAGGAGGCCACGGTCGTAGTCCTCCGGAAACCTGGGAAGGAGGATTACACACACGTTAAGTCGTACAGACCGATAGGCTTGTTGCCAGTGATGGGGAAGATTCTGGAGAAGATGGTGGTGGGAAGAGTAAAGTGGCATCTACTACCTAGGATGAGTACTCGACAGTTTGGCTTTATGCCCCAAAGAGGCACGGAAGACTCCCTCTATACCCTGGTCAACTACATCCGCGACCGTATAAGTGAGAAGAAGATTGTGACCATAATCTCACTGGATATAGAGGGAGCCTTCGACAGTGCCTGGTGGCCAGCTATTAGAGTCAGACTGTTTGAGGAAGGATGTCCGAAAAATCTACGACGGATAGTGGATAGCTACTTTGAGAGCCGAAAAGTAAAGGTTCGCTGCGCCGGGGTAGAACATGCGAGAGGGACCACCAAGGGATGCGTTCAGAGATCCATTGGTGGGCCCATCATGTGGAACCTGCTCCTTGACCCATTGCTAAAGGAGCTTGCGAAACGGGGTGACTATTGCCAAGCCTTTGCCGATGACGTTGTTTTAGTATTTCATGGCGACGAAACGTTGAAGATACAGAGACAGGCCAACGGTGTATTAGCGTATGTACAGGATTGGGGAGTTCGGAACAAGCTCAAGTTCGCTCCTAATAAGACGAAAGCTATGGTCGTAACGCATGGGCGGCACGGACATAGGCCTGTCGAAAGAAATTAAAATACTGGGTTTGACTGTGGATGACAAATTAACTTTCAACACGCACGTTTCGGAAGTCTGTAAAAAAGCCATAGGCTTCTACAGACGGTTGGCCACTGCTGCAAAGGTGCAGTGGGGGCTGGGACCTGAGGTGGTGAAAACGTTGTACACGGCAGTCGTTGAACCTACCATATTATACGCGGCCAGTACCTGGGCGCCTGCGAGCAAAAAGATAGGCATCACAAAGAAGCTTGCAGCGGTTCAACGAGGTTTTGCACAGAAGATGGTGAAGGGCTACAGGACAGTTTCGCTAAACTCGGACCTACTGCTTGCTGGGATCCTCCCGCTAGACATTCGTGTCCGAGAAGCGGCGCTTCTTTATGAAGTGAAAAAAGGACATACTCGGCGAGTGGTGGGGGAAGACATCCTGCTGGACGCAGAACATTGAAATTCGAATGCGTGGTGAACGATGCAGAACTGAACCTACAGGCTGCAAACACCGTCAAGGTGTTCACGGACGACAGCAAGATTGGTGGCCAAGTCGGAGCATCGGTGTCCTTATGGGACGGCGATGCCGAAACGAAAGCCACAAAACTAAAGCTGGAATCGTTCTGTACCGTTTACCAGGCGGAATTGTTGGCTCTGCAAAAGGCGGTGCAAATGGCCCTGACACACGATAAACGCCAATACAGCATCTTTTGTGACTCGAGAGCCGCGCTTGAGTCGGTCGCGAGCGGAGTTTCCCTCCATCCCATTGCATTTGGCATTAATAATTTATTAAGTGAGACCGTTACGTGCGGAAAAACCATTAACCTCTTTTGGGTGAAGGCGCACGTGGGGTGTGTGGGGAATGAGCGCGCAGACGAACTCGCAAAGGCTGCAGCCACTACGCTGAAGCGGCAGCCCGATTACGACCGATGCCCCATCTCATTCGTCAAGCGATACATCCGTCAGGAGTCGATTGACGAATGGAATGAGCGCTACAGGGCTGGAGAAACAGCGTCGGTTACGAAGCTTTTTTTCCCAGACGCAAGTAGAGCTTACAGCGTAATTAGGAAGATGTCTGTGGACCCGGTCCTCACGCAAGTGTTCACGGGGCACGGGGGATTCTCTGAGTACTTGAATCGCTTCAAATGCAAGGAGAGCCCCTCGTGCATCTGTGACCCGGAGATAAAGGAGGACGTGGTGCACGTGTTGACCGAATGCCCGGTATATCTGTATCAGCGCATGAAATTTGACACAGAGTGTAATGTAAAAATTTGTGAAGATAACTTTTGCGATATACTGGAGACCGGTGACATAAGAGGTAAATTTTTAGTATACTGTAGGGATATAGCACGTAAATGTATTGAAAGAAATAAATGAAAAGGGCGACTATGCAATATTATATGTTATAATATGAACTTAGTCGCCAAGGAATGTGTTTTACTGTGTTTTTAAGTGAGAATGACGTGCTATATTAGTATTTTATTTATAAATGTATAATATTAACGAACCTATGTGTATAAATATAAAGCGTCGTATGACTGTTGGACTGCTTTATACACATAGGCGATTTTACAGTGTCGTGTGATTGTCGGAAAAATTGTAATATTCATAGAGATTTTTAAATTCGGTAAATTTTGTCTTTTTATTTTTGGTGAACACCTTAGTCGTTTTTCATTTTAGCATTATCTTTTAATAAAAGTATGTAACTCAAATAGGTGTTTACAATATCTCTGAATAAATATCAGAGGGAGCAGAGGGGGGTGTTCCCCCCCCCCCCCCCCCCCCCCCCCCCCAAAAAAAAACGTACGCCCTCTTGCAAGCCTTAGCAGCACGGTTGTAGGCTGCTTTGAGGGACTTAAGATTGGGATCCTTCGTAGCGCGACCCCCGATCCAAGCGCGATACGCCGTCTGTTTTTTACCAACAGCATCGACGCATGCACGATTGAACCAGGAGCGTCCTCGACCGTGGCCCGCGATCTCAGAGGAAGGAATGTAATATTCCATTCCTAGTCTGATCTCGCAAGCAACGGCGTCGGCACTCGCAGAAGGATCCTTTCCCAAGGGATGGATGCGAAATAATCCCGCATACCATCCCAATCTGCCGACGAGTAGTGCCAGACCCTGCGCTTGACCTTCACGGGACGTGGGGGCAAAGCGCGAGGTACTGACGTCTCAACCAGGCAGTGATCGGAGGTCCCCAGAGGAGCACCGACCGACACCGTATACCCAGTCGGGTGACTCGTCAACAGAAGGTCCAGCAGAGAGGGCGCATGACTCGCCACATCTGGGATCCTGGTAGGCTGGTTCAACAGCTGTGTCAAGCCATGAGTCAAGGCGAATGCATGAGCAGTTCTGCCAGCATGGTCAGTTTTGGAGGATCCCAACCACAACTCATGGTGTGCGTTGAAGTCCCCCAGAAAAACCAATTCCGCTGTTGGGAACTGCTCCTGCGCGTCGTCTGTCGCCTGGCTCATGTAATCAAATAGCCGAGTTGTCTCCACGTCCCCGTCGTGTGACCTGTGAAGGCACACGTAAACCCGACTCTGGGAGCCGAGGTCGACGTGCACCCACAGGGTGGAGAAGGAGGGGTCCTCCATGCAGCGCAGATGGCGACAGCAGACGTCCGACCGAACATACAGACATACCCGGTCCTCGGCCTGAAGCTTTCTTCAAGTGAGTGGCCGGGGTAAAGCAAGTATATGTGGTATCGGTCGGACTACAAATTTGCGTCTCCGTCAGGAAGAGAAGAGCAGGCCGGGCCGTCTCAAGATGGTGGTGGACGGCATTAAGGTTCGAATGGAGTCTGCGGATGTTAGCGAACACCATTGTGAAAGCGGTGGTGGGGTTACACACCGCTGTAGGTCCTTTTCTCTTTTTAGGCACTGTCGTGGAGTTGGGGGGAGGAGGTGAAGAAGCGGTCGAGAGTCTATTGTCAGAGTAATCAGAAGGCCGCAACAAGCGCCAGTCCACTACAAGAGCCGAGAGGAGGTAAGCTGATCCGCCGGACGGAAGGGCCCCCGTACCCTCCCGAGATAGGCCGCCGGGACCCCATATCCACCAACCGGCACGACGGACCCACCCAAGATTATGCGCGGCATGGTGGGACAGCCTCTCGTGGTGGTTAGCCACGATTGGGCCCCTGTACTGTACCGCGGAGGTCTCCCTGGCCGACGGATCAACACGCCTCCAACCGACTGTGAACCGGCTAATACCGGCACGGCCGAACATCGTACCCAATACACTGGCTGATCCCGGAACGCGACACACTTGCGTGTGCCACTATGGCGGGTTTTTCGCCGTGTGTACGGTGGTCGCTATCCGGGCGGATACGAATATCTTACCACCAGCATATAGAGCATATATTTTATAGAATCATAGCGTTTAATAAAATCTACAGCTCCGAGACTGGTGTGGTCAACTCCAAGGTTAATGTATGAACTTAGTTTTAGTTATAAACTTAACATTACTTTGATGTTTTCATAAACTCATTGTATTTTGAATTTGAAAACTTCAAATTGTGTTTTAACATTGTATTTACAATTTTTGCTACTTGAATTAGTATACTAACTTAATAATTAGATAGTATTTAACCTATTTTCACTGTGTATTTACTAGGAAAGAAAGTCAGTCAACCTTTTGTTAAAATATATTGAAAAATATAATTGTTCTATTGCGGTAAAATATTTGATACTTAAAAATAAATTGTTAATTTTACACATTCACATATTTTACACATTTAAGCATCATTGTAAGTCAATACTGCACTCTTTAAACAAATTGCATAATAGATTTTCTTAAAGGACAATGGCAGGTTCCCATACATGAAATTAGTTGACACAAATACATTGTTTCGTCTCTGCATCATCCACAGGTAGACTGGCAGAGAATGCCTACGGCATTAAGTCCGCCTTTACACATGTTATGTGTATGAAGTTTTAAATAAATAAATAAATATGTAGCGTTTAGAAGTGAAAAAGAAAGTAAATCCGGCCAAAACTCAAGTTATAATCATGGGTAGCTCGCGGCTTATATCCAAAATAGACTGGCCAGTTCTTCCTCCTGTTGTTTTTAATGACATTATAATTCCTTATAGCGAGACCGTTAAAAACTTGGGAGTAATATTGGATCGCAACTTGTCTTGGGGACCACAAATTGCAGTTACGAGTCGTAAGTTGTTTGCATCTGCGGCAACTTTAAAGAGACTTCGTAATTTCTTGCCCACAGTCACCAAAATTGCGCTTGCACAGGCTTTACTTCTCCCCGTGCTTGACTACGCGGATGTCTGCTACCTGGACCTAAACCAAGTTCAACTTGATAAGCTTGAGCGCCTCCAAAATTTCTGCATAAGATTTATATTTGGTCTGCGCAAATATGATCACATCTCGGAATTTCGCTCTAAGCTCAAGTGGCTCCCTATTCGTCTTCGCCGGAATACTCACATTTTATTTCTTCTTTATAACATTTTGTTCAATCCGATATATCCCCACTATCTTAAAGTACATTTCAACTTTCTCCATACCTCTCATTCTTTAAATTTAAGATCGTCAGAAAATTTGACTCTTAAAACTCCACTGCACTGCAGTGGTTTCTTTGACAGTTCGTTTACCGTCCAGGCTGTTCGCATGTGGAATTCCTTGCCGCAATTTGTACGTAAAGCGCCATCATTAAGTATTTTTAAAACCCGAGTAAAAATGTATTATATGTCTTTGCTGGCGTAATTATTATACCATAACGCTTTATTTTTATATAATTAATTATTATTTCATTGTTATATTATTTATTATATATATGCTATGTATTGCTATTTGCGTGTTGCATATATATGTATGTATGTGTATGTATGTTTATGTATATATATATATATATATATATATATATATATATATATATATATATATATATATATATATATATATATATATATATATCATTGTTATTGTGTTTCACACCCCTCATTTTTACGGACCCTTTTCATTTGTCTCCATATTATTAAGGTTGTCTGGCAGAGATCGCTTTTAGCGATAAGACCGCCTATTGTAACTTACTCTAGTTTTAAGATTTCTTGTTGTTATATTATCATGTTGGTGTGCAATAAAGAGTTATCTATCTATCTATCTATCTATCAAAAAATATCAAAAAATTCAGCAGCAATTCCTAAACAATAATGTATTAGGGATTTCTGATGAAAAAGTCTAATACTAAAGATTTCAATTTAAAGATTTTGAGGTTATGATCTATTTGACATTTCTGAATAAAATATTTTTATCTATGAAGCTTATAAAAATGTTATTTGCCTATTTTCCAAAGAGCATTATAATACTACTGTTATTGTCACCTGAGGCAGGGTCGTAAATTTAACATGTACCTACCTACTGAACTTGACTTATAACTATTGTGGGGAAGGATGATCCGCCACACCGTAGGTACTTACACACAAGTGTTTACATTCGTGTTTACGTTTACATGTTCAGATATGAACACATTATACTTAATTATAGGAATAATTTGTTTATTTTTTGATAAATCCTTTAAACTTATAAACTGCTGAACCGTTTTTAATAATTCACCATTAGATTTATACCAAAGTAACATAAGCCACATATAATTTATTTCAATACAAGCTAAGTTGGAATGGAAGACACAGAGTATGTCAATAGTTGTGCAGAAAATATCTTCAGACCCAAAATCTGGACTTAGAAATTAAATTAGAAAATAAAACGGGTTCTAAATAAAAATAAAACACTGGTTTTTTTAATGTTTATTCATCTTCATAATTATCCTATCTTATATATCTAAAAATGCTGCAGGGGCAGATATGTCTTGATGTCTGGCCCGTCCCAAATACCAGATTACTATCATGGTATGAGCGCAGCAGCCCACTGTACGACGCACAACCAAGCAACTACAATAGTATTCTATAATGCCTGCTCGACCAGCCTGGTCGGACCAGGTACATTATTTTCAATTAGTAATTAAACATAATACTGTTTATTTGAAACAGGGTGTGATTTTATTTTACCTCTTATCAATAAGGTATCTGAACTGCCTCTTAAATTAAATTAAGATGAACTAATTGTTTCTATGGACACTTCAATTATAGAAATACCGTGGAAACGTACATGTTCACCATAATAGGAACGTGTTTGTCGAATTTGGTACGTTCTCACGGCAAATATAGCATATTATATCGGTCTGCTATGCTTTGGAAATTAGCCAATCTCCAGATCACATTTGTGGCCACAGTCATGTTTGCTAGATTATTTTCTAAGGGAAATCTTTCAAGTTTCAAGTATTCGTGTATTTAAACTATGTCACTATATGTCAGTATGAAATGACGGAAGTAGTGATTTTTTTTCCTAGATAAGATAAGCTATGGTCGTAACTATACAGCCAAATAACAGACGATCCAGTCATTCACTAAGTTGGTACAAAGTAAAGCTGATTTATTTTTGTTATTTGTAATTGTAGGGACACACACACTTGCATTGATTTTATAGTTTTTTTTAACGGCTTATAGAATTCTTATGAAAATGATTTTTCTTTGGCCTAAAAGACCTTAAGCCATTCATTAAAAAATCTTACGGCCATAACACGTTACAAAAATATCAATTGAGGTTTTTAATAAATTATACAACTTATCTATACTTACACAGCTATTGTTAGTATGCTGAAAAATCATGCAAAATAATAATATTTAGATTACAAAGTATGAAATTCCTAAACGCAATATTTTTTTGTAACTACGATTTCGCCATTGTCCTTTCATTATTAACTTTGTTAAAAACATAACCTCATTTTATTACTTTTTCACACGTTTTATTATTGCTTCATTTCTTGAAAATTATTATAAAGACACATTCCTAAATGTCAATGTTTGATAAAACTAAGTTTTTATAACTTATTGATTGCATAGTTTGTAATTTTTTATAACACTAGTATCGTTTTTGGATTTGCTTGGATAATTTAAAGTTTTTGTCATGGATGTAGAAACTCAAACTTTTTCTTTACCTGAAGTTAGGGAAGATCTTATTGCGGCACCTGACGTTTCAAATAATTTACAGGATCGTGAAGATTTAATAACTTTGTCTAATATTCAGGAACCTTCGTTCAAACAATTTTCACAACCTGGAATTTATTCGGTTTTGTTAAACGATACTGTTAGGAGGAATTTGCCTCGTATAACTAAATTACATGATCTTAAATCTGTATATATAAAAGAAGAAACTGACTGACTGACTGACTGACTGACTGACTGACTGACTGACTGACTGACTGACTGACTGACTGACTGATCGATCAACGCACAGCCAAAACGGCTGGGGTTAGAGACTTGAAATTTTGACAGTAGGTACCTTTTATGACGTAGGCATCCACTAAGGAAGGGTTTTTGGAAATACCACCCCTAAGGGGGTAAAATAGGGGATGAAAGTTTGTATGAAAATCCGTCATTTTTGAAGTTAAATTCATGAAAATTTGTATTTGGCATTTTAGTTAAAAATAAAAAATATATGTTTCAGGATTTTTGGAAATTCCGCCCCTAAGGGGGTAAAATAGGGAATGAAAGTTTGTATGAAAATCCGTCATTTTTAAGTTAAACGCATTAATATTGGTATTTTGTATTGTATACTTTTTCTCCCAAACATGACCTCCACGCGGGCGGAGCCGCGAGCAACAGCTATAGAGTAATATTTGTTTTGATGGAAAATCTTGTGTTAGAGAATTTATTAGAGGAATATTTTTTAATTAGAAATTTTGATGAATATGTTTTGATATTCCTTTACTGATATTGTATCTGGTACTGCCATAAAGTGGTATAGGACTGTACGTACCCAGATTAACAGATCTTTAACTACCTACTAATTTGTAATTATTGCATACGAGAAGGTAGTTATTTTTATTTTTGTACCTCATGGCGTAGTGGATTGGTGATCGACCGGTAAATAGTTAGATGAAGTTCGGTTTGGGTTTTCAAATAATTTTATATTTTTTTAGTTCTTCTACTATTACCGGATTGGTATATCGCCACTCCACTGCGCGTATTGTATTTTGTTGTTTTTTTTTATTGTTCGCGAAAGATGCCGACACCCACACATGGTCTCGACTAGTGCTTGGGTCTCGGGGTCTTTTGCGCTACAAACGTCCTGTCGACGCGTTCCAGGAATCTGGGGGACCACCGTACGGGTTGCAGCTGGGAGGTACCAACTCCCGTACCGTCCAAAACTGACTCGACTACGGCTCCGAGCCCGGGAAGGAGTGCGATCGTGGCAGAACATAGCCGCCGACCTCTGCTGACCTCTGCGCCTGGCACGCCGCTGCGTCGAGAGCCACGCGGCGCCCCCGGTCCCTACCACGCCGGCGGACATTGGAGCGTAGTTAAGTCCCCAGCGCACATTGCCCGTCGACCATCACCAAACGGAACTTTCTCTGTGCCGAGAGCTCACGCCCTGAGCGGTTCTCCTCTACCTCAGTAATTGTTTTTTTTCGTAAAAAAAAATAAAAGTATTTTTTATCCTTCGTACCTTGTTTTTTTGTGCCCCGCCGTCAGGCGGACCGTAACAGAGTTTAATACGTTATATGTATCTCAAGTATAACTGTATTTGTGCAACGTAGGACGAAGTCTGAAGATGCCTTTTAAAAAACGCGTTATACATTTATCGTTACCTATGCTAACAATTAATAACAAGGCTGATCGACATCTATATAAGGTGTCGTACTGAGCGCCTGACTTATACAGTTGAGTTAAAAGGTTATAATACAAAAGCTTCATACAATTCGAAATTATTACTCCTGCAGAATAAAAACCATATTTTAAGACAAGTATACTGTTTCAGTAAACTGTCAGTAAGTGAAGCTTACAGGTATCGAAGATAGAGGAACATTTATTTTTAGGAAGGATTTCCTGATAATAATCCGGCAACCAGAGTAATTTTCTGATGTGTGTCTCGATTGCTGGAATAAGAGATAATCAGACTCTTAGAAGGCTGATAGAAAATAGGATCGGATATTAAGAGACTCATAAATAATGGGTACCATGGTTGTGTAAGCCATAATGGTACTACTATGATCCCTTGAGTATTGTCATTAATAATTTTTCTGAACCCTTTGAAAATTACATCAAAAGGTGAAAAGCTATAAAAGTAAAAAACAGACCATGAAACCGTAAATGCGTCAATGACATATGGGTCGGGGTTTCTGTGACAGGAAATGTACTTGCTACATTTCTTGTCAATCCTACTAGGAACCCCGAAATGTTTAATGATCTGTATATGACATAGCTGTGGTGTACATCTGTAGTAATAATTAACACCCAACAGTCATACACATAGCCCCGACCCCACACTAAGATACGAGTCTTGTGTTGTAGGTATCAGGGACTACGAGAGACGCACGGTCTCACAACACCCAGACCCCGGACACAAATATCTGTCTAACACACAATTCGGGGGTAGGTGCGAAATAAGTAACAGCTGTTTTTAAATCATCTGTTTTAAATTTTATTTAAAATATATTATACATTATAAATTTATTGATATTTCTATGTCAATTTAAGAGTTAGGCTTTCGTACCTGCCGGGAAGTGTGATTCCTGAAAAGTAGACACTAGATCCGCGTTAATGTAATGGCACAGTCACAACACTTAGAGAAACTTCTGGAGAGCCAGTCCCAGCTTCAAGCTCTCTTCGTGCAGAGGATGGATGTCATGGAGAATGAGCTCAAGAAGGCCACCAGTCCCACGTCGTCGATCACAACAAGCACTCTGGCAGCTGAGTATTTCAAATTTAAAGATTTTGTTCTGACAGCCTTCCGTTCCATTCAAGCACAGATAGCGCTTCTTTCCGACACCGTGGATAAGCTTGAGTTACAAAAACGACGCAAAATCTTATTGATTCACGGTGTCCCTGAAGCCAAAGATGAGGTCACTGCAGCATTGGTCACCAATATTGTTGTTAATAATTTGAAGATTTCCGATTTTAGCAACAAGGACATTAGTCGCTGTCACCGAATGGGTCGCTCATCTGCTGAAGACCGTCCTCGGCCAATACTTGTTAAACTTCATGCCTTGACATGCCGAAACAACATATGGTATGCCAAGACTCAACTGCGAAGGTCGGGTATAACGTTGTCAGAGTTTCTGACAAAATCACGACATGACATTTTCATGGCTGCACGTCACAAGTTCGGCATCACCAAGTGCTGGACGCGGGAAGGGTCCGTCTTCATCCTGGGATCTGATGGAGTTCGTCATAAGGCCAATTGTATTGGAGACCTCGACAAGATCGCTGCGCCCGTGGCTGCGCCGACCATCGACACGCGCAAGCCAGAGCGGCCTACTAACGCAACCACGGCCGCGGGTCCGTCCACTAGGAATAGAAGACATGACGTGGTGTCGAGCAAAAAGTAAAATCATTTTTTGTAAAATAGTTGTTGTGGTTCGTGTTTAACTATGACAGGATAAATAATAGACTTAATAATATCTACCTACCCACTTTGTATGTGACAATTTCTTTTTTTTAATTTTTTAATGTAAATATGCGTGTAGTTGTCATCTGTCAATTCTATCTTACTCATTAATGGACAGTCAAAGATAATAAGACAAGTTGACATTCGCGCATCGACAACGACCCATATTTTTGTTTTCTTTTTGTTTATGGTGTGTTTGTTAAATTAGTTTATTATGGTGTATTAAGATCATTTAGATGACACAACCGGCAGTGCGAATATAAAATTTTTAAGCTTAAACTTTATTCGCAAGTAACTATAATCTATATAGATTTACACTGTTTATTTATCTTTATATATTTATTTTATACGTATTATTATAATTATATATATATTTTTTGCTATATGATATTATGTTGCGTATGTTATGTAACGACAGTAGCGATGACAGTGATCATTTTACTTCTGCAACATCAGATCCTGGTGATTCTAGTGATGAGAGTTTTCACAGTATTCCTTCACTGTCAGACACCCTTGAGAGTCACTTTTCTGATGTATCTAAAATTTTTAATCTTATTCACATTAATGCACAAAGTATACCGGCCCATTTCCCCGAAATGTTGGCGTCTCTGGACCACAAAAATATTCATGCTATATTAATTTCTGAATCTTGGCTTAAGCCATGTCTTCCTTCTACGTCTTATTCCCTTCCTGGCTTTCGCCTTATCCGCAATGATCGCACTGACAGGGATGGTGGCGGTGTGGCTATTTATCTCCGTGCACACATTCCCTTTTCTGTTATTAGTATGTCGCCACAACCATCACCATCAAATGGTGGTGAGCATCTCTTTATTGACCTTACTCTCTCTCACTCTAAAATTCTTCTCGGAGTCTACTATAGCCCGTCAGTACGTATTGACTACTTTTCATCTTTTGAAACAATATTAGAAAACCTAATCCCTTCATATGATCATGCTATAATTATGGGTGATTTCAACACTTGCCTTCTAAAAAACGACCACCGTTCTTCCTCGCTTGAAACTGTGGTAACTTGCATATTTTACCACTCAGTTCTACACATCATTTCCCTAACTCTGCGCCTTCTCTCTTGGATATTATGCTAGTGACCTCTCCTCAGCATGTCGCCAAGCATGGTCAATGCCCGTCTGATGAATTTTCATATCACGACTTGTTGTTTCTATCATATAAAATTCGTCCGCCTAAACCGAGACCCAAAATAATACTGCAGCGTAGTTTTGGTGGCATGGACAACGAAGCTTTTCGTAAAGATGTTGAAAACACTGATTGGTCTATTATTATTGAGGCAGATTCAATAGACACAAAAATTGCAATTTTCAATTCCCTTATTACGCAGCTATACGATATACACGCTCCTCTGCGAGCTATTAAACTTAAACATCTTCTTGCACCATGGCTCACGGATGACATCAGGTCCTTAATATGTAAAAAAGCCGCAGCTAAAGCAAAATACAAAGGTAGTCCGAATGATAATACCAAGGCTAAATATGTTAGGCTACGGAATCGCTGTAATAGGGTGTGTAGGGATGCTTATCGTCGCCATATTCACGACTCTGTTGAAGAGAAAGACCAAGCTAAAGTCTGGAAATTCCTCAGGGCTCTGGGAATTGGTAAATCTCGACAAAACTTAACTCCTAATTTTCTTGATATCAATAATCTCAATCTACACTTTTCTTCTTGTTTTTATATTGACATTTCAATTAAGAATCAAACAATTAATTATATCAATTCGCTGCCAATTTCCAGCTGTACTCCCTTTATCTTTAATCGATTTGCCGCTTGTGATGTTAAGAAAAGCATCCTTTCAGTGACATCAAGCGCGGTAGGTTTAGATGGTATTAGTCGAAATATGCTAGTGCCCATTCTGGACTTGATTCTGCCTTTGATCTGTCACATCTTTAACTATTCCATTCTAAAAGGAGTTTTCCCTTCTAGTTGGAAAGATGCACAAATTATACCCCTTCCTAAGAAACCGAATCCCCAAATCTTTTCCGAATACCGACCCATATCTATTCTTCCTTTCCTATCTAAAGTGCTAGAGCGCCTTGTCCATTCTCAATTTAGTTCCTTCCTCACTTAACACTCCCTTTTAAACTCCTTTCAATCGGGTTTTCGTCCTGGGCATAGCACAGTGACTGCCCTAATAAAAGTCACGGACGATATACGTCTTGGAATGGAAAAAGGGCAGCTTACTGTGCTATCATTACTAGATTTCAGTAACGCTTTCAATACTGTTGACTTTGACATCCTTCTTGCCTTGCTCCGCTCTATTAACATATCTCCAACGGTAATCGATTGGTTTCACAGTTATCTGTACGGTCGCAGGCAGCGGGTTCGCCTTGAAGAAAATTTTTCATCATGGTGTAACACGTCAGCCGGCGTACCGCAAGGTGGCGTTCTATCTCCTTTGCTCTTCGCTATCTTTATTAACACAATTTCTGAAAATCTTACTTCTTCCTACCACCTTTATGCAGACGATCTCCAAATTTACTGCCAAACATCATTTGAGAAAATAAATGACGCTATTGGGTTTATAAATGACGATTTGAGCAAAATATCCGAATGGGGCATTCGCTTTGGTCTTACAGTTAATCCGGCCTAAACTCAAGTTACGATCATCGGTAGCTCGCGGCTTATATCTAAAATTGACTGGCTAGTTATTCCTCCTGTTGTTTTTAATGGAATTATAATTCCTTATAGAGAGACTGTTAAAACTTGGGAATAATATTGGATCGCAACTTGTCTTGGGGACCACAGCTTGCAGTTGTAAGTCGTAAGTTGTTTGCATCTGCTGCAACGCTAAAGAGACTTCGTAATTTCTTGCCCACTGCTACCAAAATTGCGCTTGCACAAGCTCTACTTCTCCCCGTGCTTGACTACGCGGATGTCTGCTATCTGGACCTAAAACAAGTTCAACTCGATAAGCTTGAGCGCCTCCAAAACTTTTGTATACGATTTATATTTGGCTTGCGCAAATATGATCACATCTCAGAATTTCGCTCTAAGCTCAAGTGGCTCCCTATTCGTCTTCGCCGGAATACTCACATTTTATTTCTTCTTTATAACATCTTGTTTAATCCAACATACCCGCACTATCTTAAAGTACATTTCAACTTTCTCCATAACTCTCATTCCCTCAATTTAAGATCGTCAGAAAATTTGACTCTTAAGACTCCACTGCACTGTAGTAGTTTCTTTGACAGTTCGTTTACCGTCCAGGCCGTTCGGCTGTGGAATGCCTTGCCGCAATTTGTAAGAAAAGCTCCATCATTGAGTATTTTTAAAACTCGAGTCAAAATTCATTATATGTCTCTGCTAGCGTAATAATTACGGCATTATAGACATATTATAAGCATAGGCTTATACATAAGTATTACAAGACATATATCATAAGGTTTTATTTATTTATAATGAATTTTTGGTTTATATTATATGTATTGATATATTATTTATTTAATAATAATTACTATGTATTTAAATATATATATTGCTCATTTATAGTATACATTTTACTTATATATATATGTATATATATATATCTATATATATGTATGCGTGTATATATATTATATACATACATTTTATGCTATTGTATTTCACACCCCCAAATTTTCTTTTTCATTTATTTCCTTATAATTAAGGTTGTCTGGCAGAGATCGCTCTTAGCGATAAGACCGCCTTTTGTAACATTGTGTAGTTTTAAGGTTTCTTGTTTGTAATTTGTTATGTTGGTGTGCAATAAAGTGTTATCTATCTATCTATCTAACACACAAATATTTGTCCCGGCGTGGGAATCGAACCCACGGCCTTTCGTTTCACAGCTGGCTTTTCGCCTAATGCGCCACGGAGGCTGTGAACTAGTACTTGTTACTTGTGACAAGTATTGGCAAAAATCTGTAAGCCAAAAAAGGCAACCAGAATTTCTAATTAAATATATGACGCAGACGTTCATCGTCCGTCCATAGGCCACTTGCTCGTTCCTCGCCACTGGCAGCAAACCCATCCCATAGTTGAGGCATAATTATATATTTATTTATTGAAATTTAAAACCTTTGAGTTTAATTATAGAAGTAGAATATTAGTTGCATTAGCCCACCATTTGAGATCGGGTACAACCTATGAGGATACGCTCATATACTTGTCATAATTAACATTGTTTAATAAGTTCAAGTACTTGGATCGCTCCGGTTCTTTAGTGCAAAGCCAGCCATACTACACGGCTGGACAAGCAGAGGTAAGTAAGCCTGCTGAGCTAGCGACTTTCCCAACTTTACAACTACTTACATTGCGGAATTAGTTAACTTCAGCTTTAATTTATTAATTCATATATGTCTCCATATTAATCATAAATCCTAGAAATTTATAACCGGTGTTCGGTTTGCGATGAAACCTAAGGATTCTGAAAGTTGAATTGTATCAGATAAATTATTTAAACATGACTTAAATGAGTCTGAAATAAGTTAAAAGCATCATCGATATATACCGTTGATAAGGATTCACAAGACTTTAGCAAACTGATTACAGCTTATAAAAATTTTACAAAAATAAAGGATGCCCTGTTTAAGCCAAAAGGTAACATTTAATTTACATACCTTTTCGGCAAATTAAAAGTTAAGAAACATTTTAGTATAAACGTTTAAGCATATTAAAAAACACTCATACTCATAAAACAGTCCTTGGAAATACGTTTTAAGCTCGTAGGCAAAATCTTCGAACTTTAACGTTATTTGTGTTTATAAATGTATTCAGTTATTTAAATTGAATACAAGTCTTGATCTTCCATTCCGCGTTGGCACCATACCAATAGAGGAAAGAAACAGATTTTTACAGACAAACATTATGTTATAGTTCTTATCGTTACAAGATTTTAAATAGATTTTTTAAATTCATCTTCAGAAGAGGTATAAATGTTTTCACAAGGTGCAAGGATTGTGTCACTTGTCGTGAAGATGGGATCTTGTAACCCTCAATCCACGATAACATGTTTTTATCGTTGACGTTTGACTTCAAGATATCCGATGCAATGGAAAGTATCTAGAGTAACACCTGTGCCCAAAAGCGGTACGAGCAGGGATCTGACCACATACAGACCGATAGCGGTATTGTCAGTATTTGGCAAGGTCTTTGAATCAATCATTGATCACGGCATAAGGCAGCAGATCATTGTTCGCATAGCTGACGAACAGCATGGATTTAGAGCCGGTCGCTCGACAGCAACTAGCCACGTAAATTTTTTAGACTATGCGACAGTGGAGTTGGATGCGGGGAAGCAGGTAGATGCCGCATATTTCGATTTTAAAAAAGCGTTCGATATTGTAGATAATAACATTCTCCTATCAAAAATGGCGTATTTGGGCTTCACGCCTAAGCTATTGATGTTTTTTGCATCTTATCTGCAAGATCGGACACAATACGTGCGGCTAGATGGTTGCGAGTCTGATAGTTACTACACAAGATCTGGTGTTAGCCAAGGTAGTACACTGGGGCCGACTCAATTCATCATTATGATTAATGATTTGCCAAGGGTGGTCAGCACTGCACACTGTCTGCTGTTTGCGGACGATCTGAAACTGTACTTTGCCGTGAATAACTTTGATGATTGCAGAGCCATGCAACAAGACATTGATGCACTTTACTATTGGAGTTTGAGGAATCGCTTAGATTTTAATACATCCAAATGTAAGGTGATAACTTTTTCACGTTTGCGCAAACCACTTAAGTTTGACTATCACATTAGTGATAATTTGATAGACCGCGTTGATCAAATTAAAGACTTAGGGCTGTTGCTGGACTCACGATTGGATTTCAGGCAACATATAGCAGCTACGTGCAAGAACGCCAATAAAATTCTGGGATTTGTCATGAGGATGTGTACCGTGTTCAACAGCTGTAGAGTTGCCTTGACACTATACAAAGCGTACGTACGCAGTAGATTGGAGTATAACGCTATAGTTTGGGACCCGTACCAAGGTATCTATACCCTGTTGATTGAACGAGTGCAGATAAAATTTGCTCGATATTTGTTCAAACGAATGTATGGGTATTATCCATATTTATATCCATCTATGTTTCTAACGGGGATGGTAGGGTTGAACACTCTTGAGTACAGACGCAAGCTGTTGCTTTTAGTTCATTACTACCATCTACTTATAAATAAAGTGGACAATCCCACAACGTTAGAGCGTGTGGGTTTCGCGTGCATACCCGCTCGATTTCTGATCGGTGATGAGAGCGTGGAGGGTCCGCGTCGACGCAGGAATCCGTTCGCAATGCCGCGTGGAGTGCGCACGCGCCGCGCCGCAGCCGCACCCACCGCCCGAGCGATTACACTACTCAACGCTATGCACGCATACTACACGGAATCAAATCAGCTGGAACCTAGATATCTGGATATCTTTCGGGAAAAACCATATTGTGTGTACAATAAGGCAAAATTGTTTTTAGAAACAATATGACTTCTGTTATTATTTGTAAATGTATATATTGGTGGTATTAGGTACAATAAATTAATATTAGATTAGGTACTTAGTTATTAAGGTTTAAATTACACATTTAATTATAATTTATAAGGGTAGTTATTAGGATTGTTATTGTTATAAGTTAATTATTAGTTAGTTATTATTGTTGACTCATTAGTTAATGTTAATAGGTATAGATAGTCAGTAACTTTGTTATTATTTAAAATTATATTATTTAAGAGTTTAGCTAGTTATTAAGGTTCATTATTGTTATTAGAATGTAAGTGTTTTGGTGTAATACTGTAAACTTACATTTAATAAATAAATAATAAATAATCGTGTATTACAAGAGATCATTAAATAATAAAGTAAAATAATCTGCCTGCATATTTTACCCTGGCTAGCGATGCGTCGGCGGCGGCGGCAGCGCGGCGGCGAGGTGGTGCGGCGGGGCGGCGCGGCGGCTGTTTTGAGCCGGTCTCGTGTCGATTCCGGTAAGCAGGCTCCGTGGTCCTCTGATTCATCTTCTGCCTAGATTGACTTAGGGAAGGAGCTTACCTGTTTAAATTTGTCTGTGATTTTTGGAATAAATTTATAGGTTTTTCGTTGATAATATCCTCATATCCACTTCAGATTTAGATATTGCTCTTACTCCTTTAAGAGAGTAAAACTTCATTCAAGAGCATTTTATCAACTTTAGTAGCTTGAACCTGATCTTTTAGCTCTCTCTTGAGGTTAAAGGGCACAAAGTTTCTGCAAGTTAGGGATTCTTAGTACTGGAGACATCCAAGTGATCCTGTGACAACAGCGTAACTTCTATTCATTAGTAAATGTACCAGTTGTGTATTTCTTGTTGATTCAGAAGTCATTTGTAAGGTAATTTCCTTAATTAACCCGGAAGTATATGCTGAAGCCGAATAGCAATATCTGTTGGTATTTCGTAGAAGCTCGTAACTTAGCTGCGTTGGTTAGTTACGGTGTGGTTGTGTGTGCTAGTTGACGACAGGTGCTTGGCTGACGGCAAGGGTACAGTTTGTCTGAATTAGCACGTCTGCAATATCATAATTCCATATTTTACGTATGTACCATTATATAGGATTATAGCATTATAAGAGTAGCGTAAAGTGATATCCCCAAAAGATACACCCGCATTGCTATACTCGCAAATTAATTGCTATATATGTTGTGAAGTGACAATCCCAAAGATTGCCCGCAACACAAAAAATCATTGTTCCTAAGCTGGTACACTCGTTTATAATAAATATCTTTAATATTGTGAAGTGACAACCCAAACGATTGCCCGCATGACAAATTATTGTTTGTCTAATAAATAAAGTGATAACCCCAATGGATATCCGCAATATAATATAAATATAATCAGTGCGTATGTGGTACTACTAGTAATATTGCTAATCTAAGAGTACAAAACACGAGTATAATTACTCAGGTACGGATTCTAAGGCACAGAGATGTTTCTTAATTAGGTCGACAGGCAACGTGCGCTGGGAACTTAGCTTAGGCGCGTAAACTTCCGTTGGCTTGGTGGAGAACTCGGGGTGTCGATTGGCTCTCGGCGCAACTACGTTGTCAGGCGCAGAGGTCAGCTGAGGTCGACGGCCGTGGCTCTGCCGCTGTGTACGCTGTCCGGCTTGAACCGCAACTTGAAAGTTCTCTGACCATACGGTAGTCTGGCACCTACCGTATGGCTAGTGGTTTGCTACCCGTAGGGTGGTCCCCCAGATTCCTGGAACGCGTCGACATGGCGTTTGTAGCGCAAAAGGTCCGAGACCCAGGCACTAGGTGAGACCATGTGTGGGCGTCGGCATCTTTCGCGAAACAATTAAAAAAAATTACGCGGGATGGAGTGGCGATATTTAAATCCGGTTATAATCAAAAAAAAGAAAATTAATATTTAATTAAACACCATTATTCAAACAAAACCGAACCCCAACTATTTATATACCGGACGATCACCAATCCACTACGCCATGAGGTACAAAATAAAAGTAACATTTTTAACTTATATGCAATAAATACAAATAAGCAGGTAGATAAAAACAAACATATCGGGCGAAGCGATGACCTTTGATATTTATATGAATTAATACGGGGAAGTATAGTTTTTTGGATTACAACATTTTACAATTGGTTTTAAATACCTAATGAATTAAGTTATGGTTCTAGATAACCTTTCTAATTAGATTACTATAATTAAATAATTCTTGGATACAATATTACGGTGGTTATTTATTATTTAAAGAATTTCCTTTAACAAAAATTTATTATTTTAGAATATTATGATTTTAACAAGTTACACTCAAACCACCGGTGTAGACAACACACGCGTGAAATACAAAGTGGGAATCCATTGTGACAATAGTATTTAAGCGAAAAAAAAATACAGAGATAAAACATACTTTATTTATGCTTTATTGTACACCAGAATACAAATATTAACAGTACATTGCAATAGACTTAAAATAGAATGTACAAACGGCGGTCTTATCGCTAACTGCGATCTCTTCCAGACAACCTTTACATGGATTCGATCTGAAGAGACACAAAAGTAATGGGTGGTCATCGTAGGGAAATAGACATACTATGATGTACAGCAAAATACATAGACATAACATACATACTTATACTTCATACTATAATATACTACATAAATTAAATATCTTTATATACTACATACACTACCATATGATATATATTATATATACTTACAAGTACAGAAACTGGAAGAAAAAATAATAACAGTAGATAGTATTATATCATTGAAGTGACGAATAAAGAATACGAAGGCGTTTTTTGAATATAGCTAATGATTCAGCTTGTCGTATAGCTACTGGTAAATCGTTCCACAGACGAGCAGCATACACTGTGAAGGATTTATCAAGAAATGAAGTGCTGTGCTTCGGGATTTCTACTGTCAAATTCCCCGATGACCTCAAAGTCCGTGCGTGTGTATCGCTTAAAAATTTAAAGCGCTCATTGAGGTAACGTGGTGCAGTAGGATCAAACAGAACCCGGTATAAGAGTAATAAGATGCGAGTATTCCGGCGAAGGCGTATAGATGGCCATTTGAGCTTACTACGAAATTCCGAAACGTGGTCATATTTGCGTAAACCAAATATGAACCTGATGCAAAAGTTCTAGAGTTGCTCAAGTTTTGCAAACTGGGCCTCGGTAAGATCGAGAAAGCTAGCGTCAGCATAATCAAGAATAGGGAAAAGAAGAGACTGAACCAGCGCAATTTTCGTGGGTATCGGTAAGAAATTCCGTATTCTTCTTAAGGACCCTCCCGCTGCAAACATTCTGCGACTGAGTTCTTGCAGTTGGGGGCCCCAGGACAGATTCTTGTCGATGTATATCCCCAGGTTTTTTACTTTGTCGCTAAATGGAATAGGACAACCGTCAAACAGAATTGGAGATATCTGATTAAAATCTATTCTAGGAATAGCCCTAGAGCTCCCAACAACGATGACCTGGGTTTTTGAGGGATTTATTATCAAGCCATGCATTTTACTCCAATCGCTGATACGAGCAAGGTCCTTGTTAACCGACGCGATCGCTTCCGACACCCTGTCTACAGGAGCATGGTAATATATCTGAAGATCATCTGCGTAAAGATGGTAGGAAGAAGTTAGTTGGTCAGAGATTGAGTTAATAAATAACGCGAAAAGTAAAGGAGATAAAACGCCGCCCTGAGGGACACCGGCAGATACATCACACCAAGAAGATAAGGTATCTTCAATGCATATACGTTGCCGGCGACCTGTCAGGTAACTACGAAACCAATCAATCACCGTCGGAGATATGTTAAATGAGCGCAATGTACATAATAAGATATCATAATCTACAGTGTTGAAGGCATTACTAAAATCCAGTAATGCCAACACAGTTACTTTACTGTTCTCCAATGCAGCTCTGATGTCATCAGTGATATGCACTAACGCAGTGGTGGTACTATGCCCAGGCCGAAATCCAGATTGGAAACGATTAAGGAGATTATGTTGTGTAAGGAAGGAGCTTAATTGGTGATTAATTAAGCATTCAAGGACTTTAGCAAGAAAAGGAAGAATAGAAATAGGTCGGTAATCAGAAAAAGATTCAGGTTTGGAACGTTTGGGCAGTGGAATGATTTTTGCATCTTTCCATATAGTTGGAAAGACAGCATTAGATACAGAGAAATTAAGGATATGATGGAGGATCGGAAGAATTTCATCAAGAATAGGTAGCACCATATTCCGGCTAATACAATCACATCCAACTGCATTGGAAGAAATCGACAATACGCTCTTTTTAACATCACAATCGGTGAATTGATTAAAGACGAATTGAGGATGTTTAGGAGTTGGCATTGAAGAAAAAGCATTAACAGTAATATTTTTAGTATCCTTATCAAAATTGGACGACGCAGTAAAATGTGAATTGAGAGAATTGATATCTAAATCGTTATGAGGAATGTCTGAAGCAGATCTACCAACTCCCATAGATCTAAGAAATTTCCACACTTTAGCGGGGTCACCGTTCCCTACAGAGTTATGAACATGTCGGCGTTGCGCGTTCCTACACATCTTGTTGCAGTGATTTCTGATAGCCACATACTTGTCACGATTACGGTCAATTGGGCGACGTTTGAATTTTGCCTTTGCTTCAGCCTTTCTCCGCATTATAGCTTTGATATCGTCAGTCAGCCAAGGAGTCGGTAGGTTCTTCATCTTTACTACACGAATTGGAGCATGCAAATCGTAAAGCTTGGTAATATTATTATTAAAAAGCTCAACCTTTTCGTTAATTGAACTAGATATAAGCAAGGGTGACCAGTCAATCATGGTAGCATCCCCGCGAAGTTTTTCGGAATTTAACCCACGAAAATTACGCTGCATCATTACTTTACCCTTAGCTTTGGGTGTGCGTATTTTATATGACAAGAATATAAGGTCATGGTAAGAAAAGGCGTCTGCTGAACATTGACCATGATTTTCAACAAGATGAGGTGAAGAAACAAAGATCAAGTCAAGCAGAGAAGAGGCAGAGTTAGGGAAATGATGAGTGGAATTGAGGGGAAGGATGGATAAGTTACTAGAGTTTAAAATAGAACGGAGAGAAGTAGAACGGTGATCGTTTTTCAGAAGGCAGGTGTTAAAATCTCCCATAATGATAGTGTGACTGTACGAAGGAGTAAGATTAACTAGGATGTTTTCTAGAGAAGAGAAGTAATCAATACGTAAGGAAGGACAGTAATAAACTCCGAGAAGGATTTTTGTGTGTTGAAGTTCAACTTCCAGGAACAAATGCTCACCAGCATTTGACGGCGGAGGCTGGGAAGACATATGTATTATGGAGAAAGGAATGGCTTGACGTAAATATACAGCAACCCCACCACCACCGCCACATGTACGGTCGTTCCGGATGAGCTGGAAACCAGGTATCGAGTAAGAAAGAGAAGGGAGACACGGCTTCAGCCAAGATTCTGAAACAAGAATAGCATGGAGATTCGTACAGTCAAAGCTGGCTAGCATATCGGGGAAATGTGCCGGAATACTCTGAGCATTTATGTGCACAGCATTAAAATTTCGAGGGACATTGGAGAAATGTGACGAAAGCGAATCAATTAGCGAAGGTATACTCGAGTAACTGCAACTGTCACTACAAGCTGATAAAAAATCATCTGTGTCACTACAAATATCATACATAATATTTTATCTTCTTTAAGATGAAGAATATGAATATAATACACAAATACTAATAATAACAAAAAACAATATATATGTATAAAAAACAAAAAATGATATAACTAATCACCACCAGCCGGTTGTGCTTATAAACTAAAAACAATGTTACAAAAGCATGACAAAAAAAATCAGTAATACAATTAAGTCAACACAATGCCGCCGAGCAGATTAATAAACAAAAATCTAAACTGACTGAGAAGAGAGAAAAAAAACTTATGTAAACAAGAAACAAAAAATGAAATGACAAAATGTCACAGCAATAATAAAACGTCTATGTTGAATGCTAATGAATAATAATGTATGGAACACGATATCTAACCATCATTGGGCAAACACATAATTTTATTTAAAAATATTTTAACGTAAGACTTGGCAGTATGGTCGATTGACTTTAGCCTGTCTTTGGACGAAATAACCATCTTTGATGAGTTTACATTTATAAAAAAAAAAAAAAAAAACAAGATTTAAACGTAATACAAGGCAGTATGGTCGATTGACTATAGCCGGAAAAATAAAAAAAAAAAAAAAAAAATAAACAATACATAAAGTTTGCTGTTTGACACATGACAGTTGATAAAAAATAATTATTGAGATAGACGCACTTATCATTGATAATTAAAACCAAATTACCCGAGCAGCATTGTATAAGAACAAAACATAAACTGTTGACTCATTTTTTCGTCGTAGCTGCACGCTTGGACCTTGTCGACATGGCCTTGGGTGCCGGAGGTTTTGTGGTGTCAACATTTCCAATCCGGCCGAGGTCTTGTAAAGTGACAACGCGATTTCGAACACCATCAGCTCCAAGAACGAATATGTAACCTTGTTGAGTCCAACATTTCGCTATTCCGAACCTCTCACGAGCAGTCATAAATACGTCGTGGCGCGCCTTCGTTAGAAATTCAGACAATGTGATACCGGAGTTTTTAAGTTTCGTCTTGGAGCTCCAGAGCTTATCTCGGACTGCTACATCATGAAGCTTGAAGAGTATAGGCCGTGGTTTCTGTGAATTTGTAGAACGACCCATTCTGTGGCACCTCTTAATGTTTTGCGGTGTGAAGTCACTCAGCTTAAGGTGGTCCTTGACGACTTTGGTAACCGCAAGTGCAGTGTCTTCCTTATCCTCCTCTGATACACCATGCAGCAGCAGGAACTTTCTGCGGCCTCTCATTTCGACGCCATCCAAGTTGCGAGCGAGCAGCTCCACTTGCTGTTGAAGATTGCCCAGAGCTTGGGTGATGAAAGTCCGGAACAAAGTAAAGTCAGCAGCCAGACCAGAAGTAGACGAGGTGCTTGGAGTAACATTATGCAGCTCTGCATCGAAATCTGCCATCCTCTTGTGGAACATCTCCATCATGTCAGCGAGGGTATCTTTGATAGACTCCATTTTCGAGATGTGAAATGCAAAGTTGAATGGAGTATTTAGAAGGAGATAACACTAAACCAGCAAGTAGTGATAGTGAACACTATATAAATGTCATTACAATTAAAATATAATTAAATTAAATGTGAATTTGATTTTTTTCCTAAGAGCATAAATTTTCTAAACTTATTGAGATGACTACCCACGTAGCTAATCTTAATACTTTAAACTTGACTGAATGGTTAAATCGGTAAGGTTATATTTTACTAAGTTTACGATACTCGTGTCACATTTCATTACGTAGTTAAGCCACTATTAAGAGATATATAAAACTATAGCAATCTTTACACTATTTCACACTAACATACGGTGGAAGAAATTACTTTTTGAATCGAATTAAACCAGACACGAAACTAGCTAACAGCAAACAAGCTTATAGAATTAATAATGTTGACTTACCAAGGGGGTTAAATAAATTATGCACCGATTTTAACACTTTTTTTTTTGTACTGTTGCGAATAATTAATCCCGAAGTCGGAAAATATTTTAAAAATTAATTAGAATAAATGACTCTATAGCTTTACTTTTAAATGACGAACTGGTTTCAGATAAACTTAATGTAGCCAATTATCTCGAGCAGTATTTTACTAATATACCTGTAGAGACCACTAAATCCCTGCAGTCATCGGCGACTTTAGCAGAATCATTATTAAAACAAAATGTTAAGGAGAATATGCCCAATTTTTACTTTGAAAGGGTAACATATTATGAAATAGTTAAAGTTTTTAAGTCTCTAAAAACAAAAGGTACTGAAGATTTATGGGGGCTATCCATTAAAGCTATTGAAGCGGTCATTGTAAATATTGCTCCTATTTTAGCAGATATATTTAACCTTATAAGTTTTTAAACTGACATGGTCATTAACACAATCTTTAGTTATTAAAACGGGATATTTACCATGTTTTTTATTTGATGTGAGTTCCCTATATTTCGGCACTATTGCAAGCGCCATGATCACGGGTAAACTGAAGTTTTTGCGGGTGGATATTTATGAGCAGACAAAACGATCTACCCTCTTTCTTTCTCTTTTTGTGCGCTGGGTACCACTACCATTGTCACATAAGTCACTCACATTACGATTTTGTTCACGGCACACGAAACTCACTGTATCTACTCGCGAACTTTTTTCGGAAATTTTTCGGTGTTTACATAGTTGAACCACTGGATTCCAGGCCCTCGACAGTTGAAACCCTTCCTCCCGGTTGAAATTTCTGTATTTCGTAATTTCTATGGCTTCTCTAACCAGTCTAGGAATATAGTGGCGTTCTGTCGAAATTACCTGAGGGTTATGTAACTCGATCCAGTGGTTCGATCCCGCTCCCAAAAGGTGTTCAGCTATGGCCGATTTTTGGGTTTCCTGGTTTTTTACCGCTCTAATGTGTTCTGAGATTCTACACGAGACAGTGCGCTTCGTCTGACCGATGTACGACTTACCACAACTGCAGTCTACTTTGTAAACACCTGGCTTTTCTAGGGGAAATTTGTCTTTCGGTGAACGCAGCATCTGAGACACTTTTTTGAAAGGAGTGAAGATAGTCTTTACGGAGTATTTGCTGAGAATGTTTGCAACTTTATCTGTCACTCCCCTCATGTAAGGCAAAAATGCCGGCTGCCTCTCAACCTCGTTCTTTCGGTGCTTATATGTAGTTCTTCGTTTGCATTGTGCGGTCTTCGCTGTATATCCATTCCTCTGTAGGACTTTCTGTACGTGCACTAGCTCTGCATGCAAGTGTTCTTCATCGCATAGATCGTATGCACGGTTAGTGAGTGAAGTCACTACAGAGTTCAGCTGTCTGGGATGGTGGTGTGAATCTGCGTGTAGATATCGATCTGTGTGGGTCGGTTTCCTGTATACTGAGTGGCTCAGAGAACCGTCGTTACGAACTTTTATTTTTACGTCCAAGAATGGTATAGTCCTCCCGCTTTCCACCTCATAGGTAAATTTTATTTTGCTATGTATGCTGTTTAGGTGTGTCAAGCATACTTTTACCTCTTGTTCATCTCCTTCAATGATGCCAAAGACGTCATCAACATACCTTTTCCACAGTTTTATAGGTGTAACTGTAGGTACAGTGGAAATAGCCAACTCCTCAAAATGCTCCATCCAAATGTTGGCTACTACTGGAGCCACTGGACTGCCCATGGCTACCCCGTCTATCTGTAGGTAATATTGACCTTGGTAGATGAAATAGCTGGTCGATAAACAATGGTATAGTAATTTCGCGTATTCTACTGGGATGTTATTCTCTAGCAATTTTACCTTTATCACTTCCATACAATCCATCACAGGTACATTTGTATAAATCGTAATGTGAGTGACTTATGTGACAATGGTAGTGGTACCCAGCGCACAAAAAGAGAAAGAAAGAGGGTAGATCGTTTTGTCTGCTCATAAATATCCACCCGCAAAAACTTCAGTTTACCCGTGATCATGGCGCTTGCAATAGTGCCGAAATATAGGGAACTCACATCAAATAAAAAACATGGTAAATATCCCGTTTTAATAACTAAAGATTATATTTAACCTTTGTATAATTAATGGTATTTTCCCTGATCTAATGAAAATTAGTAAAATTACACCCATTTTTAAGAAAGGTTGTGCACATGACGCGGTTAATTACAGACCTATATCTATAATACCAACTCTTAGTAAGGTCTTTGAAAAAATCATGCTCAATGAAATGCTAGTTCATTTTAATAGGAATATGATATTGCATCCTAACCAGTTCGGGTTTACAAAGGGTCGGTCTACTCAAGACGCTGGTTCAATTTTAATAAAAACTGTGTTGGAGGCCTGGGAGGGGTCTCAGGATGCTCTTGGAGTTTTCTGTGATCTTTCTAAAGCTTTTGACTGCGTCGACCACCGAACCCTCATTGTAAAACTCAAATATTATGGAATTTCTGGTTCATCTCTGGATCTTGTAATGTCCTATTTATCGGGTCGGGAACAAAAAGTTTCTATAGATGGCATCACATCAATAGGATCTACAGTAAAAATAGGAGTTCCACAGGGTTCCATTCTGGGGCCCATTTTTGTTTTTAGTATATATAAATGACCTTCCTTATATGGTAGAGAGGATTTCAAACATTGTCTTATTCGCTGACGACACATCTTTAATATTTAAAGTAAATCGTAAGGATAAAGACCTAGTTACGCCCAATAATGTTTTAAAATTAATATCAAGTTGGTTTTCTGCTAACAATCTCTTACTAAATGCAGGAAAAACAAAATGCATTCGGTTTGCATTACCTAATGTACCAAATATAAATTCGTGTATTAAATTAAACGGAGAATTACTAGATTCAGTCTCTTCAACTGTATTTTTAGGAATAACTCTAGATAGTAAATTGCAATGGGGTCCTCAAATAGAAAGGTTATCCGTTAAATTAAGTGCTGCAGCTTTTGCAGTCCGGAAAATAAAACGTCTAACAGATGTTTCAACGGCTAGGTTGGTATATTTCGCATACTTCCACAGTATTATGTCTTACGGCATTCTATTGTGGGGATCAGCTGCTGATATAAATACTATATTTATTTTACAAAAAAGAGCAGTCCGAGCTATATACGACCTACGTAGTCGGGATTCTTTACGATCAGTATTCAAGGATAGTAATATATTAACTGTGCCGTCTGAATACATCTATCAAAATATCATGTATGTTCGTAAGAATATAAGCAATTTCTATAAAAATAGTGATATTCACAACATTAATACAAGAAACAGAAACAAACTTACAGTACCCTCGTTTAGAGTAGTAAGATCTAAAAAGTCTTTTATGGGTAACTGTGTTAAATTTTATAACAAAATCCCCAATAACGTAATTGATTTGCCCAATAAAATGTTTAAGACTCATATTAAACGTCATCTTATGGACAGGGGCTATTATAATGTTCAACAATATCTAGAGGATAGGGATGTCTGGCATTCGGTTCCTTCCTGCACACTGCGACCTGGCGCCCTGTAGCTTACACCATGTTAGTGTATACAAATAGTAAAACAAAATTAAATAAAAACTAAATTTATAAAATATTAATAACTAACATGTTGTAATATTATATACACTTAAAAAAATAATAAACTAATATGACGACCGATCGCGTATAAAATAAAATAGTAAATTGGCAATGTAATTTGTGACAGGTCATCTACTAGAAATAATGAATCGGACCAAAAACAAGCCCGCTGAGTTTGATTTGCTGGATTCTCTCAGGACTGGGTCGCGCCGCGTAGTATCCAGCGGTAATGTAAGCCCGCTGAGTTTGTTTCGCCGGGTCTTCTCAGGCGGGGTCGCGTTTGGATCCGGTGGTAGCTTTTAAAACAAGCGACGTCTCGGAAATACCCATGGTCCATATCAAACCCATTTAAATATATATATATATATATTTGACCGGTATTACCTTGAATAATATTAATTCATAATATAAAAATAAAAATAATTAATAATAAATAAATAATAATAATGTTAAATACCAAATGAATAATTAATTGCTAGTGTATTGATGATGCTATGTATGTTATGTATACATAAGCTGATATGCTTTTCTTAAAATTTCTTTACTTTTTTTTTGTTTCGTTTCGTTTCGTTTCGTTTCGGTTCGTTTCGTTTCGTTTCGTTTCGTTTCGTTTCGTTTCGTTTCGTTTCGTTTCGTTTCGTTTCGTTTCGTTTCGTTTCGTTTCGTTTCGTTTCGTTTCGTTTCGTTTCGTTTCGTTTCGTTTCGTTTCGTTTCGTTTCGTTTCGTTTCGTTTCGTTTCGTTTCGTTTCGTTTCGTTTCGTTTCGTTTCGTTTCGTTTCGTTTCGTTTCGTTTCGTTTCGTTTCGTTTCGTTTCGTTTCGTTTCGTTTCGTTTCGTTTCGTTTCGTTTCGTTTCGTTTCGTTTCGTTTCGTTTCGTTTCGTTTCGTTTCGTTTCGTTTCGTTTCGTTTCGTTTCGTTTCGTTTCGTTTCGTTTCGTTTCGTTTCGTTTCGTTTCGTTTCGTTTCGTTTCGTTTCGTTTCGTTTCGTTTCGTTTCGTTTCGTTTCGTTTCGTTTCGTTTCGTTTCGTTTCGTTTCGTTTCGTTTCGTTTCGTTTCGTTTCGTTTCGTTTCGTTTCGTTTCGTTTCGTTTCGTTTCGTTTCGTTTCGTTTCGTTTCGTTTCGTTTCGTTTCGTTTCGTTTCGTTTCGTTTCGTTTCGTTTCGTTTCGTTTCGTTTCGTTTCGTTTCGTTTCGTTTCGTTTCGTTTCGTTTCGTTTCGTTTCGTTTCGTTTCGTTTCGTTTCGTTTCGTTTCGTTTCGTTTCGTTTCGTTTCGTTTCGTTTCGTTTCGTTTCGTTTCGTTTCGTTTCGTTTCGTTTCGTTTCGTTTCGTTTCGTTTCGTTTCGTTTCGTTTCGTTTCGTTTCGTTTCGTTTCGTTTCGTTTCGTTTCGTTTCGTTTCGTTTCGTTTCGTTTCGTTTCGTTTCGTTTCGTTTCGTTTCGTTTCGTTTCGTTTCGTTTCGTTTCGTTTCGTTTCGTTTCGTTTCGTTTCGTTTCGTTTCGTTTCGTTTCGTTTCGTTTCGTTTCGTTTCGTTTCGTTTCGTTTCGTTTCGTTTCGTTTCGTTTCGTTTCGTTTCGTTTCGTTTCGTTTCGTTTCGTTTCGTTTCGTTTCGTTTCGTTTCGTTTCGTTTCGTTTCGTTTCGTTTCGTTTCGTTTCGTTTCGTTTCGTTTCGTTTCGTTTCGTTTCGTTTCGTTTCGTTTCGTTTCGTTTCGTTTCGTTTCGTTTCGTTTCGTTTCGTTTCGTTTCGTTTCGTTTCGTTTCGTTTCGTTTCGTTTCGTTTCGTTTCGTTTCGTTTCGTTTCGTTTCGTTTCGTTTCGTTTCGTTTCGTTTCGTTTCGTTTCGTTTCGTTTCGTTTCGTTTCGTTTCGTTTCGTTTCGTTTCGTTTCGTTTCGTTTCGTTTCGTTTCGTTTCGTTTCGTTTCGTTTCGTTTCGTTTCGTTTCGTTTCGTTTCGTTTCGTTTCGTTTCGTTTCGTTTCGTTTCGTTTCGTTTCGTTTCGTTTCGTTTCGTTTCGTTTCGTTTCGTTTCGTTTCGTTTCGTTTCGTTTCGTTTCGTTTCGTTTCGTTTCGTTTCGTTTCGTTTCGTTTCGTTTCGTTTCGTTTCGTTTCGTTTCGTTTCGTTTCGTTTCGTTTCGTTTCGTTTCGTTTCGTTTCGTTTCGTTTCGTTTCATTTCATTTCATTTCATTGCGCGCGCGCGCGCTATGTCGACTGACGTCGGGACAGCGCGTACTCGCTTTTAACTACGCTATAAACCGGAAATTCTTCATGCTACTCGATTAGAAAGTTTTGCTTTGCCAATAATTTCTAGTATCTTCTATGTCGGGGGGTGGCGGGGTGGTCTATTCGAGATAAGTCACGCCTCAATCCTTTGCTTGACCAATAGGATACTGTAGAGGAACGGGTCATAGTGTTCCTCTAGTGAAGGGGGGTATCTCCAGTCAGGCGGGTGTTATGCCCGACCGGCCGCGGCCCCTCCAACCGTTGATACTTGGAGGTTGTATTTATAGAATGTGCTGCGCAATTTTAACTACCGCGATCGAGCCTGGCGTCTTTGCTATCTCGTCGGTGTGAGGCGCTTGTGTGCCGCCACAATACCTTAACCAAACGGAGTTAATTCTATTCCCCAGCAGATGACGCTGTATTCGATTAGATTTCTTTCGAAATTTCTAGAAATTTATTGTTGTGGGCGTTGACTTAGAATAATTTTTCGCTTCCGGTTGCGAACTAATACGTTATTGGTGAAATGCTGTCACTAGTTGATGCGCTCGGTTTCGTTCTATAATAATAACTTAATTATTTTGTTTGTTTGTTTGTAATTATTTCTTGTATTTATATTTTATGTTTTAAACTTGTTACAACGTAACAATATACCTTGTTTGTTGTATAAATATGTTTTGTCCTTTTGTGCAAACATTTTTATAGTAGGAACTTTCGTTTCTCACTTGTATTGTTAGCGGTTTTTTTTTACTTTCTACATAACATTTTGCAAGAAATGTTTATGCTAGAATATTTATAAGTTTTTTTTTTATATTCTACATTACATTTAGGTTTTATAAACCTTAAATGTAACTTGTTGGAATCCTTTTTAGTGTATTTCAAGATTTAAGTCTCGGACACGACCTTTTGTTTGGTAACATACAATTTGTACACTCAGCTTTTTTAGCTAGTGTGGCATTTTTGTTATTGTTATGTTCATCTCTGATTTGACTCTCTGATTGGACTAGACCCGTACGCATCTGCGTCGGTCCACCTTGTTTACTCTGTTCTGTTCGCTTTCGCGACTGACAGTAGTTTTGGTTTGTTCTATACGCCTTTGCGTTAGACCTTTTGTTTGTGCTATCGCTTTCTCGTTAGTCACACTTTGTTTGTTAAGACTTGTGCTTTCGCCTTGTCGTTTTTGTCTATTACGCCCGGAAAGTCGGAGGAGGGTTGAGATCGGCTCGTAATATGATAATTTTCTTTTGTGCTTTCGCGTCCAGAAAGTCTGATTAGGGTTGTGCTGACCGCGAAATGCCATATTTTGTTACAGAGGAATTTATATTCCTTTGTGATTGATATATATTACGCCCGGAAAATCGGAGTAGAGTTGTGCCGATCGTAATATGATAATTATATTGTTTCAGGTGGATTTATATTCATTTGATATGATGAATTATTTTGTTCAAATGAATTTATATTCATTTGCTTTAGTTTGTTGGCTTTTGTATCAAATGAATTTATATTCATTTGCTTTTGTTTGTTTACTATTGTTTCAGATGGATTTATATTCATTTGGTTTTGTTTATTCACGGTTGTGAAGTTCTTCGTTTGTTGCAGGGAGAACCTCTCTTATTCTCCTTTAGCTTATTTTTTTGGTCTTAGATCGGCGGTTCTGTTTGGCCTAACCGATATTGACATATTTTGGATTTTGTTATGAGACAGTGGTTATTTAGCTTAACTGTTCTTTTGTAAGTAATGTTAGAGTTAGCGACTATTCGGTCTAGCTGATCTCAAAGGGTTTGTTAAGAATGATAGAGTTAGCGACTATTTGGCCAAACTAATCTCAAAGGTAAGGGAATGAAAGCTAAGAGTTAGCGACTATTTGGTCAAACTATGACTATTTGGTTAATCTCATTAGGTTTGAATGAAAGTTAAGAGTTAGTGACTTTTGTGTCTAGCTAATCTTAAGGTTGGTAAAGCTTTGTTGTGGTTTGAGTTAGCGGCTATTGTTGCCTAGCTATTTCATGGATGAGTTGTTTAGTTTGTTTTGAAGGAAAGTTTGTAAGGTTTGGATTAGTAGTAACTTATGTTCTGCTATATCAGATTTTGGATTTTGTTTGTTAGTAACATTAATAATTTTCAAAAAATGTTTTGTTTTGATCTTTTTGTTAGAAATTCTTTTTCTGGACTTTCTTGCTTCAGTTTAGAAAGCTTTGCTTAATTTCATTTTGAGTATATCTTTTGATATATCCTCTTTACTTTTCGATATCTTTCATAAAAGAACTTTGTTCTTTTATTTTTTGGGAAAGTAAGTATGTGATGTAACATATTTGACTTTTTTCACTATTTTTTAGTCACGGGAATATGCGATCGTAATTTTGTTTATGGTTTGCCATTTCTCTATGACATCCGCTGTCTAAGGTGCATTGATTCATTTTGACAGGTCGCCACTTCCTCCCGACTTTATGGAACGCGATGTTCGTTCTTCATGTAATAAAAAATTGAAGAAATAAGCCCTAAATGGCTTAATTTTAACCGCCATGGTGCGGCCTTTAAATTGTTTGATCTAGTTTTGGTGCTTTTTAAGGCGAAATATTGCCGCACCTTATATTTGGAAGATGATTTTAATATATGACGGCCGGTACGTAGTTTTTGGGTTTGATAATCGTAATGTTAAAATTTGGAAATTACAACCATGTGCTAATTAGTTTAATTTTGTTTCAGCTTAAATACGCGGCCGTTTTCCTTTACGTTATGTTACGTTTCGTTTGAAGTTTCGTTTAATAACCGTTTACGTCCGTTTACCGTTTTTACGTTTTTACCGTTTTCGGTTTCCGTTACGTTATGTTACGTTTCGTTTTTAGTACGTTATTAACGTTTGTTTTGGGCAACGTTAGTCGCCTACTGTTTCACGTATTATGCATTTTTGAAGAGCACTTTGGTGATAATTGTTGATGGATGTCTGAATGCACTCCATTCATATAACCTGCTCTTGTGGATGGTGCTCCAGAAGACCACCCCGGGAATATTAGTAAAGTTTGTTATGTCCTAATTAAAGGTATGTAAAATTGTAATTTTTGTAGCGAGAAGCCTTCAGCTCACTAGCTTATTATGGGTAACTTATTTATGAATTTCACATTTGCTCGAGTGCAGTAATGATCAATTTAAAAATGAACCTTTATATATAATCTGTATAATTTACACTTAATATTAAACATAGTCAATTTTGTATCTGACAGTTTATATTAAGTAAATATTTGTTGCGTTCCGAGGTGAATAAATACTGTGTCATTATGACTTGTGTTTAAATTACCACCCGACTGTGATTAAAAGTTCCAAGCGCTTCACTGACTATCCACGGTAATTATATTTTGTTTATATTTTTGTTAATAACCTATTTTGGCATAGTTTAGTCTGTCTGGCGCCCGAACACATCTTCATATTAGTTTGTTAGTTACCTTAAAGTACATTAAATTCGTATTTGTATCATCTTGACATCATTTGATGCAAGAATTATATATTTTTTATTTTATTATTACTATATATGCCATGATATATGCTAAGTGAAGAAATGTTCCTGGGCAGCTGTAGCAGCTGTAAGCTGTGTGTCACGTCTGCATCACTGTGGATGTGGATGTCCAGATAACAACCACCGAGCAAGCAACTATCCGAAATTATTGGAGTTGGAAGCAGTATTCCAATCCCAGCTGTACCTGCACTTTACATTAGCAGCACGCTAATATACACTGACCGGTCGTTAGAAATCGCCGCCGGAAAATTAAATCAGATGTCTACACCTAAGATCCTAATTCATTCTGCATTGTCATTGGAACACCCTGAAAGTGGTGTAGGGGAAGGTGTGGTGGAAGTACAAATAAATCTGTAAGCCATTGCACTTGTACCAGTGTAACACGTTCATTCGCTAGCGGCGCGGCGCGTATATTCAAAAGGGTGGTGCTTTTTTACCGAGTAGAGTATGAACCAGGTTTAATAGATAAATTAAATCAAAGTAGAAGTGAAAATCCTACCACTCGGTTGGATGCTGAAATACAAAACATTTTGAATAGTAATATGGAAGACCGAAAAAAATGTAAATTGTACTTACAAATTTTACAAAGATATCTCCATTTCACGGAAGAAGATCGTAAACCGTTTGAGCTCCCTATAATAGCTCAAAATAAGGATTTTACTGAACTAATAGATAAAGGTGAAAATCCAAATACAAATAACGACATCAAAATTAATGATTTAGTTACCAGTCAGACATCACGTAACCAAGAGAAAGAGAAAGTGTGTAGTTGAAAGAATTCCTCTCTACAAAAGAAATCAAATTCTAAGCTTGATACCTAAATCATACGTAAAAAAAGGTGAGTTGTTATTGGATTCGCTATCATTGAGTAAAAACAATTTTTTTTGGAACGATGATGGTACGGTAATTATAGACAACGAAGTAATTCCTGAAAGTAATAGAAAGAAAGAAAGAAAGAAAGAAAGAAAGAAAGAAAGAAAGAAAGAAAGAAAGAAAGAAAGAAAGAAAGAAAGAAAGAAAGAAAGAAAGAAAGAAAGAAATATTTTATTTGTTACAAGCATTTACACAGGTACAAACTAAAAGAAATTATAATAAAACGATAATTATACTAAACATGTAAAAACACAGGGGAAAAAATAAATAAATACCTTTTGTTTTTACAAAATAAGTTTAAAATGATATAAATTTTGTGCTCATAACAAATACGGCCACAGTCTCAGCGTGTACTGGTTTAAATACCAGTGCTGGTCTTCCGATGGTCCGTTCGGTGACATCACGCGATTCAAAAATTTTTGGTCTGGCAGCACTGACAATGTGACGTGGCATTCATAATTCATATTAATCTAACCTAAATTGACATACAAATATTGAAATGTCATCATCGCGCTAACGTGGCATTAAAAAAACGTGGCAAGGAAAGTAAAAATTATAAACAACAAAATTAAAATAAGACACAATACAAGCTCTTACCAGTAATACGTGCTAGCTCACAAACGCGTATGAAAACATCTACCCATGAACATTGTGCCGATATGCTGATCGTAAAAAGAACAGAAATATATATATATATAAAGAATTGACTGCCTCGGTGGCGCAGTTGTAATTGCGCATGCGTTACGACAGCTGTGCTGAGGTCTCGGGTTCAATCCCCGGGTCGGGTAAAGTGATATTGGGGTTTTCTATCTAGAAATTCTCAGTATTAGCCCGGAGTCTGGAACCTGTGCCCGGTATGGCAATAGGCTCGCCCCCTATCACATTATGGGACCGAAATTCGGCGAAAAGTGGGTGTACCCCTTCGGGGATTACAGGCGTGAGTGTATATGTATATGTATGTATGTATAAAGAAATGAAATGAAAGGACCAACATAATACATTATTTTCTAAGACTTGTCGTACAGAAACTTGGTTAAAATACCAAATTATAGTTAAAGGAGTAAAAGCGAAGGTGAGTTATTTATATATATCGTATATCTACATGTCAATATTAATAATAATAATATAAGTAAATACAGTAAAAAGTCTGCTGTACAGCTGATAAATAAAATAATACTAGTAAAATCCTTAATGTAAATTAAATATACATGTCGGAGCAACATGAAAACGGTTACTCAATTGAACTTTTAAATAACTCGTTTTATTGTAGAATATCTGTACCGCGGCTTGTTTTGCTATATTGCGGGTGGATTTGATTAGTTTTATCGCGTGATCCCGCTCACAGAGTGGGGCACAATAGAAAATATTGTAATAAAAGCGTGCACTTTGTCATTTGTAGAAGAGTTCCATATTCAATCTTGAAATAGTTAGTAACTTAGAGGTCGTAATGCCGAAATATTGTAAAAGTAGTAAGTTAACGTAATGTGAAAGTGTTATTGTGTACTGCATATTGTAATATAAACTGTGATGTGTTTAAAAGAGCAACCATGAGGGTTTCTTGCCAGCTCTTCCCCATGGATGACTGCATTCCGAACTGGTGGTATCTTCAAATCTTCAAATAGACTCTGAAGTGTTAATCTTGTGTTTTATTACCGAACTATTACACGCTATGCATCCTGACATTATCTGGAGATCAGAGAGGGATGTGTAAGCCCTCTCACAACCTCTGCCTGATGACCTGACCGGCCTGCGGTCATGCCTGACCCGACATCAGAAGTGCGATGGAGGACAGCGCTCACTATCGTGATCAGGTGATGTAATGGTTTGGTACTGTGTTGTTTTTGTTGTTTGAGAGATTAGAGAACAGTGGTAGTTCGCACATAAAGTGCGTACTTTGTTGGGTTGTACAAGAGGTTATCTATGTTTGGGATTCTATTATAAAAAAAAATTTGATGGTATATTGTGGTATTCTAGCGCGTTATACGTGGTAAAAAGGGCTTAATGCACTGTAGTCTACTGTACATGAGAAGGTTACGAGTATTTTAACATCATTATTCAAATTAAATTGTAAAGAGTAACGTTATAGTTTTGTTAATATACGTGGTTCTATCAAATAAATAAGGAATGAAGGGCATCACATAATAACATCTTTAGTTTATTTAAGAGAGACGAACTATATCATAAGGAATGTACTAGTCCTTTAGAGCAATACATAAGAAGTAAAATACAATTTTCTATTTATTGACAATGTAAGTTGGACAGCAATCCAAATTTAAATCTCTTAAAGCACTGGCCAAATATAAACCTCCTTGGTTTATTATTTATAAAAATCATTACCTATTTCAACAAGTCTTTATACGAACGTCATAAAATACATCTAGAAAATATGAAGCGTCGAAGATTACTGTGTTAATGATTTTGGTTTTCAAATTTCATATGCTGTGGATGGTTTCCCGCGGAGCTGTGGCGTGGCTGTGGCGTGGCTGTGGCGGTGCTCTGACAGCGGAAGTAGTACGACAGCGTACTGATTACGTGCCCACACGTGACTGCGCGTATGGATGTTATTGGGATTTGGTGAGTCGCTTCTGGTTTTGTTTTTATGCCCCCTGTTAAAGCGAGCTATTAGAGATACAAATATCAGGGTTTATTATCTATACCTTGCGTCCGTAGCCTGGTTATTGTCTACTCAGTATATATTGAGTGACCTCGGGTCCGCGGTCCGCGCTTAAGGTATATGAGGGGATCTGTGGGGAGGGGGATCTGTGTGAGGAGCCTATGTGGCAAGGGGTCTGAAATATCAGGGTTTAGTCTATACCTTGCGTCCGTAGCCTGGTTATTGTCTACTCAATGTATTTTGAGTGACCTCGGGTCCGCGGTCCGCGCTTAAGGTATATGAGGGGGAGGTCTGTGTGAGGGTCTGTGTGAGTAGCCTGTGTGGCAAAGGGGTCTGTGTGAGGAGCCTATGTGGCAACGGGGTTCTGTGTAACGGGGTTCTGTGTAACGGGGTTCTGTGTAACGGGGTTCTGTGTAACGGGGTTCTGTGTAACAGGGTTCTGTGTAACGGGGTTCTGTGTAACGGGGTTCTGTGTAACGGGGTTCTGTGTAACGGGGTTCTGTGTAACGGGGTTCTGTGTAACGGGGTTCTGTGTAACGGGGTTCTGTGTAACGGGGTTCTATGTGACAGGGTTCTGTGTAACAGGGTTCTATGTGGCAAAAGCCTATGTGGCACTAATCTGTGTGGGTAATCAGACTAGGTCAGATATGGCCGAGCGTGAATGATACTGTGTGGTATTTTCTTTTCAGGTACATCACACTGGGACGTGTGAGCTGTCAGGAAGGCCGTGTCGGAGCAACATGAAAACGGTTACTCAATTGAACTTTTAAATAACTCGTTTTATTGTAGAATATCTGTACCGCGGCTTGTTTTGCTATATTGCGGGTGGATTTGATTAGTTTTATCGCGTGATCCCGCTCACAGAGTGGGGCACAATAGAAAATATTGTAATAAAAGCGTGCACTTTGTCATTTGTAGAAGAGTTCCATATTCAATCTTGAAATAGTTAGTAACTTAGAGGTCGTAATGCCGAAATATTGTAAAAGTAGTAAGTTAACGTAATGTGAAAGTGTTATTGTGTACTGCATATTGTAATATAAACTGTGATGTGTTTAAAAGAGCAACCATGAGGGTTTCTTGCCAGCTCTTCCCCATGGATGACTGCATTCCGAACTGGTGGTAGCTTCAAATCTTCAAATAGACTTTGAAGTGTTAATCTTGTGTTTTATTACCGAACTATTACACGCTATGCATCCTGACATTATCTGGAGATCAGAGAGGGATGTGTAAGCCCTCTCACAACCTCTGCCTGATGACCTGACCGGCCTGCTATCATGTCTGCACCCGACATACATATATATTAAGCACCTATATAGCTATTCCTTTATATGGCACTAGTATCATGTTGTAGCATCTCCTGAGCTTTTTGATGTTCAAAGATAAATTTTTTCAACATGATCCTAAAGCTGTTAATATTTTGCAGACTCCTAACTGGAGGTGGTATATTATTCCAACACCTGGTAGCAGAATAGCGGAAGCTACCCCTAAATGCAGCAGACCTATGACATCTAGTAGAGAGCTGTTCAGCACACCGCCTGGGCCCATATGACCTGTGGCTTGATACCCATGACAATCTATCAAACAGATAGCTAGGTGCTTTATGTTTCAAGACCCTAAAGAGAAGACAAGCTAGGTGTAGTTTACGCCTGTGCTTCATTTTTAAAATTGTATGAGCATCTAGATATGGAGTGACATGAGCTCTCATAGGAATGTCATAGCAAAAACGGACACAAGCATTTTGCACTCGCTGAATAAGTTTCTGCGTTTTGATCAGCAAGCGTGGTCCAAAAACTGGGTCCATATAGTTCAATTTAGATAGGATAAGAGACTCCACCAACTGCAAACGTAATTTTTCTTGTATATATGGCCGCAGTCTATAGAGCACCTTCAATTTATAAAAACAATTTCTTACTGAGTTTACAACATGCTTTTCAAAACGCAGATTACTGTCCATATGCAAACCCAAATTGCGAGCTTCATGTACACGCTCAATAGGTTTACCCAGAAGCATGACACTCAGAGATGGACTTGTATTCAAAATTTGATGTTGGCTACCGAACATTAAATACTTTGTCTTGTCAGGATTGAGCAGCAAGTGGAGGGGGTGCGGATTCCCATCGGCTGTACAATGAAGTACTTGGGGTTGATTCTGGACAGCCGGTGGGATTTCCGTGCCCATTTCAAGGAGTTGTCGCCGAAATTGGTGCGGGCGGCGGGCGCGCTCGGACGCCTGCTGCCGAACCTGGAGGGACCTAATAGCCCTTGCCGAAGTTTATACGCTGGAGTCGTGCGGTCAATGGCCCTGTACGGATGTCCCGTATGGGCCGAGTCCCTGAAAGCCCGCTGCGTCACCTTGCTGCGCAAACCGCAGCGTTTGTTGGCGCAGCGAATAGTAAGGGGCTACCGCACGGTCTCCCACGAGGCGGCCTGCGTATTGGCCGGTACCCTCCCTTGGGAGTTGGACGCAAAACTCCTCTCGTCCGCGTTCTTCTGGCGGGAGGAGGCGTCCAGTCGCCGTCAGGTGAGACTGGCCCCGAGGGAGATTGCAGCCCGGTTTCGCAGAACCGCTGTGGAGGAGTGGCATACCAGGCTGGAAAGCCCAAGTGCGGGCTTGAGGACAGTCGCGGCAGTGCGTCCTGTCCTAAAGAGATGGCTAGACAGGCGCCACGGTGCGCCAACTTTCCGGCTGACGCAGGTACTGACGGACCACGGGTGTTTCGGTTCGTTCCTGTGTCGGATCGGAAAGGAGGTGTCTGCCGTGTGCCACCATTGTGGCAACTGCCGCGAGGACACGGCCCAACACACGTTGGAGGAGTGCCCAGCCTGGGACGAAGAGCGCAGCGCTCTCAGAGCAGTCGTCGGAGGAGACCTCTCACTGCCGGCCGTGGTGTCGTCCATGGTCGCCAGCCGGAGGTCCTGGCGTGCGGTGGCCCACTTCTGCGAGAGCGTCATCTCGCAGAAGGAGAGTGCCGAGAGGGATCGGGAACAAAATGATCCCTCCCGCCGCCAGAGAAGACGTAGGAGGCGCCGGGTGGACGACTGACCGGCTTCTCCCGCCCTGTGGAACGGGGGCGTTTGAATTCCACCACGGTAACCCCTGCCTGTCGTACGAGGCGACTAATTGGGGCCATCGGGGGTCGCGGGCTCGCAGCGGGGGGCTGTCAGCCCGAATCGATGCACTCCCAGTTTCGGAGCATCGTGCGACCCCGAGATGGACGGCAGCGCGTGTGGTAAGGCCTCGTTCGCTGTCGTTGTTCGGTGCGCGGGGGCTCCTAAGCCCTCCCATGGAGATGGGCTGCTACGCAGCACCGCGCAGGGGCGGTTCCGGCAGCAATTCTAGCACTCCTTAGAATACCCCGGGATCGCTCCGTAAGCGCCGAAGAAGGCCACCGCGGGGTTTTAGCTGGTAGTGTCGGGTGGGGTGTACATAGGGGGTAGGGACTCGGCCCAGCGGCTGCCCGGATAGCCATCATCCGGGCGAGGGGGATGCTGGGTCGTAAGACCGGCTAGTCCAGCATAACCGTTTTATTCTTATTCCGCTTCCCCCCGAAGCGGGCGGTAGTAATAAAACGCTTTCCCCGCGACAACAAAAAAAAAAAAAAAAGGATTGAGCAGCAAACAGTTGTGAGTTGACCAAGCTGCAATACTTAAAAGGTCCTCATTCAGCTTGGCTATTGCTCTATCAATTTCTGGTGGTTTGAAGGAGATATATACTTGTATATCATCCGCATAAATATGGAATTTGCAATGTTTAATATGCATGGTAATATCAGCAGAGTATAAAATAAACAGAATTGGCCCCAAGATGGAGCCCTGAGGCACTCCCCTAGTGACAGCCATTTTATCAGATGTTAATGAGGATCCATCACTACGCCTGAGCTTAACATACTGATATCGATTACTCAAATAACTATTAAACCATTTTAAGGCCATAGAATCAAAACCATAAAAGGACAATTTAGAGATTAAAAGATTAATATTTATAGAATCAAAGGCCCTTGAAAAGTCCAACAAAACCAGCAGTGTGCACATACCCTCATCTTGAGAACACAGTATATTGTCTGTTACATCAAGCATAGCTGTCACTGTACTGCGTCCCTTCCTAAAGCCTGATTGTGTCTCTGGCAAAATATTGTTAAATTCTAGGTAATCAACAAGCTGTTTACAAATTGCTTTCTCCATAACTTTAGATAAACATGGTAAAATACTTATGGGTCGCAAATCCTTAAATTCTGACGGATTTGGGTGCTTGGGTAAAGGGCGCACAATCGCTAGTTTCCAGACATCAGGAAATACAGATGTAGTGATAGACATATTAATTAGGTCTTTGATGATGTCAATAGTGTGAGGAAAAGTCATAATGAGCATATCCAAAGATATAGAATCACAGCCTTCAGCATTGGATTTCAAACTTTTTATTATTTTAACTATACATTCCAAACTAACTTCCTTCAAATGAAAGGTAGCATCACTAAATCTGTGATATTCAAAATATGTTAGCTGGGAAATGCTGACATCATTATTAATTGAAAAATTTAAAAAATGATTGTTTATGCTATTTGGGTCCATAAAGGTAGAAGGCAATTTCAGATCATTACTTGGAAGCAATGTCTGTTTCAGATTTTTCCACAACAGCTGGGGCTTATTTATGTTACTGTTTATATGACATTTAAAATAGGCAGCCTTTTCGTGGAAGAGTGCCTTAGTGACCGCCGATTTTAAAGTTTTATAATATTCCTTTTTACTGTCACACCTATTCTTATGGTAGTGCAATAAAGCTTCGTCACGCAACCGCATCATTAATTTGATGGTATCTGGAATCCATGGATAGGACCGATCTTTGATGACAATGGATCTTAAGGGCGCATGGAGATCGAATAGTGCAACAACACTTGAGTTTAAAATGTTGACCCTATCATTAACATTGTCCACTGTTGATATCAGATCCCATCTAATAGCTTGCAGATCATTATTGAATGCATTTAGGTCTATATTGTTCTTGGGTCTATATGTGATTCTACGGGGAATAGATTTCTCCCGTTTAATTTGGAATTCACAGACAATAAGGCAATGACCGTAAAGATAACCAACATGCTCAACTGTCACTTTTTTTGCACCCAAGTCAGAGCAGACAAGATCAATAAGGGTCTGACTGGTCTCAGTATGATGAGTAGCCTCTGTGACTAGCTGAGATAAACTAAGGCATGATAGGAATGTTATAAATTTTATTGATTTTACATCACTGCTACAAAATAAATTAATATTAAAATCACCTAAAAAAATTATATTATTGTTGGAAATAAATCAAAACAGCGAGTAGCAACACTGCGACGGCCTATAAAAGGAGCAGCGCTCGCCGTGTCTGTACACTTTTTCGTCAGCCATCGTAGCGTGTGGAAGCTCTGCCCGAATTTGTATTAATTTGTATTAAGTTTGTCGGTTATATTAAATCATAAATAAATTATATTTAGTATTGGCCAGCCGGCCAACCAATTCTTTTTAAAAAATCAATTATAGTTCCTGTTTATAACATCAGAAGTGGGATTCGAAGGCTGTAAAGCCGTCGAGGCCATATCTGGTTTTATAGAGGAATCATAACCATCCTTAGCCCGGTTTAGTTGTTTAAAAATTCGGACGGAGTTTAGCTACGTGATGTCTGGCAACGCTCAACGTGGTAGACGTAAAACTACCCGCCGTGAGCAAAGTTCTTCTCCAAACCCGATGGAGGAGATTCTGAGAAGATTGCGCACGTTGGAGGACCAGTCACGTGCGTCCGTGGAGACGCGAGCTACTTCGACGGCCAGCACCGACCCTGACCGTGTCGTGGCTTTGCCTGTTGCGGTGCCACCGGCATCGGTGCCAGCCACGGCGTCAGAGGCGCCTACTTCGCGTCGTGAGCTCGTGTCCGTGGAAATGGGGACGCCTTCGCTGACCAGCAACGATGGATCAACTCAACACGAGGACTTGGTGACACACGCCGCAGAGCGTCTTTTGACCGCTATAAGCCGTGCTCAGGTCAGATCCAACCATTATTTTGTCTCAGATTTTGATCCGAGTGTTCATGACTTCGACACGTGGTGTGGTGAAGTAGAAAAAGCCCGTATTTTAAACCACTGGGACGATAGGGAATGCCTTGCTCGCGTCGGACATTGTCTAAAGGGTGAAGCTCGCACCTGGCTTAGCCAATGGACGAGCAATATTCGAACATGGTCTAATTTCAAACTAGAATTGAGTGCGCTATGCCCACGTTCTGTCGATGTCGCGAACATTCTATATGACGTAATGCGAACTGAGTCTGATAAATACTCCACATACGCTGAGTATGCTCGTAAGTCTCTTTTAAAATTACGCATAGTTAAAGGACTTAGCACCGAACTACTGACTGCTATTATTATACGTGGTATTACAGATCCACAGATCCGTGCTATGGCCACTAATGCTAAACTATCTTCTGATTCTATAGTGGAGTTTTTATCAAGCTTTGTTAAGCCTTCAAATGCCAACAGTTATAATAGGAAGCTAAATTCGAATGTTCCTAATCGTTTGAACAAGTCTTTTAATCATAATTCGTTAAAGCGTCAACACGATTCTAAAAATATTAAATGCTATCAGTGTAATCAATTTGGTCATAAGAGTTCTAATTGCTATAAACGGCCTAATAATATAACCCCAACTAATCCTAGCAGTAATGAACAAGCAATCGCGTTACTGGCGACATCTCGTGCCGAAACGTTAAAATGTACGTTTTGCAAAAAAGTAGGTCATTCTGAGAACTATTGTTTTGCAAAGGAACGCACTAAATCACGGAATAAAAGTGGTGTTAATTTTTGCCTTGAACCTGCGGGTAGCTACAAAAATCGCGATGTTACGACTGCCGTCATTTCGGGGATACCGTTAGATGTATTAATAGATAGTGGCTCGTGTGTTTCTTTAATGTCAACAAATTTAGTAAAACACTTTCCGTGTCAAATAAAGCCTACTACTCAGTTATTATGCGGCCTAGGTGGTACGGAGGTTAAATCGCAATCGTTTGTTACGTTACCCGTTGAATTCAGTGACATAACTTTAGAAATTGATTTTTATATTGTAGACAGTAATCATTTAAATGTGCCCGTAATTATCGGTACCGACGTATTAAATAGAGATGGTGTTGCTTACGTTAGGACCAGTGGTTGTCAACGTATAGTGCGTAGTGAAGAGATCACAAATAGTGTTATGCAGGTATGTTCCATTTCATTGTCTGATCAGGTAAATACACCCGTTACTGGGTATAATAGGGAACGGTTATTAGCTATCCTCGATAAGTATTCGGAATACTTTTTAAGTGGCACTGCGACCACAACAGTGAAAGATAGTGAGATGCATATAAAGTTAACAACTGATGAGCCCGTGTATTATAGGCCATATAAGTTGTCGCACGACGAAAAATTAAAAGTGCGCTCCATAGTTAGCGATTTGCTCGATAAAGGTATTGTTCGTGAATCCGATTCAGAGTACGCCAGTCCAATCTTGCTAGTAAAAAAGAAAGATGGTTCCGATAGGATGGTAGTAGACTATCGCGCTTTGAATCGAAACACCGTCAAAACTAGGTACCCTCTCCCTTTGATTAATGACTACATAGATAGATTAGGTAATGCGCGCTGGTTCAGCGCACTAGACATGGTTTCTGGTTTTCACCAACTTAGAGTAGCTGAAGAGTCCATTCACAAGACCGCATTTGTAACCCCCGAAGGGCACTACAAATACTGTAAAATGCCCTATGGCCTAGCGAATGCCCCTATTGTTTATCAGAAAACGATCTCCAAAACACTTAAATCCTTCATCGATGCTGGACAGGTCCTGGTATACATCGATGACGTGTTGTTACTGACCGACGGAATTGACGAAAATCTTACTCTATTAGAATCTGTTGTAAAAACACTAACTGAAGCGGGTTTTTCTATTAATTTAAAGAAATGCACTTTTCTTACCAAGGAAATAGAGTACCTAGGTAGGATTATAAGTAATGGTCAGGTTAGACCGAGCGCTTATAAAATAGACGCATTAGTTAAATCACCGCGACCGAGTAATGTCAAACAGGTTCGTCAATTTCTTGGCTTAGCGGGATATTTTCGAAGGTACATTCCCGACTATGCGATTAAAACTGTACACATTGCCGCTCTAACTAAAAAGAGTGTAAGCTTTAATTGGAGTGACGAACATGAAAAAGCACGTCAAAAGATAATTTCTCATTTAACTAATGAACCAGTTTTGGCAATATTCGATCCGGAGTTGTCAACTGAACTGCATACCGATGCCAGTTCTATAGGTTATGGTGGCATTCTTATGCAAGTACATAAGGATAGTTGTAGACGCGTAGTTGCTTATTTTAGCAAGTTGACGGCTGGCGCGGAATCCAAATACCACAGCTATGAGCTGGAGACCCTCGCGGTAGTAAAATCATTACAACATTTTAGACAATACTTAATTGGTAAATCTTTTAAAGTAATCACAGATTGTAATGCTTTAAAAATGACCCAACGTAAAAAGGATCTCCAACCCAGAGTTGCTAGGTGGTGGATATATATGCAAGATTTCGATTTCACTTTAGAATACCGTAAAGGCTGTCTCATGTCACATGTAGACTACTTAAGTAGGAATCCAGTCAATGTTATTAATGTTGTTCAAAAACCCCAAAATTGGGCTCAGGTGGCGCAGGCAGGTGACGAGGAAACTTTAACGTTGCTAGAAAAATTAAATAACGGTCAATTAGATAGCACGCGTTATGTAAAACGTAATGATCTCTTATATTATAAGTATGACGTCACGGGTGAGCAAGCGCGATTTTTATGTTATGTACCAAAAGCGTTTCGGTTAAGCTTGTTACGCGTGTTTCATGATGAGCATGAACATATCGGTGTAGACAAAACAGCTGATCTGATCTTGCGGCACTTTTGGTTTCCCGGTCTTAGACAATTTGTATCGAAATACGTCACCCACTGTGTTGTATGCATCTCGCATAAGCAAGTTCCTCGCGCACCCTTACAGCCAATATCTTCGTGGCAAAAGGCTCCGGTACCGTTTGATACGATACACGTTGATGTACTCGGACCCTTAAGGGAAAGTGATGGTCACAAACATGTACTTATCATAGTTGACGCGTATACTAAATATTGTTTGCTGTATGCTATCTCAAAACAAGACTGTAGTGAACTAAAGCGCGTAATGACCCAAATGATTTCACTTTTTGGTACCGTTAAACGATTAGTGTGCGATAGGAGTCGTATGTTCGATAATCACGAATTTATTAATTGGATTTCAAATTTTGGAGTCGAGGTGCATTTCATCACTCCTGAAATGCATCAGGAGAATGGCCAAGTTGAACGATACTGCCGTACTATTTTAAACATGATAAGAGTTGAAGTAAATTATAATGAAAATGATTGGCCGAAAGTGTTATGGAAGTTACAATTAGTTTTAAATGTCACTAAACATAAGACTACTCAATACTCTCCATTAAATCTTCTTATTGGCACTGATTCTACTACACCATTAATAAATTCTTTAATCAAAGATATTACCTGTGAAGGTTCTAATTCTAATCGAGATGCGATTCGCGAGATAAGACGGCAACGTGCGGAAGGACTTATTCGTGAAAATAAGGATAACCAAGATTCTTATGTAAATAAAAATAGAAAATCGCCAAAAAAATTTAATATCAACTATTTAGTCTATGTGATTAAGAACTCTCAGAGTACTGGGAAGCTCGATAGTGGTATGAGAGGTCCCTATAAAGTTACTAAGTTGCTTCCTAATGATAGATATGAGCTACAGCTATTAGCAGGTTCTTATGGAAAGACTAGTCAGGCAGCTGCTGGATACATGGTTTTGTGGAAAGGTGAATGGACACCTGAAACTTGCGCTGCATTTTTTGAAGGTACTTGTTGTACGATTTTGGTGTGTGTATAGCACTGTTTACTTTCTTAGCTTACATACTAGTCTTTCCCAATTCTTCACTTAGATTATGTACCAAAATAGCACATTTTTATTGACTTTAGCTATGTATCTGGTGTGTGTTCAGTGGAAGAGACCCGCGTAAATCCTGAGTGCGCATGGTATTGGGTTGACCCTGACACTGTTGGGAAGGTATCGGGGTGAGTCAGTAGCGCCGCTGGCAACAGACCTGTTTAAATCCGACCCTTAACTATAGGTATCTGGGGTGACCTACAAGAGACTGATGTAAATCCTGTGTGTGCGCACGCAAGTATGTGCGGGGTATTCGGTTGCGTAGGAACAGACCTGTATAAAGCCTATATGACCTGAATGCTTGTGTATAGCTTTCATTACTTCTTCTGTTGATTTGTATGGCTAATTGGTACATAATATGACGCTTATATACGCCTGCCGAATTTATAAAGTCCCTAGTAAATTTCGTTGAGTATGTTTTCATAAAAATAAAATGTGTATTTTCAGAGAGCGATAAGGACCAAGATCCGCTGCACGCTGAGGAAGCTGCCGGTCCGTCTGCGAGTTCCTGCTAAAGGCTTCGAGGACGTAGCCCCGTCAGGAGAAGGCCGTGTTGGAAATAAATCAAAACAGCGAGTAGCAACACTGCGACGGCCTATAAAAGGAGCAGCGCTCGCCGTGTCTGTACACTTTTTCGTCAGCCATCGTAGCGTGTGGAAGCTCTGCCCGAATTTGTATTAATTTGTATTAAGTTTGTCGGTTATATTAAATCATAAATAAATTATATTTAGTATTGGCCAGCCGGCCAACCAATTCTTTTTAAAAAATCAATTATAGTTCCTGTTTATAACATTATCATAATTGGAGAATGAGCTGACAGAATCAGATATAGTTAGTTTTAAAGCATCTGTAGTTATGTTCGCAGCAGTGTATGTAATATAAATTTAAATATACATACACCACCTGCCAGCAGTTTCTATAGACACACATATCCTATACACACATATTTTGAATAACGTTCATCGTTCACTGAAGTTCACCATGGCTCAGCTCGCAGATATCCAAAGCGTTCAAGCGAAACTTGAGGAGAGCTTCACAAAAAGGATGGCTGAGCTTGAAGCACAACTGCAGGCGGGAGGCTCGGCCAAAGACACGGTTGCGCGTGTCGCTGAAGAGTTTCGGACATTCCGCGAGTTAATGCTCAACATGCTTCGACTGCTACGTCAGCAAATCTCCGAATGTACTCGTATGATTGATGTTATAGAGACCAGGCAAAGGCGAAAGGCCCTCCTCTTTCTTGGCGTTGCTGAAGCTCAGAAAGAAAATTGCTGCACAATTGTTCTTGACGTTATCAACAACACGATGGGTTTGAAAAATATCTCAACGTCGACCATCAGAACTTGCCATCGTATTGGGGTTCGAAACAAGGAGCATCAGCGGCCAATTCTGGTGAGATTCTCTGACGTTCACAGTAGATCGGAGGTCTGGAGCGTGAAGTCAAAACTTAAGGGTACACCGACATCTTTGAAGGAGTTCCTGACGAGATCCCGGCAGACCGTTTTTGCCAGAGCTAGACAGCATTTTGGCTTGCGTGCGTGCTGGACACAGGACGGTATCATCCAAGTCAAGGTCGCAGATGGAAGTCGTCTGAAGATCACATCGATGGATGAATTGAACGCGTTGACCGCAAAGTTTCCGACAGCTTCCGATAAATCTTCTCCTGCTACAAGAAGTGGAGTTTCTGGTATGGCAGCCTCGGCTTCCAACCCAATCAATTTAAAGGCGCGCAAGAACTAGTATGTGCGATAATTATTTGCGAGTTTCTATTATTTTTTCTGTGAGTACGGTTGATTCCTTGTTATGATCGAGTAATACATAATGATTGTGTTTGTTGTAACTTTTTTTTTTTTTTTTTTTTTTTCTTTATTATTAATTTAGAGGGTTTGATCAAACATGATCATGCCACCCCCATAAGAAAATTCTACTACAAATTCATCTCCGCTTAATAGCTAATTGGGCCAGTTTGTATAGCATTTTGGCGATCTTGGATTGAGGAAATGCCAGAATAATATTACATTCGCCAAACTCCCGTAAATTTATCCCAAATTGCCTTAACTCAATTCTCTCGGCTTCGTTCCGGGCACATTCAACCAATACGTGATAAACATCTTCTACAAGATCACATTCCGCACAATTTGGTGTCCTAGATTTGCCCATTAAAAATCCGAAACTGTTCAAAGGAATGTGCCCGGAGCGCAGTCGCATAGCAGTGACAATATCAGTTCGTGCTAAAGTAGAACCATCGAACCACGGCGAACGCGAAATACAAGGTTGCACTGTCTTATACCAAATGCCCTTACTCAGTGACCTCTCGTCAAAATATTCCTTCCACATCTCTCTACACTTGTCTCTGACGCGATACAGAAGATCAGTAAATAAGGGCACACAAACGAAAGGCATCCCATCCGTAACTGCTTCTCTGGCAAGGCGATCGGCTACCTCATTACCTGGTATGCCGATATGAGAAGGTATCCATTGGATTTTAATGATTTTATTATTCCTCTTCAGTTTGAGGAGTAAATCTACAATACTGTAGGCTATCGGAGTGCCTCGAATATTCGAAGTACAACGAGCCAAATGATATATAGCACTTCTCGAGTCTGTCAAAACGACATACTTGCCAGCCTCAAAGGAGCTAATATATGAGATAGCCTCCGCTATAGCGAACAACTCTATACACATAATAGAAATCTCAACGTCGATTTTGAATTTACAAACACTGTTTGCCTGTGGATCATAAAAAGCAAATCCGTAATAGTTATCTGTATTCTTTGAGCCATCCGTGTATATTTTATAAAAGTCTGGATAAGTAGTGTTTATAAATTCCACGCAAATATTTTTCAGTTGACATGATCGGTACTGATCTTTAGGTTTATGAATAGTCTTAACACTTGGCTCCAAAACCGATGAGAGATCCACATTGCTGACCCACATGTCCAACGAATACATTTCTAAAAGTTTACTCGAATAAATAACGTTATTTTTGAGGTGTTCATGAACTAAAATTAACACAGGATGTTTTCTGCGTCTCCAATAAGCATCGTGACAAAGTGAACTTAACGTAGATACGTTATAATATTAGATAATATTTTAATAATATTACTTCTCGAATAAGACTTACATTTTAACCAAAATTTACTGGCAAGATAATATCTGCGAATATGAAGGGGTTGAAGATGGAGTTCATTTTCCATAACGTGTATGGCTGTAGTTTTTATGAAACCTCCTATAACACGCATACATTGATTTTGAATCTTATCCAGCTTGCATAAATGTGTTTTACAACTGTTTCCATACAATAGGCTAGCGTAATCCAACCTACTACGAATCATGGATATGTATACACGTCTTAAGATACTAGGGTGAACGCCCCAACCTGACCCAGATAGTACCTTAAATATATTTAACAATTTTAAACTTTTATCATTTAGCTCGTTAATATGTTTAGCCCAACGTAAGGATCTGTCTAACCATAGTCCTAAGTATTTCACATGGTCAACAACCTCTAATGACAGTCCGTTAATCGACATAATATCAACAAATTCTCTTCTATAACCTTTTTTGAAGATGCATACCTTGCTTTTTGTAGATGAAATTTCTAAACCTATGTTAAGAAGGAGTTTTACTAATTTATTCAAAGCTAATTGTAATTGATTCGTGCCATATTCTTTAGTATCACAATTAACATAAATCACAAAATCATCTGCGTATTGTGATATAAAGACATTGGTAATACTTTTACAAACATTCATGGTAACTAAATTAAAAAGCAAGGGTGATAATGGATCGCCCTGTGCAAGTCCTCTACATGTGCTTCTATGGTTACAGTTACGATCTTCTGCTTGGACTCTTAGATACCGTTCACTTAGAAACTCCCACAAATACTTACATATTAAAGAACTTACTCCTAATTGCTGCAAAATTTTAATTAGACTTTTTACATCGACGTTATTATATGCGTTGTCTATATCAACAAACGTAGCTATAGTCATTCGGTTTTGAGAAATGGCGGTTTGTATCCTTAACACTAAAGATGAAAGATTTTCTAAAGTTGATCGGCACCGCCTGAAACCCGTAGTTTCCACGGACAAGTAGTTATTTTTCTCAGTGAACCATTCTAGTCTTCTTAATAGTATACAATGAAATATTTTACAAATACAGGAAATCATCGATATAGGACGAAGAGAGCTATGTGATTGGGTGCTATTACTGCATTTAGGTATCGGGACAATAATAATTTCTCGCCATTGAGCTGGCACAAAACTGCTAAAATAAAACTTGTTAAATAATTTCAGCAATATAGTTTTACCATTGTCAGGTAGATGTGACAGCATTGAGTAGGATATTTTGTCACTTCCGGGAGTCGTGTCTTTATGACGCATACAGTTATTTAATTCTGTCCTAGTAATTGGTGTATCTAAACATGTCTTTATGTATGTAAAGTCTGGGTTACTAGGGAGTACGTAATCTGGGGTTAGACTGGTTAGGAGTTGATTGGCCCTTTTTTTACAAATATGTTCTCGATGAGCATTAAACCCTTTTAACCATTTTAATTTTCGCCACATTTCACTTTGTGTGGTTGTACCATTTAAAGAATTACAATATTCTTGCCAAGATTTATTTCGTGCCTGACGTATCAATTTTTGAGCTTCACCGATCTTTCTTTGTAATGCTGCAAAATTAGTTGGGGTTGGATTACGTCGAAATTTAGAAAGAGATAAACGGCGTTCAGCAACAACCTTTGACAAAGAAGGTTGCCAATAAGGTTTAGGTTTAAAATTACTGCTAGGGTTGTTATTAAATTTAATGTATGGTATGAAACGGTCTGCAGCCACATTGATACAATGAATACATACAGTTTTTGAGAGCCACCGACATTATTAAATTTTTTCTGGAAGTCACAAAACATAATGTCCAATAATTCTGTATACGAATTCCAATCAGCTTTCTTCAGGTTACGTCTCAAAATAGGATAGCTCAAGGTTTCTTGTACATAAGTGGTTACTTTGGTAATAACATGATCGCTACCTAAAGTTTCGTTTATAGTGCTCCAGTTAAACCTTGTTGCTACATCAGATGAGGCCAATGACAGATCTGGCGAAAACTGTTGTAAATCGTTGTTAACTAATTTTACACGGGTTGGAACTTTATTATTATTTAAACTTATAAAACTACTATCCAAAAGGGCGTCGTGAATTTGGGAACCTCGTGTATCGATTTTCTGTGACCAGTTTGTATGGTGACCATTAAAGTCTCCTAGTATTACAGCTTTTTTGTCGACAATATTAAATATTTGTTCCCAATCCGTTTTACTAGTACTGACAGATGGTGCACAGTAGACAGATGCAAAATACCTAACATGGTTACAGTTGAAAATCTCGACCATCACAATTTCTATACCCATATTTATATTATTTACCTCATAAATACAAGCTTTAACAGAATTATGTACTAGAATGGCTACACCGCCATATGAATCTTGTCTGTCTTTCCTATAAATATTATAACCACTAACTTTTAGTTCACTACCGGGTTTCAACCACGTCTCATTTAGTGCAGCAATGAGAATTCTCTCCTGGGATAATATTTGTTCTAGCGAATGTAACTTAGGGCGAAGACTTTGCGCGTTCCATTGCATAATGTTGAGCTTAATAAGATTAGGGTTATGGGCCATTAAAACCGAGATAGTTTACTAATGTCTTTAACATTGGCCAATCCGATATATTTTCAACAACTACCAAAATTAACCACTCTATACAGTATTTAATTGCACTTTGCACTTTCATTTCTATAGAGTTTTCTTTCAAAAACAGAATTTCTTTTAATCTATTTAGCAGTTCACTAAACTTCACTTCTCTCTTCTGACTTTGATCGGGCTTTTTCTCGAAGACATAGTCTTCCCGCGACATTGCTGAGTCAACAGTCGGAGAAGCCGTAAACTCGAATGCGTCCAGTAACCTAGATTTCTTGTGTTCTTTAGAGGTGCGTGCGATAGATTTTTGGGACCCACTTTTGTGTACAGATACTCGTGTGACCTCTGCAAATGTTGGCCTATGGCTGTTGGCATTGTTGATGCTTTCGGTGTTATTGTTTTCATTCACATAAGAAGGTAACTCTAACTGTATAGGATCACTGATAGGAACGTACATTGTGAGGGCTCTTCTGTATGTGCAGTTGTACTCAGACATTAGTTCCCTTAACCTTTTTTCCTTTTGATATATCGGGCAAGACCGAAGTAATGCCATGTGTTTTCCACCACAATTTGTGCATTTGAACACGGTGGTGTCACAATTGGGGTGGTTTTCACTGCATTTAGGACACACCATTTTTGAAAAAGGACATCTTTTCGTTGTATGACCAAGCTTCCAACAATGCGAGCACTGGGATACTGGGAACACGTAAGGATCAACCCTGATCCTCAACCCATCTACTGATACAAAGCTTGGACGAAATGACCCCTTAAAGCATAAGCGAATCGATTCACTGGCTTGCCATCCTTCACCATCTGGGTTGCGACGCCTTAATCTCACTGCCGATGCAAGTTCTGCTGGATCGGGACAAATTATGTTTTTGATAATTTCCTCCTCTGTTGTATCCAAGTCTATGTCCTTAATAACACCATAACATAAACTGACCTCCATCGCTCTCTGTGTTCGCCAACCTCTGTCCAAAAGTACCTTACATTTTTCGAGGTTTTCTACACAAGTGTCGTCAGTCATATCAACACGGATCTTAAAAGGGTTGATATACTTCACGTTTTCAATACCAATAATCCCTTCAGCTTTAAACAATTTGGCGAGCGCGAAATGTTTTGGCATACGATCTTTTGCTGAAATGTATATTTCATTCTTGCCATTAACATACCCTACTTTATATTTCTTATCTTTTTTTTGAACTAACGTCCACTCCTCTTCTTCATCATCTCGTATTCTTTTAGTTGGTCTCTGCTCTTCACCACACATTTCATTATCTTGCATCTCTTCTAAATTACTTTGTTCATCTTCCATTGTATCTATAATACTTTCCGTTACGCGCTGGGCGTTTATATTGCTATTAATCTTCCTCGTAACATACCCATCTTCATCAATTATAATATCGTCCATTGTTTACACAACGCGCCGATGACGCACGGCCAGCGGCCGCAGGTAGAAACCTAACGGGATTCGCCGCAAGCCGGCACCACACGCGGCGATATAAACCAATAAAATAATAGGTTACAAGAAATTATGTTTACGCACAAACGCCTCGCTCGAATGCCGAGGTGAGACTCTTGTTGTAACTTGTAGCCCGTCTTATAATCGTGTATACTACCCTCATTTTATTTTTATTTTATCTTGTCACTTTTTTTTTTTTTTTTTATTCGTCCAAAGGACGGGCTATAGCCATTCGACCATACTGCCTAGTCTTACGTTTATCTTGTCACTTTTACTATTCGATAATAGACAGGTTATCAACTGACGTATGAACACATAATTTTCCATTCAGAAACAGCAATCTTTAATTTTCTTTTTGTTTTGTATTTGGTTTTTTATTATTTAAAATGTGTTTTATTATTTTTGTATGTGTTTAGCTGGCGGGTGGTGCAGGGATTCGAGTCTTGCACCCAATTGTTAATCTTTAGTTTAGATTTTCATATATAGTATTTTATTTATATATATATTTTTTTTATTATTATTATTTAATTTATATATAGTATTATGTTCTGTGATGATGATTCTTTTCATTCTGCTAATGAAACTGCTTCGCTATCTGGGGACGATAGTTTTTGTTCTGCAACTGACGGACTTGGTGATTTGGTACGACACACTTTTGACTTGCAAACCTCTCATAATTTCAACGTGTGCCATATTAATGCTCAAAGTGTTCCAAGTCACTATAGCGACCTGTTAGACACTTTTGCTGATGCTAATGTCCATGCCGTCCTAATTTCCGAGACCTGGTTCAAACCTCATCTCACTTCATCGATCTATCCTCTCCCTGGCTTCATTCTGATCCGGAATGATCGCATCGGGAAGGGAGGGGGTGGAGTCGCTATTTATCTTCGGAGCGACTTTCCTTCTAAAACTGTAGCCTCTTCCCCTTCTACTTACTCAGCATCCGCCGAGTATATTTTTCTTGAGGTTTGGATTAAGGGTGTCAAAACCTTACTTGGTGTCGTCTATTGTCCTCCTACTATTGACTATTTCTCCAGTCTCGAATCGATTCTGGAATCTTTAGGGTCAGAATATGCACATCATATCATCATGGGAGATTTTAATACCGACCTCCTTGCCCGTAGCTCCCCTCGCTCCCTTAAACTCCTTGATATCATTGAGTCTGCTGGCTTGTATACTTTGCCACTTCAAGCCACTCATCACAATGCGGATAGCAAGGACACCTGGCTTGACCTCATTGTTACCTCGTCTACTTCCCTGGTATCCTCACATGGTCAATTTCCCGCTCCTGGCTTTTCCCGTCATGACCTTATATTCCTTTCTTACGCCCTAAAACCTCCCAAAACCTCGCCAAAGGTATTGCACCTGCGTTGTTTTGGTCGTATGGATATTGCGAAGTTATGCGAGGACGCTGCCAAAATGAGCTGGGACCCGTTGACTGTAGCCTATACAATTGATGAAAAGGTCAACATCTTCAACAGCAATATTGTTGCTTTATACGATACCCATGCTCCCATGAGAAGGGTTAAACTGAAGCGTCCCCCTGCGCCATGGATGAGTTGTGATGTGCGGGTGGCTATGAGACGTAGGGACCGTGTCTTTCGTAAGTTTAAGACGGATCGTTGTGAGGCCAACTGGAACCTTTTTAAGGCTGCAAGAAATCGTTGTAACCAGGTGATACGCAATGCTAAACGCCGTCATATTCTAAATAATATCTCTTCGTCTACTCCGGCTAATATTTGGAAATTCCTCGGAACTCTAGGTATTGGCAAGGGAAGGGGTCGGGACTTCCGAATGGCGGCTGTTGGTTTGGATGATCTCAATCGACATTTCACAACCTCTACTCCACTTGATCTCCAAACCAAGAGTCGTACGTTGGAGATCCTGGCTTCTCTTCCGAGTTTGAATATCGATCCCTTCCAGTTTTCTCCAGTTGCACCGGAAGAGATTAAAAAGATAATCCTTTCGTTAAAATCTAATGCCATCGGATGTGACTGCATCAGCCGTCGTATGATTATACCTATCATCGATCATGTCCTCCCTGTCCTTACCCACATTATTAATAACTCCATTAGTACTGGCATTTTTCCGTCTTTATGGCGGAAGGCTTTTGTTATTCCCTTACCGAAAATCCTTAATCCATCTCTAGTGAACCATTTCCGTCCTATATCCATTCTCCCTTTCCTCTCCAAGGTGCTGGAAGTCTGTGCACACAAACAACTGTCTAGGTTCGTGCACTGTAATAACCTGCTAGACCCTTTGCAGTCTGGTTTCAGGCCGGGCCACAGCACCGTTTCCGCGCTCCTTAAAGTGACTGGCAATATTAGAGTAGGTATGGAGGATACCAAAGTCACAGTTATGGCTTTGGTTGATTTCTCCAACGCCTTCAGTACCGTCAGTCACGACATCCTGCTATCAATCCTTTCCCATTTTTCAATCTCTTCCGATGCGCTGGAATGGTTCTCGACTTATCTTCGTGGGCGTCAGCAATCGGTGCGTCTCGATGATACATTCTCTAGTTGGTGCAATCTCGATGCTGGTGTCCCACAAGGCGGTATACTCTCTCCTTTATTATTTTCTATCTTCATTAATCTCATAACCCAAAATCTTCAATGTGCGTATCACCTGTATGCCGATGACTTACAATTGTATACTCAGGCGACTGTTAATTGTGTGGCAACGGCAGTTAACTTAGTTAATGAAGACCTGGCACACATACAAAGATGGTCTGATAGTTTCGGCCTAACTGTCAACCCTGCTAAATGTCAGGCCATTATTGTAGGCAGCTCTAGGATCATGAGTAGGCTAGACATCACGACGGTTCCACCTATGATATATAATAACTCAATCATCGCGTGGTGTCCCAGTATAAAGAACCTAGGGTTGCACATTGATCGCACTATGAACTGGCGGGTTCAGACAACATCTGTTTGCCAGAGAGTTACCAGTACTCTGCGCGCACTGTATCGTTTAAGGAACTTTCTCCCGATTACTACTAAGACAATGCTGGTGCAGTCCTTGATCCTTCCTATAATCGACTATGGTGATGTGTGCTATTTTGACCTGAATGCAGATCAACTCAATAAACTTGACCGTCTTCTAAATAACTGCATTCGATTCATTTATAACCTTAGAAAATATGACCACGTCTCTTCTTTTCGTAATCAACTGAAATGGTTACCTATCCGTCAACGTCGATCTTTACGTGCTCTTACCACACTTTTTTCTATAGTTACATCTCCTACTCCACCTTCTTATTTATCTTTTCACTTTCAGTACTTAGGCAGTAACCATGACAGAAACCTTCGCTCTTCTAATAACCTTTTACTTAAGTGTCCGCCTCATAGTTCCGATTTTATCCACTCTTCTTTTGCTATACAATCTATTCTTCTCTGGAATGCACTCCCCCTTGAAATTAGGACATCCACGAACCGTTTGGCGTTTAAAACGAGAGTTCGTCAATTACTTTTAAATAGTGTAGCTGAATCATCCCATTAGTATGCGGTTTCCTTGTCAGAACATATATATATGTATATATATATATATATATATATATATATATATATATATATATATATATATATATATATATATATATATATATATATATATATATATATATATATATATATTTTATGGTATGCATGTATGTATTCATAGTGTGTATATGTTTATATGTATTTATATATGTATGTAATGTGTGTGTATATATATATATTTATTACACCTACTTCTCTATTCTCTGCACAACCCAAAGGTTGACAGGTAGAGAATGCCTCAGGCATTATGTCCGCCTTCATACAAATTTTTGTATAAGAAGTTTAAATAAATAAATAAATAAATAAATATAGCGTCAAGGAATATGTCAGTATCCAACCAAGGTGGACGATATGCCGTGCCAATCACTAGCTTCTTTCCATTATGGGTACAAGTGAGCCACATTTGCTCCACCGAAACATGCAATGGGGATACTGGGTGCGGTAGGCTATGTAAATTGATGTCTCGCTTATAGTAGAAACCAACGCCTCCTCCACGCGAGCGTAACTCGCGCGGTCTAGGAATGTGCCTCAGACGGTACCCAGGCAGAGCAGGAGCACGCCCCTCCTCACCCACTCGAAGCCAGGTCTCGTTTATGGCTAGTATGTCAATGTCGTTTCGGGACACCGCGACTATAAAGTTATCAAGATTTGTTCCAAGAGAACCCGCATTAAACAAACCAATTTTTAAAAACTTATTAATCATCATCCCTGCCAGGCCCTGAAGGACAGAACCAGTAAAAATAGACCGGCATGAGTCATAACATCTGACTTAATATTATGTGTAATTATATTGAGAGAAATGTTGTTAAATTTGTAAAAAATATTTGTAATTAGTAGTAAATAACACTTAATTAATTGAGATTGTAAATAATTAAAATAAATTTTATAATATATTGATAATGTGTACAAAATATAATAGTTCATTAATTGTGGTTGTAAATAATTAAAATTGTTAGTAGTATGATATATTTTATATATGTGTAAGATTTGGTAAATCATTATATAAATATCATTATTAGGATTGTAAATGGGATTGACTCGTCTTAGAATACTAGTTATATTAGCAGCATGGCCCAGATGTACGCATATGCATACTGTACTGACCTTTGTTGTTTGTTGTGCTAGAATAAATAAAACACAATGTGCAAAAAACAGCAACCGAGTGACCTCAAATAGGTGAGGGCAATTACAATTTTGGCACCTAAAAACTAAACTAAACGTAGATGACTTATATATAATAATCTGCTTTAAACATATTATTGTCCCTTCCATTTCATTCACCTCCAAAGATTCGTGACAAGTCTGCGTCGCAGCGAATGCGTTGGGCGGTGTCACCAGGCGTGCGACGAGCAAGGATGCGGCCTCTGCTCGTCCAGACAAATTTCCACCCAGACTGTTGACCGGCATCCCGAGCGCGACGAAATAACGAACGGTTAAACTTAGTCAAACGCTCGTTTACAAAGAACCGCTTGGGCTGGCCGGGAAGATTAAGGTCGCTAGTCGTGGCTCCACGGCGCACTCGCGCTCCACGCACTAATGAGTCACGAAAGTCGCGACGCGTTAAGCGGACCACCACAGGGCGGGATCGGAACTCAGTCGGCCCAGATGAACCAGTTGCCCTAATGTAACGGCCACCAGCTCGTTCCGCACTAACGATGTCGCGATCATCAATGGTTACACCAAGTTTAGTGGCGATTAATCTAACTGTTGAGATCAGGTTTTCTCCGCTGTCTTCCGGCAAATTGCTAATTTCAATGTCGTTGGCCAGGAGATCCTGATCCCTGTCATTAAGTTCACGCTTCAGCTGCTCAATAGCTTCATCGGCCTTCGAGTTGCAGGTTGCGGTATGACGCGACTCCTCCAGAAGTTAAACGCATGAATATTGGTATTTTGTATTGTATACTTTTTCTCCCAAACATGACCTCCACGCGGGCGGAGCCGCGAGCAACAGCTAGTATTTGTCATATCGGGATTCAAAAATCGACTCAACACCCAGACAATACCGGCAGAGGGCGCTGTTCTTAAAAAAGTTGTTATGTAGTTTTATAGCTGGGGGTACCTATAGCACGCTATGGGGTATTGGCACCATAAGTCGACACATTTATTAAGTGTTGATGACCGCCCACACCAAGTACACTTCACTGCATTAAACACTACACTTATAGTTATCGTATTTATAATTTTGAAGCCAAGGGTAGATAAATGTTCAAAACTATTGTAAAGTTTAGATATACGATTATTACCAACTATTCACCGAACGAAACCGCTGTATAATAACAGATATTATCTGCAACACTTATGTGCACGTATTTCAATATTAAAAGTTATCAACTTCTACTTGAATTTTAATTTTACACCAGAAACGACAGAAGGAACTTAGTCTCGACTCAACGTCCGTGACGTCACCTATTATTAGACGTCACTAATATTATAGATTTAGTAAATGATACACTGCGACCATTAAAAATGAACCAATTGGTTGGGAAAAATTTGCTAAAGCATTAAAGGATTTAAAGATAGGTTAAAACCTATATCGGAAATCCCAAAAGACGTGAGTACATAGTTCAACTTCAAAAAGATATTGAAGATTCTTCACCAAAACACAAAGAGCTATATTATACTCCAAAAAGCGACGATAAGCATATAAGAAAAATAAAGAAAAAGATAGATTGGGAAAAATGGACCCCTTATTAGAAATAAATAGACTATATTATGATGTGTCACACCCAGCTGGATATAGCAGTATTGATAAATTATCACAAGCTATGAAAGGTAAAATGAATAAAGAAGATGTTAAAAAATGGTTGCAAGCCCAGGAAACGTACACGCTTCATAAACCAGTACATAGAAAGTTCCCACGAATCAAATATATCTTATCTAATATAAATGAACTATGGCAAGTTGATTTAAGTGATATGAGAACTTATTCTGAAGATAATAAAGGTTTTAATTATATTCTTTGTGTTATTGATGTCTTCAGCAAATATGCATATGCTAGATCATTGAAAAAGAAAAATTCAGAAACTATAAAAACTTGTTTCGAGAGTATATTTAAGGAAGCTAACATAACTCCTACACACATACAATCTGATAAAGGTACTGAATTACACCTAATAAATAAAAACGGCCATTAGCTTTATGCCAAAAATGAATGGTGACGAAAATGTAACTAGAGAATTGATTGACGCGATTGAGTTGTATGAGTCAATGCTTGATGATGATGGTAAACAAATGTTGATTAAATTTGTCTTAAAAATAGAATAAGTTACGGAGCAAAAGTGCGTTTAACTAGTTCTTATAGTTCTGTTGAGTTACTATTAGGAGATATGCGTACACATTTACTAAATCGCAAATCTGATACAGCCTTACAGTCTAGTTTACAAAAGGCTAAGCAAGGGGAAAGTCTGTTAAAGAGTTTGGCGAGGAAATTGAGCAATTATTTGTAGACCTGACTATTTCACAAGCAAACGGAGATGAAAATGCATATAAGATATGGCGTCCTCTTAACGAAAAGAACGCAATTAAGTTTTTTCGGAAGGTTTGAGAAGCCAACGTTTAGGAACAATTATATCAGCAAACGGAATCAAAAATCAAAATCAAATATTTATTGAATCCATGAAATGTTATACATTATTTAGATTCAGTCAATTTTTTACTCTACTGCCAGTTCGGAATGCAGTTTCGCTAGAGAAGAACGGGCAAGAAACTTTAGCGTTGCTATTTTTCAACATTGGTTAACAATATTTGGTAATACAATTATTATACAATTTTAATTTAATTACATTAGATTAGAGCAGCTCAATGTGTGTTAAGCTGCCTTATTGCAAGATTGTGAAATAAAACTCATTACAGCACCTAGTGCCGCACATGACCATCGTGAGAGTGAAATCTCGATTTCTTAAAGCAGTTGGTCCTTACTGAAATAGTCTGAGCAGACCAGTCCACACGAGCCGCACCCATTCACGAATAATGACGCATGTGTCAGCCAACGGCCTCGTCAATCATGTTACAGGGAAGTGACCGACCTGGCTCATGGCGCCGCAGCAAGCACAGACACTTTAGCGAGCATGACATACCCAGACTAAATACAACATTTAAATACTAAGACAATAATATCAAGTAAAGTCATGTAAGGCATATAAGTTCGCAATGTTAAGCAAATAAAATATTGGCATAACTTATTATATATCTTATATCTGTATATATAAAAGAAGAAACTGACTGACTGACTGACTGACTGACTGACTGACTGACTGACTGACTGACTGACTGACTGATCGATCAACGCACAGCCTAAACGGTTCGGGTTAGAGACTTGAAATTTTGACAGTAGGTACCTTTTATCACGTATCCACTAAGGAAGGGTTTTTGGCAATTGCACCCCTAAGGGGGTAAAATAGGGGAAGAAAGTTTGTATGAAAAACCGTCATTTTTGAAGTTAAACGCATGAAAATTGGTATTTGGCCTTTAAGTTAAAAATAAAACATATATGTTTCAGGATTTTCGGAAATTCCACCCCTAAGGGGGTAAAATAGGGGAAGAAAGTTTGTATAAAAAATCCGTAATTTTTGAAGTTAAACGCATGAATATTGGTATTGTGCCTCTCAGTTAAAAATAAAAAATATATGTTTCCGGATTTTTGGAAATTCCACCCCTAAGGGGGTAAAATAGGGAAAGGAAGTTTGTATGCAAATCCGTCATTTTTGAATTTAAACGCATAAAAATTGGTATTCGGACTTTCAGTTAGAAATAAAAAAAAAAATTTAAGGATTTTTGGGAATTCCACCCCTAAGCGGGTAAAATAGAGGATGAAAAAATGTTAGGATAGTTTTGTTTAAAGAAGAAACTGACTGACTGTTCGATCAACGCACAGCCTAAACGGCTGGGGTTAGAGACTTGAAATTTTGACAGTAGGTACCTTTTATGACGTAGGCATCCACTAAGGAAGGGTTTTTGGAAATTCCACCCCGAAGGGGGTAAAATAGGGGAAGAAAGTTTGTATGAAAATCTGTCATTTTTGCAGTTAAACGCATGAAATTTGGTATTTGGCCTTACAGTTAAAAATTAAAAACACATATTTCAGGTCTTTTGGAAATTCCACCCCTAAGGGGAATAAATAGGGTAAGAAAGTTTGTATGAAAATCCTTCATTTTTGAAGTTAAATGCATGATAATTGGTATTTTGTAGTGGATACTTTTTGTCTCAAACATGAACTCCACGCGGGCGGAGCCGCGAGCAACAGCTAGTAACTCATATAAACATATAAAGTTCCCAATAATAAGTTAATGACTAACTTCTACGTAATAGGATAACTTATTCCCAAGCCTTTCGGTCATCTAAATATTCAGAAATTAAAATACAATGGAACGGAAAAAAAGAAAGCTAGACGGACAAGATGATTCGGCGACCGCTGAGCTTACTAAGGCCATGTTAAAAAATTATACAAAAAAACAGGAAAACCAGTATGAGGACATTTTGCTCAAAATTAATAACATCTTAGATCAAAATTTTGATTTGAAAAAAAGCCTGGAGGTCATGTCGGATAAATATGACGAGTTTCTGAGGCGCATTACTACGTTAGAGATCGAGAAACAAGAAGATAAAAAGATGATTCGACAACTTGAAGATAAAATTGAATACCTAGAGCGCTTGTCACGGGCGACAGGAATTGAAATGCGAAATGTCCCTAAGGAAAAGGATGAAACAAAAGAGAATCTTTCGGATCTAGTCATGAACCTAGGTCAGAGTTTGAATATACAGATTAATGAGACAAATTTGAAAGATGTTCATCGAATAAAATCTAAAGACAAGTCAAATACAATTATCGTCAACTTTGATTCAGTCTTGCTAAGAGATAAACTCCTAAAAAGGGTAAAAAGCTTTAACAAGGATAAGGAAAAAAGCGAAAAATTAAATACAACACACTTAAAACTGCACCACTCTAAGCAACCAATATACATATCAGAAAGACTCACATTCAAAACACAAAAGATATATTATCTTGCAAGAACACAGTACAAAAACTTTGGCTACAACTTTTGCTGGACTTTGAATGGAGTAGTGTACCTGCGGAAAAAAGCTGGTGAACCACAAATCAGAATAAATTCAGAAGCTGATCTTGAAAAACTCAGATGTCGTAGTTCTGTATGACTAGATCACTTTGAAAAAACCTACATATTAGAATTATCATGCATGCACTTAATTTTTGTCACTCTTTTTATCTATAACTACCCACTACCCACTCATAAAACCACAAATACCACTTACTCACACATTAAATACACTCAACTCCACAATAATGCAACTCAGCTACATAATTATACAAAATGGTTTAAAATATTATATGTTTTGTTTAAGTTAAAAGTTAATAACGCTCTCGATATTTTCGTCTATAGATTTTTTTACTTACCGATTCAGAATGAAAAAATTAAATTGATTAATACTCGGACACTGCCAATTGTTGAAATTCTTTTTGAAATAATTTATAAATGGCTTCCTTAAATACTATAATTAATGATATTGACAATCTCACGGTAGCCAAATCATATAAGTGTGACGTAGACTCTTTTTGTAGCAGAAATTTATGTACCCAGAAATCTCTGAACATCGTCTCCCAAAATATACGAAGTGTTTATAAGAATTTTGATAGTTTTATAGTACATTTGGGAAGGCTTAGTTTTGAACCAGACATTATCATTTTGACAGAATGCTGGTTGACGGCGGAAAAACCGCCACCTTCTATGGATAACTATGCATGTTTCTTTTCAAAACAAAGCCTTAACCAAAATGGCGGAATTGTCATTTACGTCAAAGCTGAAATAAAATGTACAATAGAGGAGCCCGATTCTGTTGGTGCTAACTTCTTACAAATCTCAATTAGCCCCGACATCGTTATCTTGGCTATTTATAGGTCCCCTTCATTTTACTGCATTGACAACTTTTTAGATGCAATTGACAGGATAATACGTCCTAAAAAAAACAAAAATATTTTCTTAATTGGAGATGTGAACATCGATATTAAACCAAATAATAATGATAGAAATAGCTCTGCATACTTAAATCTCACTTCCGAATTGGGACTTCTACCAGGACATACCTTTCCAACACGAATAAACAATTGTCTGGATCATATAATGATTAAAACAACTAGGTTGGCAACGGTTACAGTCATTGAGTCTACAGTAACGGATGATGATACAGTTCTTCTGTGCTTGTCCTATACTAATGATAAATTAAGAAACAATCAAGTATTTAAAACCGATGTTGTTGCGGCAATAAAACAGTTGGAAAAAACAGACTTCTCTTTCGTGCATCCGTCTGCGGATGCAGATGTAACCACCACCCTTTTCATTGAAAAGTTGTCAAATGCAATAAAATGTAATACATCGAGCTCTTCAGTTTCTGGTCGTAAAAAAATCCTTAAACCTTGGATAACACCAGGTCTACTTCGATGTATCCGCCACCGGGACAAACTGCATAAAAGACTTAAAAAGATTGTAATAATTCAGACCTTATCATAACCTATAAAAGATATAGAAATTTTTGTAACGCATTGTTGAAAAGACTCAAAAGAAATTATGAATCAGGCATTCTTAAAAATGCCAGAAATACTAAAGAAAAGTGGTCAGCTATTAAATGTATAACAGGTTCAATGAAACAAAAGGCTCCTGCAGATATTTTATTAGGTATTAGCAAGAACCCCCTTGATGCGGTTAAAGATGTAAATACATACTTCGCAAATACTGGAAAGATACTTGCCGACTCTATGACTTCTACTGATACTTTGGAAAAAAAAATAAACGACTTTGAAATACCCCGCTTTGTAAACTCCATGGTGTTGCTCTCTCCTGATGAAAACGAAATTGAGTCTCTAATTTTAAATCTTAAAAACGACACTGCTGTTGGCTGGGATGCAATTTCAAATAAATTTCTCAAATTGGCAAAACATGTTATAGTTCCATTGTTTACTACCATTGTAAAATTATGTTTTGAGCAAGGAGTTTTCCCCAAAGTATTTAAAAGATCTATAATAACACCAGTCCATAAGGGAGGGGCTTTTGACTTGGTTACAAACTATAGGCCAATATCTGTTCTGACAGCACTCTCTAAAGTATTGGAAAAGGTACTCAATAATCGTCTGATGGAATTCTTGGAGAAAAATCACATCCTCTCTGACTACCAGTTTGGTTTCCGAACAGGCAGAGGTACGGATGGTGCTGTCAGTTCTTTGGTGGACTATGTCACTGCAAGTTTAGATAACAAACAAAAATGTGTTGGCATTTTTATTGATCTCGCCAAGGCCTTTGACACAGTTGCCATCCCGGCTTTGATTGACAAGTTGGAAAGATATGGTATAAGGGGTGCGTGCATGTGGATTGAGTGAGCACCTTGCAAAAATCGTTTTTTATGTATTAGGTATTTAGTAAAAGTTCTAAAACAATTGTAAAACCAATCCTGGAATTTGTAAAAAGATAAAACCGAAGATAAATCAGTTAATGTCTGCTCACTCAATCCTGATAAGGGGCAACCCAGATCTACAAATGTATCAAGTTTACATATAAAATTTGGGTTCTAGGATTTAGTAAAATCTTAGTGAAGTCACAGTATTTAATTTCAGATCACCTAGTGCCCTATTTAAAAAGTTACAAATTGGTATTGGTGCTCACTCAATCCACATGCTTTGAAAAGTCAATATTTCCTACGAATTATCTATAAAATCAAGTTCAATTATATTTCTAGATTTAGTAAAAGTGGAATAGAAATGGGGCTGGCCACATATGCCGCAGGAATAATGGCAGATGGTGCAAAGCTGTACTGGAATGGAGACCAAGAACTGGTCATAGAAACCGGGGCAGGCCTTTGATGAGGTGGACCGACGACCTAGTCCACGTGGCGGGAAGAAGCTGGATGAGGTCTGCCCTAGATGGAACTAAATGGCGTGCAATGCAAGAGGCCTACACTCAGCATTGGGTGGATATATAGGCTGAAGAAGAAGAAGAAGGAATAGAAATTTGTAAAACACAAAACGAATCACTATCATGCTTCGTTTTTGAAAAAAATATTTTTATAGGTGCTCACTCAATCCACACGTTTTTGAAAAGTTAAAATCTTTCATATCTTTAAATCTGTAAGCGCTACAAAAAATGTGAATACGTCAAGTTTTAGTAGAAATTTTTACTAAATATTGGCTATTTCACATTTTCTATTTTTTGCTTACTTAAAGAGATATTACTTTTTTAATGTTTTCCATACAAACTTACAATGTAGGATCGCCACACGTGTCAAAATACAGGATAATCTACTAAATTAATTTGTATTTGCCTATATGTAAATACCTAAAGTAAACACGCACGGGCCGGTAATAAGCTCAGCGAAACGTGGATACTAGTTACACCTCTGCCTATCCCTTTTGAGATTACAGAGCTGAGCGAGTATGTATGTATATAATTGGACTAAAGTGATTAAATTAAACGATACTTTATTTTTTTTTTATTTCAATAAAAACATTAAAGAGTTATTGAATCCTTGGAACACTATACATTATTTAGATTTAGTCAATCTTTTTAACTATACCGCCAGTTCGGAATGCAGTTTTACTAGAGAAGAACGGGCGAGAAACTCTAGCGTTGCTCTTTTCGAACACCGGTTAACAATATTTGGTCACACAATTGATTAGATTAGAGCAGCTCAATGTATGTTAATTAGGTTGCCTTATATTGTGAAATAAAACTTATTACAAGGCTTATTGCTGCACATGACCGCCGTGAAATACATAAAAATCTGAATTTCTTGAGCAGTTGGTCCTTACTGAAACAGTCTGAGTAGACCAGTCCACAAGAGCACCACCCGTTCACGATTAATGACGCATGTGCCAGCCATCGACCTCCTCAACCATTTTACAGGGAAGTGACCGATCCCGCACATGACGCCGCAGCAAGCACAGACAGAATACAACAATTAAAATATTAGACACTAAAATCAAGTAAAGTCATGTAAGGCATACTGTTCACATAAGTTCGCAATGTTAAGGAAGTGAAATATATTGGCATTACTTAATATACATATAAGGTTCCTAATAATAATTTAATGGCTACACTTCTAAGTAATAGCATGATATATTCCGAAGCCTTTCGGTCATCTGCTTAATAGTATCTGTCATTTAGTTCTTTAATATGTGGGAACCTTATTGTAAAAGCGTATGCAAAGCCCCTTGAAAGAAGAATTTTCCTCCCCAAGAACTTCTAGAACTTAGCGATAGATCTTATAGCTCGCTTTTGGAGAGTAAAATGATATTCATTTCAGCAGCACCACCCCATAGTAGAGTCCCGTGACACATCAAACTATGGCAATATATATATTTTTTTTATAACATAGTCCGACAAACGAGCCAGCGGGTCACCTGATGTTATGTAATATCCACTGCCCATGAACATCCACAATACCGAGAGTATCATGTATGCGCTGTCGGCCTTAAAAGACAGGAATAGGGATTAGGGAAAAGAAGGGGAAATCTGGGCCTCCGGATATCTCACTTACCATACGAAACGCGACAGTAAACTGTCACTTTACGTTGGTTTTCTGTGAGACAGTGGTACTACCCCGGTCGAGCCGGCCCATTCATGCTGTAGACAAATATGTCTACAGCGTGGCTCTACCACTTCTAATATGCAAAATATACTAACCTAGCCATGTCAGCGTCGGTCAATTGTCGTATTTTACTCTCAGCATAAGTTGCGGCACTGCGATTTATGGCTTATAATGATATTTGGTATAGCTGTCCTCGCGAACTCCGTATCGCCTTAAAAATATGTTTGTCCCGGCCCGTCTATCCCACGAGATAAAATTTTCAGGAGTAAAAATTTGAATAAGAGTAGTCTATAGCACTCAGGGAACTCATTAAAATACCTTTCTAACAGTGAAAGATTTTTCAAAATCGGTTCCGTAGAACCGGAGATTACCCCGAACATCCAAACATACAAATGTTACCTCTTTTATATATTAGTACAGACGCCTTTTATTTATACAATAACACCAAATGTCAATAGAATATTTTTAGCTACTACGCAGATTTATTTAAAGTAACAAAATTATAACTTTTATTTAGATATACTTAATAGTCACATGTGTATTTAAGCTTCGTGCTTAAATACTTAAATCATCATCATCATCGGCGTGTAGCAGTCCATTGCTGGACATAGGCCTCCCCTAAAACGCGCCATTTAACCCTGTCTTCAGCTTGTCTCATGCAGTTTCTGCCAGCGACCTTTATCGTCCTTCTTCGTCGACCTTTAGCAAATCGTCGCTCCACCTAGCTGGAGGGCGTCCTACACAACGCTTGCCGTGTCGCGGCAAAAATACTTAAATAACACGTTAAAAAGAATAAATTCAGATATCAGTATGTTTCAACTATTTTATATAATAAGTAGTTCAGAATTCCCATATGAATTTAATTATTAAATTGATGCTAGATGGTATTGACTAAAAATTTACTAATTTAAAATAATATTAATTTGGGTTCCTATAAATAGGTAAAAATAAATTAATTCAACCATGTGTCGCTGAGTTTATTACCCTCCCATCATATTATTACCATTTATATCGTCGTGATTCATATAGGCATAACAAATTTAGGTACATATAGGCATAACTAGAGATAGGCAAATATAAATTTGTTTTGTAGATTATCCTGTATTTTGACACGCGTGGCGACCCTACATTGTAAGTTTGTATGGAAAATATTAAAAATGTAATATCTCTTTAAGTAAGCAAAAAATCGAAAATGTGAAATAGCCAATATTTAGTAAAAATTTCTACTAAAACTTGACGTATTCACATTTTTTATAGCGCTTACAGATTTAAAGATATTAAAAATTTTAACTTTTCAAAAACGTGTGGATTGAGTGAGCACCCATAAAAAATATTTTTTCAAAAACGAAGCATGATCGTGATTCGTTTTGTGTTTTACAAATTTCTATTCCACTTTTACTAAATCTAGAAATATAATTGAACTTGATTTTATAGATAATTCGTAGGAAATATTGACTTTTCAAAGCATGTGGATTGAGTGAGCACCAATACCAATTTGTAACTTTTTAAATAGGGCACTAGGTGATCTGAAATTAAATACTGTGACTTCACTAAGATTTTACTAAATCCTAGAACCCAAATTTTATATGTAAACTTGATACATTTGTAGATCTGGGTTGCCCCTTATCAGGATTGAGTGAGCAGACATTAACTGATTTATCTTCGGTTTTATCTTTTTACAAATTCCAGGATTGGTTTTACAATTGTTTTAGAACTTTTACTAAATACCTAATACATAAAAAACGATTTTTGCAAGGTGCTCACTCAATCCACATGCACGCTAAGGGGTGTGGTACTTAATATCTATAAACAATTTCTCATAGACCGTCGGCAAAAAGTAAAAATAAATAACTATATTAGTACAGATGAAAATGTTACCTATGGAGTCCCTCAGGGCAGCATACTTGGTCCTAGTCTCTTTCTCATTTATATAAATGACTTGTGTGAAATGAATCTCATGAATGGTAAAATATTTACTTATGCTGATGACACAGCCCTGATTTTTCAAGGTAAAACATGGGAGGAAGCTCGCCAAATTGCGGAATTGGGCCTGCACAAAATTTATTTATGGCTTAAACATAACTTGTTAACACTGAACATCGATAAAACTTCTTTTGTTCAATTTACCAATGCTCCCAAAAAACAGCCCGATATTGAAATACGTATTCACAAATGTAGTTTCTCATTAAACCAAACTTGTGCGTGTCAAATTATAAATAGGGCCTCTACTGTTAAGTACTTAGGTATAATCCTTGATGAAAAGATTACCTGGAAACCCCATATAGATAGTATTACGACAAGGGTCAGAAAGTTAATTTGGATTTTCAGAAAACTTAGACTTGTGGCGGATTTGGAACTTCTGCGTACAATTTATTACGCACTTGATTTGGGGTGGTGCTTGTAAATCGTATATGCTACATCTTGAGAGAGGACAACGGTCGTTGCTTAAGACAATGACCTTTAAGCTATTCAGGTTTCCCACCACTTCTTTGTATGAGACATGTCAGGTTCTTACTGTGAGGCAGCTCTTTATTTATAATATTGTTACAAAACAACATATCTTTACGACCTATGACCCTAATAAGTTATGCAATAAACGAACTGTTGTTAATGTAATTGATACAGTCAGATGTAGTACAGCATTTGCAAGGAGACAAAGAAAATTTCTTTCTGTACATCTATACAATAAAATAAATAAAACTTTGAAGTTTTATCAACTCTCACTTTACAAATGCCAATCAAAACTCAAAAGCTGGCTTTATATGTCAAATTATGAAGAAACCGAAAAATTGCCGAAATAAGTTAAATTTGTATGTACCTTATCATACATGTACACACACACACATTCACACACCTACATACACACACGCACACACTCACACACCTACACACACGCAAACACATGCAAAAACATTGCTTCACATTTTTAATTATGTAAGGGTTTTGCATGCACCTTTATTATTGTTATTATTGTTTTTATTTTTTAATTTTAGTTGTCGCTTATACTGTCATTGTCGCGTGAACTTAAGCACGCGCTCTGTATTGCATTGGCATGTAGCTATAATTTGCATAGGGAGTATGGCGCTGACTCCTGACATACAGGTTTTCTACCTAGTTCAGGAGTCAGAGGCTTCAATATTTTTGTGAAAATGTTAATATTTATGCCAATAAAGATTTATTATTATTATTATAGAAATTTTGTAATAGGCTTTATTACTTAGTTTTCGCTTAATAGTAGCTTTAAAGCATCTTTCATTAAGTTCTTTAATATGATTGGGAACCTTATTTTAGAAGCGTATACAAAGCCCCTTGAAAGAGTTGCCGATTTTGTGGAGCCTTGTTTTATAACTAACAAGATTATTTTTATTTCTAGTAACAAATTTTTGGAAATAGTTGTATATTCTTATGAACATACATTAAATTAGCGAATATAAATTGTGATGCTACTGTCATTATATTAATTTCCTTGAATTTTTCTCTCAAAGAACTCCTAGAATTTAGCGAGTAGATAGATCTTATAGCTCGCTTTTGGAGAGTAAAGATGATATTGATGTCAGCAGCACCACCCCATAGTTGAATCCCGTAGCACATCAAACTATGGAAATACGCAAAATAGACCAACCTAGCCGTGTCAGCGTCGGTCAATTGACGTATTTTACTCACAGCATAAGCTGCGGCACTTAATTTTTTGGATAATACAGATATGTGAGATCCCCATTGAAGTTTGGGATCTAATGTTATGCCTAAAAACTTGGTTGTCTCCACAATACTCAATTTATCCCCATTCATATAAATATTGGCGTCGATCTTTTTGACATTAGGTGTTAATAATCGAATACATTTGGTTTTCTGACCATTCAATAGTAAATTATTAACGCTAAACCAATGTACTAATTTTGCGAGCGTGTTGTTTACATCGTCAAGTATTATATATATTAACAGAATTATGTCGGCTTAATTTGAATATTAAAGAAGTATCATCTGCAAACAACACTACCTCACAGTTGTCCCTTAAGCAATAAGGTAAGTCATTTATATAAACTAAGAATAGGAAGGGTCCAAGAATCGAGCCCTGTGGAACTCCCATGGTAAGAACAGATCCAGGACATAATTTTCCATTGACGTCTACACTTTGAACCCTATTACTTAAATATGACTTAAATAACTTAAGAGCAATACCATTAATTCCATAGTGACTCAATTTCGTGACATCCGAATCCGTAAAATCCGAATTTTACCTGACCCAGAAAAAATACGAGTCATTGAAAGTTATCCGAAACCGACATGTGCGGATGACGTCAAGCGCTTTGTGGCATTTAGTAATTATTACAGAAAATGTATAAATAATTTTGCAGAAATAGTTTTACCATTAAATAAATTATGTAGAAAGAACGTTCAATTTCAATGGACAACAGGCTGCCAAAAAGCTTTTAATACTTTAAAGGGGATACTTTCTAGTCCTCCTATTTTAGATTATCCAAATTTTTTCTAGTGAAAATACATTTATTTTACACACAGATAGATCTGGTTTCGCTATTGGTAGTGTACTTAGTAATTCCAACGGCAAGCCAATCGCATACGCTAGTCGATGTTTGAACAAAGCCGAGTTGAATTACGCTACTATAGAAAAGGAGCTACTGGCCATAGTATGGTCTGTAAAATATTTTAAGCCGTATTTGTTTGGTAAAAAAATTGTCATTAGAACCGACCATAGACCGCTGGTTTATCTTTTTAATATGGCAGACCCTACGAGCCGTTTAACTAAGTTTCGTCTTTTATTAGAGGAATATGACTTTACAGTCGAATATATTAGAGGAAAGAAAAATGTAGTCGCTGATGCACTGTCTCGTGTATCAATAACATCCGACGGTGTAAAGGAAATAAATAATAAGTTATTATGCGTTATGACTCGCACTCAATGTAAAAATATGAATAAATTACCAGATTTGACAAAACCCTTAGAGGATTCTATAGATAATAGGCCTGATCAACCTAAAGTTGTAGAAGTACTCAGAAAAAGTGATACGGATATAGAATTAATTATTTTGTCAAAAAAAGGCTACTTAGAATATTAAATAACGAAGACAAATTTTATTTTTCGCAAAGTTAGAATTTCGTCTATTGTGAAAGTAAAAATTATTTATTTGCAAGCTCATCTTCTTTATCAGTAAACTCGCGAGACGATTTGCTGAAGGAAATGGCGTTATTCTGCAATAAATTAAGTATAAAAGAAACTGTAATCGTTAAGACGAATAATAATAAAGAATATATAGAATTTCTATCAAAATATATTGCGAAAAATCAAACATGTGGTTTACCAAGAATATGTTTTGTGAAGGACGTCCAAGAATTTATTCGGATTGTGACAAAAAAGTTATTATGAATGATTTTCATTTATTGCCTAGTAGTGGTCACGTATGTGTTAGGAGAATGGTAAATAATATTAAAAAATATTATTATTGGCCATCATTAGAAAAAGACGTTAGGTGCTATGTCGAAAAGTGTAATAAATGTCAAACACAGAAGTATACTAATATTCATAAAGAACCATTATCTATTACAACCACAGCATCCTCATCATTCGAAAAAATGTTTAGACATAGTAGGCCCATTAGACAGATATGACTTAGGTTTCAATTACATTTTAACATTGCAATGCGAGCTAAGTAAACATGTTGAAGCATATCCATTCAAAACGAAAACTAAAATAAAAAAAAAACTACAGAAGTTGCTAAATCGTTTACTGAAAACTTTATTTTACGATACGGAATTCCAAAAGAAATAGCAAGTGATAGAGATACTGAATTTGTCTCAAACGTTATGTCAGAGATGTGTAAACTTTTAAAAATAACTCAAACTATTTCAACAGCGTATCATCATCAAAGTATTGGATCATTAGAAAACTCACATAAAGTTTTAAGTGCTTATTTACGCATTCAAACCGACAATAATCCTTCAAATTGGAGTTCATGGTTACAGTACTGGTGTTTTTCTTATAACACTACTGTACATTCTGAAACTAAGTATACACCGTTCGAGTTAGTGTTTGGTCATGTATGTAGATTACCTAAAAATTTAAGTAGTAATGTTGAACCATTGTACAACTTCGGAGATTATACTTTAGAATTTAAGTACAGGTTACAGAAAGCTCAAAATGATGCAAGGAATAATTTAATTTTGAGTAAACAACGTAGAAAGTGTAATTATGATATGTCTACTAAACCTATTTTGTATAAGCCAGGCGATGCATTGTTATTGAAAAATGAAACTGGAAATAAGTTAGATACCTTATACACAGGCCCATATATTGTTATAGAAGACCTTCCACCTAATGTTAAAATAAAATTTAAAGGTAAGCATGCTATAGTTCATAAGAATAGAACAAAATTATATAAGATATAATTATATTATATATTTGCTGGTGGTAGGATATTCGTATCCGCCCGGATAGCGACCACCGTATACAGGGCGAAAAACCCGCCATAGTGGCACACGCAAGTGTGTCGCGTTCCGGGATCAGCCAGTGTATGTCCGGTTATCGTCGGGGGGCTAGAGATGGGGTACGATGTTTGGCCGTGCGGGTATAAGCCGGTTCACAGTCTGTTGGAGGCGTGTTGATCCGTCGGCCAGGGAGACCTGTAGAAACGGTGGTACCGCTGGCCGCCCGCGGTACAGTACAGGGGCCCAATCGTGGCTAACCACCACGAGAGGCTGCCCCACCATGCCGCGCATAATCTTGGGTGGGTCCGTCGTGCCGGTTGGTGACCGGATGTGGGGTCCCGGCGGCCTATCCCGGGAGGGTACGGGGGCCCTTCCGTCCGGCGGATCAGCTCACCTCCTCTCGGCTCTTTTAGTGGACCGGCGCTTGTTGCGGCCTTCTGACTACTCTGACACTAGACCCTTGACCGCTTCTTCACCTCTCCCTCCCATAACTCCATGACATTGCAAACTAAGAGAGCAGGTGGTACGGTTGGTGGTGTGGTTTTAGCTGGTGGTAGGATATTCATATCCGCCCGGATAGCAACCACCGTACACGGGGTGAAAAACCCGCCATAGTGGCACACGCAAGTGTGTCGCGTTCCGGGATCAGCCAGTGTACATCCGGTTTTTTGGGGGTCTAGAGTTGGGGTACAATGTTTGGCCATTTTGCGGCCTTCTGAGTACCCTGATAATAGACCCTCGACCGCTTCTTCACCTTCTTGCCCATGGCGTAGTGTGAAGGAGCAGGCCGGCATGATTGTGTTGAGTAGCGGGGGATAGATCGTCTCTCGCTACTCGATACTCTAATTGGACCGTACTGCGCTTACCATCAGGTGAAGTGCGGTCACTTTGCCGTGCTAGGATAAAAAAAAAAGGTTCTACAGCGGTGCGTAACCTCACCACCGCATTCACAATGGAGTTCGCTAACATCTGCGGACTCCATTCTAATCTTAATGCCGTCCACCACCATCTTGAGACGGCCCGGCCTGCTCTGCTCTTCTTGACGGAGACACAGATTTGTAGTCCGACCGATACTTCATACTTGCTTTACTCCGGCTACTCGCTTGAAGAAAGCTTCAGGCCAAGGGCCGGGGTATGCCTGTATGTTCGGTCGGACGTGTGCTGTTGCCGTCTGCGCTGCATGGAGGACCCCTCCTTCTCCACCCTGTGGGTGCACGTTGACCTCGGCTCCCAGAGTCGGGTTTACGTGTGCCTTTACAGGTCACACAACGGGGACGTAGAGACAACCCGGCTATTTAATTATATTAGCCAGGCGACAGACGACGCGCAGGAGCAGTTTCAAACAGCGGAATTGGTAGTTCTGGGGGACTTTAACGCACACCACGAGTTGTGGTTGGGCTCCTCCAGAACTGACCACGCCGGCAGAACTGCTCATGCATTCGCTTTGACCAATGGCTTGACACAGCTGGTGGATCAGCCTACCAGGATCCCAGATGTGGCAAGTCATGCGCCCTCTCTGCTGGACCTACTGCTGACGAGTCATCCGACCGGATATAAAGTGACTGTTGGTGCTCCCCTGGGTACCTCCGATCACTGCCTGGTTGGGACGTCGGTTCCTTGCGCTTTGCCTCCACGTCCCGTGAAGGTCAAGCGCAGGGTCTGGCACTACTCGTCGGCAGATTAGGATGGTATGCGGGATTACTTCGCATCCATCCTTTGGCGGCAGCGCTGCTTTGATGGAAAGGATCCTTCAGCGAGTGCCTACGCCATTGCTTGCGAGATCAGAATAGGAATGGAATATTACATTCCTTTCTCTGACATCGCAGGCAAGGGCCGAGGACGCTCCTGGTTCAATCGTGCATGCGCCGATGCTGTTGGCAAGAAACAGGCGGCGGATACAAATCTGGACTGGAGGAGGGCCAGTCTTCGTGCCGGATGAAGTCGATTTCACGCGCCGCCAGCCAGTCTTGTGTGCTCTTCGCTCTATGAGCTGTCGCCGAATCTTGTTGGAATACCCAGTGCCTGTTATTGAACATGGTATGAGAAACAGGTTCCACAAGGTTCGTCAGGACTGTATTTTGATACACAACTGCATTCGTTTTTACACCTTTCTCACAAAAATGTACCTCTGTTAAGCCCCAATAAGAAACTCCCAACCATACCATGAGCGAGGATGGAAAATGACCTCGTTGGACACGCGGAATACGGTTGCTCGCTTCTTCACTACTGTGTGCGTACACCTTATCATTTTGTTTGTTGTAGCTCTCTTCTACGGTAAAATTTTTTTCATCTGAAAAAAGAATTTCCCGATATTTTTTTCCCGCGTACCGCTTCAACAAAGCGCGGCATCTCTTCAGTCTCAGGTCCATTAGACAAGCATTCAAACGATGTACTGTTTTTCTTCGATATGCCCGAAGCCCTAAGTCTTCATTTAACACCCTTTTCACCGTGGTTCTGCTTAACCCCATCTGAAGGGCCAACAGTTTCTGCTTACGTTTGGGATTTCTTTGAATTCGTGCCTTCACAGCTTTTATCACTGCTGGAGTCCTAACAGACCGAGGGCGACCACTTCTTGACCTGTCATCTACACTAGAGTCTTCATTGTATCGTTTGATGGTACGATAAACGAATCTTATGGTTATATTCAAAATTTTCAGTATGTCAAAAATTTGAATTGGCGCGTAACCGCAACGATGCAACGCAATTACTGCAACAAGGTCTTCTTTAAGCGTCCACTCCATATTTAAAAATGAGTAAAATTCTAAAAAGTATACATTTTTATTTTCATGAACAATTTAAAATTCGAATTCAATAAACTTTTTTGTGGCCAGCATTCTAAAATAAAAGTTTTTACTGTGTGACAATACTTATGACCTGACTGTGTATAACGGCGCGCGATATTATTGAATAATGAAAATCAGTCAATTTTGAGAATTATCCGTTAACTTTATTATTTCTAAGGAATTATGGTTTTGTATCCGATTAAATACTATTTGGAATTAAGAGCGGGTAACCCCGAATGGAGTTGCGTCTGTCATTGCGTGCGAACTGCGAATGTCTTGTCTCTCTGATTAGTTCTCTGGTTGACAGCGGTTGTGCGTTGTGGTGTAACGCAAACCCATTGGCTCTAAATCGCTAATTATTATTGTAATCCCTAATTGTCTGAGTTATTTAAATGTATGTATTATTAAAATATTGTAAAGGCAACGCCATGGTCCACTTATTTAAACGTTTCCTGAAGTTTAACGCCTACAATGGAATTTCGTGATACAAGTTCACGAATAAGCAATATCTGCTCCATATCGGCTATTCCGACGTCCCGACATCAGAAGTGCGATAAAAGACAACGCTCACTATCGTAAATCAGGTGATGTAATACAGTAAATTGAACTAATTAAACTTAATTAAACATTGTCCCACTGCTGGGAAGGGGATTTAGTAATGAGATGGGTACTATGTTATTTTGTTATTTGAGAGATTAGAGAACATTGGTAGTTCGCACATAAAGTGCGTACTTTGTTGGGTTGTACAAGAGGCTATCTTTGATTGGTATTCTATCATCAAAACAATAGTGATGGTATTGTGTGGTATTTTACGGCGTTATACGTGGTAAAAAGGGCTTAATGCACTGTAGTCTATTACATGGGAAAGGGTTACGAGTATTAAGATCATTTTAACGTGCCATGTTCACAAAATGTAAAAAGAATAATGTTATAGTCTTGTTATTATACGTGGTTCTATCAAATAAATAAGTAATGAAGGGCATCACATAATAACATCTTCAGTTTATTTAAGAGAGATGCACTATATCATAACTAGTACATTCCTTTAGAGGAATACATTATACAAGAAGTAAAATACAATGTTCTATTTATTGACAATGTAAGCTTGACAACAATCCAAATTTAAATCTCTTAAGGCACTGGCCAATTATAAACCTCCTTGGTTTATCTGTATATATAAAAGAAGAAACTGACTGACTGACTGACTGACTGAATGATCGATCAACGCACAGCCTAAACGGCTGGGGTTAGAGACTTAAAATTTTGACAGTAGGTACCTTTTATCACGTAGGCATCCACTAAGGAAGGGTTTTTGGAAATACCACCCCTAAAAATAGGGGATGAAAGTTTGTATGAAAATCCGTCATTTTTGAAGTTAAATTCATGAAAATTAGTATTTGGCATTTTAGTTAAAAATAAAAAATATATGTTTCAGGATTTTTGGAAATTCCGACCCTAAGGGGGTAAAATAGGGAATGAAAGTTTGTATGAAAATCCGTCATTTTTAAGTTAAACGCATGAATATTGGTATTTGACATTTAAATAAAAAATTTAAAATATATTTTTCAGGATTTTTGGAAATTCCATCCCTAAAGGGGTAAAATAGGGGAAGAAAGTTTGTATGAAAATTCTGTCATTTTTGCAGTTAAACGCATGAAAATTGGTATTTGGCCTTTTAGTTAAAAATAAAAAATATATGTTTCTGAATTTTTGGAAATTCTACCCCTAAGGGGGTAAAATAGTGGAAGAAAGTTTGTATGAAAATCCATCATTTTTGAAGTAAGACGCATGAAAATTGGTATTTGGCCTTTCAGTTAAAAATAAAAAATATATATGTCGGGTGCAGACATGACCGCAGGCCGGTCAGGTCATCAGGCAGAGGTTGTGAGAGGGCTTACACACCCCTCTCTGATCTTCAGATATTGTCAGGATGCATAGCGTGTAATAGTTCGGTAATAAAACACAAGATTAACACTTCAGAGTCTATTTAAGGATTTGAAGCTACCACCAGTTCGGAATGCAGTCATCCATGGGGAAGAGCTGGCAAGAAACCCTAATGGTTGCTCTTTTAAACACATCACAGTTTACATTACAATATGCAGTACACAATAACACTTTCACATTACGTTCACTTACTACTTTTACAATATTTCGGCATTACGACCTCTAAGTTACTAACTATTTCAAGATTGAATATGGAACTCTTCTACAAATGACAAAGTGCACGCTTTTATTATAATATTTTCTATTGTGCCCCACTCTGTGAGCGGGATCACGCGATAAAACTAATCAAATCCACCCGCAATATAGCAAAACAAGTCGCGGTACAGATATTCTACAATAAAACGAGTTATTTAAAAGTTCAATTGAGTAACCGTTTTCATGTTGCTCCGACACGGCCTTCCTGACAGCTCACACGTCCCAGTGTGATGTACCTGAAAAGAAAATACCACACAGTATCATTCACGCTCGGCCATATCTGACCTAGTCTGATTACCCACACAGATTGGACCCACATAGGCTTTTGACACATAGAACCCTGTTACACAGAACCCTGTCACATAGAACCCCGTTACACAGAACCCCGTTACACAGAACCCCGTTACACAAAACCCCGTTACACAGAACCCCGTTACACAGAACCCCGTTACACAGAACCCCGTTACACAGAACCCCGTCACATAGAACCTCGTTGCCACATAGGCTCCTCACACAGACCCCTTTGCCACACAGGCTACTCACACAGACCCTCACACAGACCTCCCCCTCATATACCTTAAGCGCGGACCGCGGACCCGAGGTCACTCAAAATACATTGAGTAGACAATAACCAGGCTACGGACGCAAGGTATAGACTAAACCCTGATATTTCAGACCCCTTGCCACATAGGCTCCTCACACAGATCCCCCTCCCCACAGATCCCCTCATATACCTTAAGCGCGGACCGCGGACCCGAGGTCACTCAATATATATTGAGTAGACAATAACCAGGCTACGGACGCAAGGTATAGATAATAAACCCTGATATTTGTATCTCTAATAGCTCGCTTTAACAGGGGGCATAAAAACAAAACCAGAAGCGACTCACCAAATCCCAATAACATCCATACGCGCGCAGTCACGTGTGGGCACGTAATCAGTACGCTGTCGTACTACTTCCGCTGTCAGAGCACCGCCACAGCCACGCCACAGCCACGCCACAGCCGCGCCACAGCCGCGCCACAGCTCCGCGGGAAACCATCCACAGCATATGAAATTTGAAAACCAAAATCATTAACACAGTAATCTTCGACGCTTCATATTTTCTAGATGTATTTTATGACGTTCGTATAAAGACTTGTTGAAATAGGTAATGATTTTTATAAATAATAAACCAAGGAGGTTTATATTTGGCCAGTGCTTTAAGAGATTTAAATTTGATTTGCTGTCCAACTTACATTGTCAATAAATAGAAAATTGTATTTTACTTCTTATGTATTGCTCTAAAGGACTAGTACATTCCTTATGATATAGTTAGTCTCTCTTAAATAAACTAAATATTTGATAGAACCACGTATATTAACAAAACTATGACGTTACTCTTTTTACAATTTAATTTGAATAATGATGTTAAAATACTCGTAACCTCCTCATGTACAGTAGACTACAGTGCATAAAGCCCTTTTTACCACGTATAACGCCCTAGAATACCACAATATACCATCACTATTTTTTTTATAATAGAATCCCAAACATAGATAACCTCTTGTACAACCCAACAAAGTACGCACTTTATGTGCGAACTATCACTGTTCTCTAATCTCTCAAACAACAAAAACAACACAGTACCAAACCATTACATCACCTGATTGACGATAGTGAGCGCTGTCCTCCATCCCACTTCTGATGTCGGGTGCAGACATGACCGCAGGCCGGTCAGGTCATCAGGCAGAGGTTGTGAGAGGGCTTACACACCCCTCTCTGATCTTCAGATATTGTCAGGATGCATAGCGTGTAATAGTTCGGTAATAAAACACAAGATTAACACTTCAGAGTCTATTTAAGGATTTGAAGCTACCACCAGTTCGGAATGCAGTCATCCATGGGGAAGAGCTGGCAAGAAACCCTCATGGTTGCTCTTTTAAACACATCACAGTTTACATTACAATATGCAGTACACAATAACACTTTCACATTACGTTCACTTACTACTTTTACAATATTTCGGCATTACGACCTCTAAGTTACTAACTATTTCAAGATTGAATATGGAACTCTTCTACAAATGACAAAGTGCACGCTTTTATTATAATATTTTCTATTGTGCCCCACTCTGTGAGCGGGATCACGCGATAAAACTAATCAAATCCACCCGCAATATAGCAAAACAAGTCGCGGTACAGATATTCTACAATAAAACGAGTTATTTAAAAGTTCAATTGAGTAACCGTTTTCATGTTGCTCCGACATATATTTCTTTTTTTTTTTTTTTTAGTGCCTTGATAGGCAGACGAGCAGACGGGCCACCTGATGGTAAGTAGTCACCGCCGCCCATAGACTTCTGCAATGCCAGGGCACAGCAAAGCCGCTGCCTACCGTTGAAGGACTACTCTTTTTAAGCCTCGTTTAAAGAAGGACATGTCATAGCGCTCAGGGAACACCGCAGCAGGGAGTTCATTCCAGAGCTTGCACGTACGTGGTAAAAAGGAACGCTGGAAACGAACCGTGCTAGACGGAATCGTTTCCAGGTAGTATGGATGAACTCTGTTGCGGTGTCGGGTGGTGCGATGATAAAATGGAGATGTAGGCACCATTTTAAACAGCTCCTCGGAGCACTCCCCGTGGAACAAACGATAGAACAAGCAGAGAGACCCGAAGTCTCTCCGCAGCCCCAACGGTTCCAGGCTATCCGTGATATCAGGATCCCCGACAATTCGAACGGCCCGCCTCTGTAAGGAGTCAAGTGGGTCTAGCAAGTATTTCGGGGCTCCTGCCCAGAGATGAGAACAGTATTCCACGTGGGGCCGGACTTGCGCTTTATAAAGCGCCAATCTATGGCCCGACGTGAAATACCGCCTCGCTCTGTTCAGGATCCCCAATTTTTTGCTAGCCAATTTGGCTTTGTCCTCCACTTGACTCCTAAACTGGACCAAGCTCGATATATTGACGCCGAGGATCCCAATACCCTCGGAAACCCGGAGAGTGACTCCTTGGAACTGTGGCGCCATGACAAATGGGTCCTTCTTTGCGGTGAATGCGCAAACTTGTGTCTTCGTGGGGTTGAAGTGAACTAGGTTCCTTTCACCCCATTCAGAGGCCCGCCCTAGAGAGCTCTCGATTTCCGACACAAGTTCTAACCGTCTTTCTTCCAAAGTGCTCCGAGGGATACCCTGCTGGCCGGTGTATCGCACGTCGATAGTACTATCATCTGCATAACAATGCATGCTATCGATAGACAGCATGTCATTGATATGCAGAATGAATAGTGTCGGCGACAACACCGAGCCTTGTGGAACGCCAGCATTAATGGACAAAGCGTCGGAGCAGTAGCCGTCTACGACGACTTTAATGCTCCGACCATCCAAAAAGCTAGCGATCCAGTTGCAGAGTCCCTCGGGGATTCCATATGATGGTAGCTTCGATAGAAGGCCCCCATGCCATACCCGATCAAACGCCTTCGCGATGTCTAGACCAACGGCCATAGCCTCACCCTTGCTCACTATAGCCTCCGCCCAGCGATGTGTGAGGTAAACAAGAAGATCACCAGCCGAGCGACCGTGACGGAAACCGTACTGACGATCGCTAATCAGCTGGTGCTCCTCCAGATACCCCATAAGCTGGGCGTTAATTACTCTCTCCATGACTTTAGAGAGCAAGGATGTGATGGCTATCGGTCTATAACACGAAGGGTCCGACCGGTCACCTTTTTTAGGGATCGGATGGACATGGGCAACCTTCCACGAAGCGGGAACCCTTCTGGAGTTGTACGAAAGACGATAAAGGCGCGTGAGAATGGGGGTCAACTCAGGGGCGCACGTCTTAAGAACCACTGCGGGGATGCAGTCCGGCCCACTCGACTTTCGGATGTTAAGGAGCCTAAGTTCCCGCCTGACCGCACGCTGATTGATGCGGATTTCAGGCAGGGAGTACTCGCACCGGGGAAGTTTTGGTGGAGTGGCTCCTCCGTCATCCAAAGTCGAGTTCGAGGCAAAGGATTGGGCCAAGATATCGGCCTTTTCCTTTGCACTATGGGCCAAACTATCATCAGTCTTACGCAGTGGCGGGAGACTGGACAGGCAGAAGTTACCTTGGACAGCCTTGGCGAGCGACCAGAAGGCCCGACTGCCAGACGGATAACTCTCTAGCCGCTCACCAATTCTGCCAATATGTTCTGCCTTGGCCTTGGCTATAGCCCTTTTGTTGGACCTAGAAGCGGCATTAAATTTCCGCCTCTCCTCCTTCGCGCTTGGACCCTGATGCTTTTGGGCATCGTTCCACGCCCCGTATGCGGACCGCTTAAGGCGTGCAGCTTCGGCACAGGTACTATTATACCAGGGCCGGCTGCGACACCCCACAGGTACCCTGGAATTGGGGATGAACAGATCCATCCCCATGACCACCAGGTCCCTGACGCGGTCCGCACAAGCATCAGGATCTTCGGAAGAGAAGCAGAACCGCTTCCATGGGAAGGACGCAAAGAATTCACGCATCCCTTCCCAATCCGCTGATCCATACTGCCAAACCCTGCGGAACCCAGTCGCTGAGGAGCGATCGGGATAAACCGCAGGGGCTGAGGTTCGAATAAGGCAGTGGTCTGATGACCCCAAAGGGGGATCGACCACTACCTTATATCCCTCAGGATTTGTGGTCAGCAGAAGGTCCAACAGAGAGGGCTCATGGGTCTCAACATCTGGAACTCGGGTGGGCTGAGCTACCAATTGTGTGAGACCGTAAGCCAAAGCCATCTCATAAGCAGACCGACCCGCAGCGTTAGTGGTCCGAGAACCCAACCACTCAGCATGATGAGCGTTGAAGTCCCCAAGGACCACCACTTCCGCGGATGGATACTGCTCTAGAGATCGGCCAGTCCCCATTTGGACGTTCTCGAATAAATGAGAAGACCCCGCTTCACCGGCATGGGACCTGTAAAGGCAAGCGTAGACTCGGGTACGACCCCCGTACTCTACGCATAGCCACAAGATTGACAGGTCCCGATGCTCGAGGCCCCGAAGGCGGCGACAACATATATCATCCCTGACGAAAACGCACACCCCGGCTTTACGTAGGAACGAATGTTCCAGTACGTAACCGGGGTAATTAAGGTACGAGATATCGTCAGGGGTAGATATCTGAGTCTCAGTTAAAAAGAGTAGGGCAGGCCGCGCCGACTCTAGGTGGTAATGTACAGCGTCCAGGTTACTGTGCAGACCCCTGACATTGCAGAAGTCTACTGTTAAAGTGGATATGGTATCCGCCGAAGTACGCTTACTCTTTTTTTTATTTGCCTTCATTTTAAATTTTTGATTTGGTAGTGGGGGAAAGGAGATGTGAGGGGGCAGTGAAATTTAGACGGCACTCGAAACATAAAGTCGCAGAACAAGGTGCAGGATGGTTACGCAGGTAATGCGAGGAGCCAGCGCGAAGCACGGAAGGGCCCCCGATGCCCCCCTGTATACAGTCGCCGGGATCCACTCCAGTCTCCCACGCTGGCACGACGACTGTATTACAGGATTTTCGCCAGTTGGCGGGACAGCTTCCCGGGGAGGGAATTTTTGAAAAGTGTATCCCCGGGTTCAGGTCCCCTACTGACTGGCAGGCGGCCGGCGGTGGTCGTTCCCATCGGGTCTCCCTGTACCCCACGCCAGCCCCCCACAGATGATACCCACGCGACGACCAACACCAAAGTTCCGCATATTACGAGTACCGTCCAAACTGCACCACCAGGGAAAGGAGAGGAGAGAGGGAACGGCTATCTAGCCCTTCCGCCGGAACGCATTTCTACTTCGCGGCAGAAATAGGCTGGACGGTGGTACCAATCCGTTCGGGCCCAACTCTAAGTAAATAGAATTCACTCAAAGTTAAGCCCTACCACCAGTAACGGGACGGGAAGGGATGGAGGAGGACATCAGAGCCACGGGTGGAGTGATGGAACGCGGCACTGACGGCTCAAGTGGCCGGGGTTGCACTCCCGAACCGCTCTAAATGACAACCGGACAGACTGACATAAGAACGGCCTCTGGCACTATATTATATTTGATATTGATATTTCTGTATTTTTGGAAATTCCACCCCTAAGTGGGTAAAATAGGGGAAGGAAGTTTGTATGATAATCCGTCATTTTTGAAGTTAAACGCATGAAAATTGGTATTTGACATTTAAATAAAAAATATATTTTCAGGATTTTTGGAAATTCCATCCCTAAAGGGGGTAAAATAGAGGAAGAAAGTTTATATGAAAATCCGTCATTATTGAAGTTAAAGGCATGAATATTTGTATTGTGCCTTTCAGTTAAAAATAAAAAAAATATATATTTCTGGATTTTTGGAAATTCCACCCCTAAGTGGGTAAAATAGGGGAAGAAAGTTTGTATGAAAATTCCGTCATTTTTGCAGTTAACCGCATGAAAATTGGTATTTGGCCTTTTAGTTAAAAATAAAAAATATATGTTTCTGAATTTTTGGAAATTCTACCCCTAAAGGGGGTAAAATAGTGGAAGAAAGTTTGTATGAAAATCCATCATTTTTGAAGTAAGACGCATGAAAATTGGTATTTGGCCTTTCAGTTAAAAACAAAAAATATATATTTCTGTATTTTTGGAAATTCCACCCCTAAGTGGGTAAAATAGGGGACGAAAGTTTGTATGATAAATCCGTCATTTTTGAAGTTAAACGCATGAAAATTGGTATTTGACATTTAAATAAAAAATTTAAAATATATTTTTCAGGATTTTTGGAAATTCCATCCCTAAAGGGGTCAAATAGGGGAAGAAAGTTTGTATGAAAATTCTGTCATTTTTGCAGTTAAACGCATGAAAATTGGTATTTGGCCTTTTAGTTAAAAATAAAAAATATATGTTTCTGAATTTTTGGAAATTCTACCCCTAAGGGGGTAAAATAGTGGAAGAAAGTTTGTATGAAAATCCATCATTTTTGAAGTAAGACGCATGAAAATTGGTATTTGGCATTTAAATTAAAAATTTAAAATATATTTTTCAGGATTTTTGGAAATTCCATCCCTAAAGGGGTAAAATAGGGGAAGAAAGTTTGTATGAAAATTCTGTCATTTTTGCAGTTAAACGCATGAAAATTGGTATTTGGCCTTTTAGTTAAAAATAAAAAATATTTTTCTGAATTTTTGGAAATTCTACCCCTAAAGGGGGTAAAATAGTGGAAGAAAGTTTGTATGAAAATCCATCATTTTTGAAGTAAGACGCATGAAAATTGGTATTTGGCCTTTCAGTTAAAAATAAAAAATATATATTTCTGTTTTTTTGGAAATTCCACCCCTAAGAGGGTAAAATAGGGGAAGGAAGTTTGTATGATAATCCGTCATTTTTGAAGTTAAACGCATGAAAATTGGTATTTGACATTTAAATAAAAAATAAAAAATATATTTTTCAGGATTTTTGGAAATTCTACCCCTAAGGGGGTAAAATAGGGGAAGAAAGTTTGTATGAAAATCCATCATTTTTGAAGTTAGACGCATGAAAATTGGTATTTGGCCTTTTAGTTAATAATAAAAAATATATTTTTCTGGATTTTTGGAAATTCGACCCCTAAGGGGATAAAATAGGGGAAGAAAGTTTATATGAAAATCCGTCATTTTTGAAGTTGACGCATGAAAGTTGGTATTTATTTATCTATTTTATTTATTTAAAACTTTATATACACAAAATGTATAGCGGACTTAACCTGTCGCACGTGAGTTGTCAAATTTGACAACTTATTTATGTCCATATTGACGTAAGCGTAAAACGCGGGAATGTCAAACTTGGAGGTAGTAACATGGTAAACAGTCCATAAAAATAGTTATAATGTGTGGAACTTCGTTCTCTAAACGGCATAAGAAAACTGAAGGGTATTCATAACTACATTGTATTGTGATGCCTGCAAAACCAACTTGGCATTACGCCTTTTAGGAAATTGCGATAATTGTGAAAATGCGAAATAGTGTGTTGAGCGACTTGTTGTTGGAATAATTTAAAATTGTAACCATATTTTTTTTTAATAGTCTACTAGATTTCATATAGAAGAGACACGCTAACGAAAAAACAAACCTTTCTTTGTTCCTGCTCGGATTATGTATACAAAAAGGGCCTTGAAATAACCACTTAGTGATGCGTCGTAATTTGAATTTCACCAACCGATATTTATTGTAAATTATTTTAAAAGTTTTATCAAAATAACATGCAGATATTTACTAAAACAATCATTGTATATGATTATAATGCTTGTTTCAACTTTATTATGTAAAAACTGTATTCAAAATAACCAAAAATTACGATTTATATAGTCTCGTTTTCGATATGGAAAAAGTACTTGAAAACCAATATATTTATTTATATTTATTGAATCAATCGATAAAACAATTATTAGAAGTTCAACTCACCTAATATAATATAAAATCCACACACAAAATCACAATAAATAATCACTTTCACAACACCAATGGCCGCCACAACAGAGCACAAATTACGCATCATTTTTTATTTTTTTAGTTGGTTTAGGCACTGGTTGCATACATCTTACGGCCTTACAAGGCTTTATAAATATGTCTGGTAATAGGTGGTGAAAAAATTCAAGCCAGAATAAACTTTATTTCCATAAAATCAATGTTTAAAATCGCTTGTCAATAAGGGTGACTTTAGCTTGTTTCGATGGAGCAGCGGCGCTCCATCGCCAGGAAAAAGGTTAATGCCAGAGGAATTCTCTACCAGTCTACCTACGGGTGATGCAGAGACGAGACAATATGGGTCTACATACAGTACGAAGGAATATATTGAGAATCAGTGTTAAAGGCAAGATACTAATACATAAATAAATGTACCTAATAAAATATACATAATAAATATACATATACATAAATAATAAATATATAGACCAGAATATATTAGATATGTTAATTAGTAATACAGTATACGTAGACATACACAAAAATATAATAAATAGATATCAGCTAATGTTGTAATCTTTCACACCATCAGCGAAGAGCATCCGAATTTTCGACTTAAAAGTGAACCGGCTGGTCGCCGCCCTGATTTCGAGTGGAAGCGCATTCCTAAGAAGTATAGATTGGATAGTAAAGGACGAGTGAATAAAGTCAGAACTGTGAGAAGGAGACATAAGAAGTAAACTGCTTGAGGAGCGAAGGTTTCTCTCGTGATTAGATCCTAAATACTGAAAGTTAGAGGTTAAGTAAGAGGGAGAATTAGGAGAAGTAAGGATAGAGAAGAGAGTAGTGAGCGCGCGCAGATTACGGCGCTGGCGGATAGGTAACCACTTGAGTTGTGTCCGATAAGTAGACACATGGTCATATTTACGCAGATTATAAATGAATCGAATGCAGTTATTAAGAAGACGGTCGAGTTTATTGAGTAGATCTGCATTCAGATCAAAATAGCACACATCACCATAGTCGAGGATAGGAAAGATTAAGGTCTGCACAAGCATCGTCTTGGTTTTACATGGGAGAAAGTTTTATAGACGATAAAGAGCACGAAAGGTGCCTGTAACCCTTTGGCAAACAGATGTTACTTGGGCTTGCCAGTTCATAGTAGCGTCAATATATAACCCTAGATCTTTGACATGGGGACACAGAGTGATGACTGAGTCATTAAATCGGATTGGAGTCAGAGCTGCATTGTCCAATCTACTAATCAACCGCGTGCTACCCACAATTATTGCCTGACATTTACTTGCGTTTACACATAAACCAAAGCTGTCAGACCAGCTCTTTATGTTTTCCAAATCCCTGTTTACTTCGCCTATATCAGTGGTCACATTGTCGGCGCCCGTCTGAGCATAAATTTGTAGGTCGTCGGCGTATAGATGATACGCACACTGAAGATATGACGTTATGGAATTAATAAAAATAGAAAACAATAAAGGAGAAAGAATACCGCCTTGAGGGACACCAGTGTCAATGTTACGCCAGTTTGATGAAGATTCACCAAGACGCACAGACTGCTGCCGCCCTCGAAGATAAGTTGAGAACCATTCCAGTGCACCGGAAGAGATCCTAAAGTTGGAGAGGATAGATAGCAGGATATCGTGACTGACGTTATTGAAAGCATTTGAAAAGTCGACCAAAGTTAACACAGTAACTTTGGTATCCTGCATGCCGGCTCTAATATCGTCAGTCACTTTTAGGAGTGCGGAGACGGTGCTGTGACCAGGCCTGAAACCAGATTGCAAATTGCTCAACAGTCTGTTCAAATGAATGAACCTGGACAATTGTTTGTGGGCACAGGCCTCAAGCACCTTGGATAGGAAAGGGAGAAGCGATATAGGACGAAAGTGATTGACAAGGGTGGGTTAGGATTTTTTGGAAGAGGAATAACAAGGGCTTTCCGCCATGGAGACGGAAAGACTCCAGTGCTAAGAGAAAAATTTATGATGTGGGAAATTACAGGGAGAATTTGGTCGAGGATAAGAATAATCATGCGACGACTGATGTTGTCGCAGCCTGTCAAGTTGGATTTTATGAAAAGGATAATCTTTTTGACCTCTTCCGTTTCAACTGGAGAAAAGTAGAAACAGTCAATGGCGGGCTGTGGGAGCCCAGCTAAGAAATTCAAAGTACGACATTTGGTTTGGTGATCCAGCGCAGCAGGGGTTGTGAAATGGTCATTGTTATCGTCCAAACCAAATGTCCCCTGAATGTCTAAGTGCCTCCCCTTGCCAATACCTAGAGTCCCAAGGAACTTCCAGATGTTGGCAGGAGAAGAAGAAGTGATATTATTGAGAATGTGGTGGCGTTTTGCGTTACGTATCATCTGGTTACACCGATTCCTTGCAGACTTGTATAATATCCAGTTATCCTCCGAGCGATCCCTCTTGTATTTATGGAAGGCACGATTCCTACGCCTCATAGCTATCCGAACCCCGTTCGTCAACCAGGGAGCGGGAGGACGCTTCACTTTAACCTTTTTGATGGGAGCATGGACATCGTAGAGTGCAAGGATGGTATCTGTAAAAATTTCAACTTTTTCGTCCACAGTAGTCGCTGCCATCAGTTGGTCCCAATGTAAAACTGCAGCATCACTACACAGCTTATTTGCATCCATACGCCCAAAACAGCGCAAGTTTAGAACCTAAGGAGAGGCTTTGGGTGGTTTAAGGGCATAGGATAGGAAAATAAGGTCATGATGGGAAAAGCCAGGTGCGAGATATTGTCCATGACTGGAAACAAGGGAGAGATTAGAGGAAAGGATTAGGTCAAACCAAGTATCGTTTCCATCTGTGTTATGATGGGTCGCTTGCAGATGCAGAACGTGTAGGTTGGCTGATTTAATAATATTCAGGAGATTAATGGAGCGAGGGGAGTGAGGAATGAGGATATTGGTATTGAAATCGCCCATAATGATGTGGTGTACATATTCTGATCCTAAAGATTCCAGAACCGATTCGAAACTGGAGAAGTAGTCAATACAAGGGGGACATTAAACAACCCCAAGTATTGTTTTAACTCCTTTAACCCCCACCTCGAGGAAAAGGTACTCTGCTGGAGAAGAGAAAGAGAATAGCACTTTGAAGGGTAACTCGCTCCGGAGATAAATAGCGACCCCTCCTCCTCTTCTGTCAGCACGGTCATTCCGAATTAGGATATAACCGGGGAGAGGGTAAGTGGTAGAAGGAAGGTGAGGTTTGAGCCAACTCTCAGAAACCAGGACGGCATGAACATTTGAGTCAGAGAACGTCTCCAACAGGTCACTATAATGACTGGGTATACTCTGAGCATTGATATGACACACGTTGAAAGAATGACCAGTTTTCATGTAGAAAGTTTGCCGTATCAAATCCCCGAGCCCGTCAGTCGCTGAGCAAAAACTGTTATCACTGAATGAAGTATTAGATTCATTAGCAGAATGGAATGATTCATCGTCAGATATCATACGTAAATGAAAATAATATAATAAATATATAATACGTTAAATAAATAATAAAACGTCTAAACAAAAAGTATAAGTATATCGGACTGGTGCAACTAAACGTAATCTGCACCACCCGCCAACAGATAAACACACTAGACAAAACATACAGCCAACGTAACATAGACAATAAAGAATATTTAAAACAAAGATTTAGTTTCTAAGAACGGAACATACATGTCAGTTATTACCCAACAACACTGACGTATATTATATGGACAGGATATCTAATACAAAATGACAGCTATTTTCTTGACTTATTTGAAGCGCCCCTCTTGAGTGTATTTGAAACTAAATTTGACATATTATTATATTAAAAAATAATTAAAAAAAATATTTTAAAAATTTAAAAAATATTTCATAATAATAAGACATATTTTAACATCCCAATAGGGATGTTGATATTTTTTTAAATATCGGATTTCCGATATATCGATATTTTTAAATATATCAATATCGGAGTTTATTTATTTATTTACTCTTTATTGTACACTTAAGATTAAAAAATAAAGAAAGATTACATTTATATATTAACAGTACAAATGGCGGTCTTATCGCTCTAGGCAAATTTCTTACAGACAACCATGGGATGGATATAAAAAAAGGAGAAAGAGAGGGCAGTCTAAAGAATAAAGGATTAAAAACACCAATAAATATAAATAAACAAAAATACTTTATATAAATGTATATTTATACAAATATATACACACATACATACACATATACAAATGTTAGATAAATAAATAATTACACATTATATATATATATATATATATATATATATGTCGGGTGCAGGCACGACCGCAGGCCGGTCAGGTCATCAGGCAGAGGTTGTGAGAGGGCTTACACACCCCTCTCTGATCTCCAGATATTGTCAGGATGCATATAGCGTGTAATAGTTCGGTAATAAAACACAAGATTAACACTTCAGAGTCTATTTAAGGATTTAAAGCTACCACCAGTTCGGAATGCAGTCATCCATGTGGAAGAGCTGGCAAGAAACCCTCATGGTTACTCTTTTAAACACATCACAGTTTACATTACAATATGCAGTACACAATAACACTTTCACATTACGTTAACTTACTACTTTTACAATATTTCGGCATTACGACCTCTAAGTTACTAACTATTTCAAGATTGAATATGGAACTCTTCTACAAATGACAAAGTGCACGCTTTTATTATAATATTTTCTATTGTGCCCCACTCTGTGAGCGGGATCACGCGATAAAACTAATCAAATCCACCCGCAATATAGCAAAACAAGTCGCGGTACAGATATTCTACAATCAAACGAGTTATTTAAAAGTTCAATTGAGTAACCGTTTTCATGTTGCTCCGACACGGCCTTCCTGACAGCTCACACGTCCCAGTGTGATGTACCTGAAAAGAAAATACCACACAGCATCATTCACGCTCGGCCATATCTGACCTAGTATGATTACCCACACAGATTAGTGCCACATAGGCTTTTGCCACACAGAACCCTGTTACACAGAACCCTGTCACATAGAACCCCGTTACACAGAACCCCGTTACACAGAACCCCGTTACACAGAACCCCGTTACACAGAATCCCGTTACACAGAACCCCGTTACACAGGACCCCGTCACATAGAACCCCGTCACATAGAACCCCGTCACATAGAACCCCGTTGCCACATAGGCTCCTCACACAGACCCCTTTGCCACACAGGCTACTCACACAGACCCTCACACAGACCTCCCCCTCATATACCTTAAGCGCGGACCGCGGACCCGAGGTCACTCAAAATACATTGAGTAGACAATAACCAGGCTACGGACGCAAGGTATAGACTAAACCCTGATATTTCAGACCACTTGCCACATAGGCTCCTCACACAGATCCCCCTCCCCACAGATCCCCTCATATACCTTAAGCGCGGACCGCGGACCCGAGGTCACTCAATATATATTGAGTAGACAATAACCAGGCTACGGACGCAAGGTATAGATAATAAACCCTGATATTTGTATCTCTAATAGCTCGCTTTAACAGGGGGCATAAAAACAAAACCAGAAGCGACTCACCAAATCCCAATAACATCCATACGCGCAGTCACGTGTGGGCACGTAATCAGTACGCTGTCGTACTACTTCCGCTGTCAGAGCACCGCCACAGCCACGCCACAGCCACGCCACAGCCGCGCCACAGCCGCGCCACAGGTCCGCGGGAAACCATCCACAGCATATGAAATTTGAAAACCAAAATCATTAACACAGTAATCTTCGACGCTTCATATTTTCTAGATGTATTTTATGACGTTCGTATAAAGACTTGTTGAAATAGGTAATGATTTTTATAAATAATAAACCAAGGAGGTTTATATTTGGCCAGTGCTTTAAGAGATTTAAATTTGATTTGCTGTCCAACTTACATTGTCAATAAATAGAAAATTGTATTTTACTTCTTATGTATTGCTCTAAAGGACTAGTACATTCCTTATGATATAGTTCGTCTCTCTTAAATAAATTAAATATTTGATAGAACCACGTATATTAACAAAACTATGACGTTACTCTTTTTACAATTTAATTTGAATAATGATGTTAAAATACTCGTAACCTCCTCATGTACAGTAGACTACAGTGCATAAAGCCCTTTTTACCACGTATAACGCCCTAGAATACCACAATATACCATCACTATTTTTTTTATAATAGAATCCCAAACATAGATAACCTCTTGTACAACCCAACAAAGTACGCACTTTATGTGCGAACTATCACTGTTCTCTAATCTCTCAAACAACAAAAACAACACAGTACCAAACCATTACATCACCTGATTGACGATAGTGAGCGCTGTCCTCCATCCCACTTCTGATGTCGGGTGCAGGCACGACCGCAGGCCGGTCAGGTCATCAGGCAGAGGTTGTGAGAGGGCTTACACACCCCTCTCTGATCTCCAGATATTGTCAGGATGCATATAGCGTGTAATAGTTCGGTAATAAAACACAAGATTAACACTTCAGAGTCTATTTAAGGATTTAAAGCTACCACCAGTTCGGAATGCAGTCATCCATGTGGAAGAGCTGGCAAGAAACCCTCATGGTTACTCTTTTAAACACATCACAGTTTACATTACAATATGCAGTACACAATAACACTTTCACATTACGTTAACTTACTACTTTTACAATATTTCGGCATTACGACCTCTAAGTTACTAACTATTTCAAGATTGAATATGGAACTCTTCTACAAATGACAAAGTGCACGCTTTTATTATAATATTTTCTATTGTGCCCCACTCTGTGAGCGGGATCACGCGATAAAACTAATCAAATCCACCCGCAATATAGCAAAACAAGTCGCGGTACAGATATTCTACAATCAAACGAGTTATTTAAAAGTTCAATTGAGTAACCGTTTTCATGTTGCTCCGACATATATATATATATATATATATATATATATATATATATATATATATATATATATATATATATATATATATATAGACAATTTCATAGATAAATAAATATATGTAGAAAAAAACTATAGATTCAATTAATACTTAAGGGTGTATCTGTGAAGAGAGAAAGGTAGTGTGTAGTTTGATATATCCGAAAAAAATATCGATATTTTTACTAAAAATTTTGACTCGTCCGGTCTAAGGGTCTGGTCCTGACGCCATACATCCTTTCTTCGTGAATCGGGGCGCCAATGAATTTATTAGATTCAAAGATCTTGGAATCATATTTGACGACACCTTAAAACGTGATATTTTTTAGTTTTTTTTAATTATAAGTTTTTGCCATGAACTTAATATTATTTTCTATGTTTAAGTTCAGCTAGCTATTAATGCGTGCTATTTTTTAAATATAATTTATAGTCCCAAAACAGCATCAAACCTAGTTATAATAAAATATTCGATTGTAAATTAAGACCCCATTAAAAAATGTGATCTAAAATGATACCTTATATTTTTTATTATCTTGGTGAACCTATAGATCACAGGTCCTTGATACGTGTGTAAATATTCAAATAAATCGGATGTCTTGAAGGTGGTGAACATTGCGTTGAAAGATTCCGTTACATATATACTTAGTCTACTTAGATACAATTGTAGCTAATATAAAGTGTGTAAAGACAATCATAATGGTAATGAGCTACAAAATTATTTAGCTACACAGTTTATAATCCACTATATTTATTATAAAAATTTAAGTGAATACTATACTAAGCAACTAAATTAAATAGGGAAAGAGGAAACACATATTATAGTGTAACTAAAGTACCGTAGATTAAGTTGACGATGATGTAGTAGTTTCAATAATTTACGAGTATAAATATCTATCTTCGATATCTATATTTCAATATCAAAATATCGATATATCGTCCAAAAAAATATTAGTAATAAATATCGATATTTCTAAATCATAATATCGATATTTTATCAACATTCCTAACATATAGATAACCTAACACATATATATATATATATATGTCGGGGTGCAGACATGATAGCAGGCCGGTCAGGTCATCAGGCAGAGGTTGTGAGAGGGCTTACACACCCCTCTCTGATCTCCAGATATTGTCAGGATGCATAGCGTGTAATAGTTCGGTAATAAAACACAAGATTAACACTTCAGAGTCTATTTGAAGATTTGAAGCTACCACCAGTTCGGAATGCAGTCATCCATGGGGAAGAGCTGGCAAGAAACCCTCATGATTGCTCTTTTAAACACATCACAGTTTACGTTACAATATGCAGTACACAATAAGACTTTCACATTACGTTAACTTACTACTTTTACAATATTTCGGCATTACGACCTCTAAGTTACTAACTATTTCAAGATTGAATATGGAACTCTTCTACAAATGACAAGGTGCACGCTTTTATTATGATATTTTCTGTAGTGCCCCACTCGTCCGCGAGATCACGCGATAAACTAGTCAAATCCACCCTCAAAATAGAAAAACAAATGGCGCTACCCACAGTTTACAATAAATAAAGTTATTAGCAAGTTCAATTCAGTGTCCATATTCATCACGCTCCGACACGGCCGTCCTGACAGCTCACACGTCCCAGTGTGATGTACCTGAAAAGAAAATACCACACAGTATCATTCACGCTCGGCCATATCTGACCTAATCTAATTACCCACATAGGCTTTTGCCACACAGAACCCTGTTACACAGAACCCCGTTACACAGAACCCCGTTACACAGAACCCCGTTACACAGAACCCCGTTACACAGAACCCCGTTACACAGAACCCCGTCACATAGAACCCCGTTGCCACATAGGCTCCTCACACAGACCCCTTTGCCACACAGGCTACTCACACAGACCCTCACACAGACCTCCCCCTCATATACCTTAAGCGCGGACCGCGGACCCGAGGTCACTCAAAATACATTGAGTAGACAATAACCAGGCTACGGACGCAAGGTATAGACTAAACCCTGATATTTCAGACCCCTTGCCACATAGGCTCCTCACACAGATCCCCCTCCCCACAGATCCCCTCATATACCTTAAGCGCGGACCGCGGACCCGAGGTCACTCAATATATATTGAGTAGACAATAACCAGGCTACGGACGCAAGGTATAGATAATAAACCCTGATATTTGTATCTCTAATAGCTCGCTTTAACAGGGGGCATAAAAACAAAACCAGAAGCGACTCACCAAATCCCAATAACATCCATACGCGCAGTCACGTGTGGGCACGTAATCAGTACGCTGTCGTACTACTTCCGCTGTCAGAGCACCGCCACAGCCACGCCACAGCCGCGCCACAGCCGCGCCACAGCCGCGCCACAGCCGCGCCACAGCCGCGCCACAGCTCCGCGCCACAGCTCCGCGGGAAACCATCCACAGCATATGAAATTTGAAAACCAAAATCATTAACACAGTAATCTTCGACGCTTTATATTTTCTAGATGTATTTTATGACGTTCGTATAAAGACTTGTTGAAATAGGTAATGATTTTTATAAATAATAAACCAAGGAGGTTTATATTTGGCCAGTGCTTTAAGAGATTTAAATTTGATTTGCTGTCCAACTTACATTGTCAATAAATAGAAAATTGTATTTTACTTCTTATGTATTGCTCTAAAGGACTAGTACATTCCTTATGATATAGTTCGTCTCTCTTAAATAAACTAAATATTTGATAGAACCACGTATATTAACAAAACTATGCGTTACTCTTTTTACAATTTAATTTGAATAATGATGTTAAAATACTCGTAACCTCCTCATGTACAGTAGACTACAGTGCATAAAGCCCTTTTTACCACGTATAACGCCCTAGAATACCACAATATACCATCACTATTTTTTTTATAATAGAATCCCAAACATAGATAACCTCTTGTACAACCCAACAAAGTACGCACTTTATGTGCGAACTACCACTGTTCTCTAATCTCTCAAACAACACAGTACCAAACCATTACATCACCTGATTCACGATAGTGAGCGCTGTCCTCCATCGCACTTCTGATGTCGGGTGCAGGCATGACCGCAGGCCGGTCAGGTCATCAGGCAGAGGTTGTGAGAGGGCTTACACACCCCTCTCTGATCTCCAGATATTGTCAGGATGCATAGCGTGTAATAGTTCGGTAATAAAACACAAGATTAACACTTCAGAGTCTATTTGAAGATTTGAAGCTACCACCAGTTCGGAATGCAGTCATCCATGGGGAAGAGCTGGCAAGAAACCCTCATGGTTGCTCTTTTAAACACATCACAGTTTACGTTACAATATGCAGTACACAATAAGACTTTCACATTACGTTAACTTACTACTTTTACAATATTTCGGCATTACGACCTCTAAGTTACTAACTATTTCAAGATTGAATATGGAACTCTTCTACAAATGACAAGGTGCACGCTTTTATTATGATATTTTCTGTAGTGCCCCACTCGTCCGCGAGATCACGCGATAAACTAGTCAAATCCACCCTCAAAATAGAAAAACAAATGGCGCTACCCACAGTTTACAATAAATAAAGTTATTAGCAAGTTCAATTCAGTGTCCATATTCATCACGCTCCGACATATATATATATGGCCGTTTTATTGTTTCGAGTGCGTCTGTCTTGACAGTGGCTTTTAACTGATTATTGCATTGAAGACCTGAATTTGAAGAATTATTTGTGTGTGGTTTTTGTAAATAAACCATGAGAGTTTGTGTTTTTTGTATGACCCGTTACCAAACGGGAAGTGGAGTAACATTTCACAAGTTAGTAAACTTGCATCATGTTTTAGCTATTATATTGTAACTAGTCATTTTAAAGATGAAATTATAATTTGTAAGCAAAGAATAACTCTAATAAGACATATTTTTATGTTAATTTGTTTTGTAATAGCAAATTTATATGTAAATTATATCTAGGTAGGGTAGCCCAAGTTTAATTTCGACAATACATATCGATATATTCTGTCTAAAGAATAGGAAATATTCATTTCAAATCATAAAATTACATTATAAAATTTCCATTATAGGTTTCCAACTGACTCGGTGATACAAAAACTTTGGCTGAGAAACATGAATGTTGAAAATTTGTTTCCAAACATAAATAGCTATTTATGTTCTAAACATTTTATGGAAGATTGTTTTATTAGTCATGTTTCACGGACCCAGTTAAAAAAAGGGCAGTGTGCCCACAATATTTTCCGGTGGGTTTAATATTATATTAAGCGTTTTGAACATAATATAGTAGATTAAAATATGTTTTGCTAAGGCGATGTTTTTATTATTTTTAAGATTTGTAAACCATCGACTGTTGTGTATCATTGTCGATATATCATCCTTCGTGTCTCAACTCTATCGTTAGTTCCACGGACGCTCACTGCTCGACTGCACTGCTATCAGCGCCAATATGGCGAAAATCAAATAGGAACACTTTCGCGGATCAAATATCCTGTCCATATAATATACGTCAGTGCCCAACAAACATCTAAGTGACATTAAAAATGTAAATAAAAATGTGGGTACTTAACACAGGTGACAGTTAATTTTAAAAATGTAAATAAGAATGTGGGTACACATTGGGCATATACTACATCTGTTGCACACATACAGAGAATGCAATTACTACGTTGCAGTACACAATGTGAAGTTAAAACAGTGTTAAAATATAACAAAGAACAAGCAACATTAATAACAACATAACCGAAAAGAAAATGAAAATGATGGCATTTAGCAAGTTCCGATATATACTAGTTACAAGAAACACAAAGTGAAACTCAAACGCGGCTTTCATAGCTTACGGCATTTTGAACTCGATTTTCCTGCAGTCCCACTGCCGCTACCAGGTCGATCTGAAGAAGTCGTTGTCGCCTTAGGATGCTTCTCAATTAGCGTGTCGAGCTCGTCAGAAGTTGTAACCTTCAAGCGATTACCGTCGGCAGTTTTTAATATAATAACGCCGTCTTGAGTCCAACACGTCCGCATACCAAAATGCTGTCGGGCTCTGGCGAAAACCAGCTGCCTAGATCGAGTCAAGAACTCTTTCACCGAAATGGATCCGCCCTTTAATTTCGATTTTGCTTTCCAAACCGAAGACCGATGTAGAAGTTCTGTAAACCTTGTCAAGATAGGCCTGCGATGGCCATTGCTGGAAGTGCCTATACTGTGACATGTTGCTAAATTTACAGGAGATATATCTTTCAGAGCTAGCCTATTGTTGACGATACTCAGAACTGCACTGGCGCAATCTTCATTTGGTTTCTCATCAACCCCAAGAAAAAGAAGTGCCTTTCGCCGGTGCCTGGTCTCCATAACGTCAATTGTACGGATACATTCCGAAATTTGCTGCCTTACAAGACGAAGCATGCTGAGCATCAGTTCCCTGAATGTGCGAAATTCTTCGGCTACCCGCGCAACTGTGCTTCGAGCTCAGTCATCCTTTTGGAAAAAGACTCTTCTAGCTTCCTCTGAGTGCTCTAGATGTCAGCCAGTTGGGACATTGCGCTTCGTAGTATGTTAGTGAAAAGAAAAAGTGATGTGCTGGCAGGTGGTGTATCCAAATTATGTTACATACAGCGTTGCAAATAAAGACACTGCGTTTTTATACTATACTTTATGTGAAAATTTAGTGTATAACAATCATATGCAAATTATTAATTAAATATTGTAATACGAATACTTAGAAAACCACCAAGAGATGGCAGCACAGTCGATTTACATCGCGCTATGGTTTACGAGACTGCCGTTGTATAACTGTGTCCGACGCCAAATATAATGTATCGAGTAGCAGTTAAAGAGCTTTCAAGCATTGGAACTCTCGCATCGATCATCATCGAGTAAACACTTGTAATAAAAGAGCTTTCAAGCAATTGGAACTCTCGCAACGATCATAGTATTGTATCCGAATCTTGTACTTGTCTTACGTTTAATAAACTTTATTCAAACATCTTATAACTGGCGCTCATCGTGGACCCGACTGCAAGAAAACCGGAATTACGGCCAAGACCAACTACGAGAACCAATTTTTTCGTCGTCGTCGCCGCACACCCTGAAACGATGACTTCTGTAAATTTAACCGCTGATCATCTGAAGGAGTTACTGGCAGCGATCCCTTCCGCAGCAGTCCAAACCCAAAACAAAGATAAGAAAAAATCTTTTATTAAATGTGCAGCAAGATTTGATGGATCGCATTCTACAAAGGACGTTGAATCATTTTTAGCAACGGTGACGGTCTTCAAGAATATTGAAGAAATAGAAGATACGGACGCTCTCGAAGGCCTCCCACTTCTACTCACCGGAGAAGCTAATGTTAAGTGGTGCTGGAGCAATGAACAAAAACTTGCTTACAACAAACTACGCTCTTTACTAACTTCACCACCCATCTTAAGCCAAGCTGATGCTACAAAACCCTACATAATTGAAACAGATGCCAGCAATTACGCCATCGAAGCTGTTTTAGTCCAGGGGGAGGGTGTACAAGAACATCCAGTTGAATTCGCAAGTCGCCTACTAAACAAGGCCGAACGAAATTATTCCACGACAGAGAGGGAAGGCTACGTGAGCGGTCATCAAAAGCAAGTTAAAGGTGAATCTTCAGTTCAAGAGCCTGTCTACCTCGTCGGGGCGTCGTCGGAGCCAGAGGGGGAGACTGTAATACGAATACTTAGAAAACCACCAAGAGATGGCAGCACAGTCGATTTACATCGCGCTATGGTTTACGAGACTGCCGTTGTATAACTGTGTCCGACGCCAAATATAATGTATCGAGTAGCAGTTAAAGAGCTTTCAAGCATTGGAACTCTCGCATCGATCATCATCGAGTAAACACTTGTAATAAAAGAGCTTTCAAGCAATTGGAACTCTCGCAACGATCATATTATTGTAACCGAATCTTGTACTTGTCTTACGTTTAATAAACTTTATTCAAACATCTTATAATATGAAATTAAAATTTACGGCACGACTTGTCTTATTGACACCCACCGACCGAAAAAAGCCTTTTAGTTAAAAATAAAAAATATGTATTTCTGGATTTTTGGAAATTCGAGCCCTAAGGGTGTAAAATAGGGGAAGAAAGTTTATATGAAAATCCGTCATTTTTGAAGTAAAACGCATGAATATTTGTATTGTGCCTTTCAGTTAAAAATTAAAAATATGTATTTCTGGATTTTTGGAAATTCCACCCCTAATTGGGTAAAATAGGGGAAGAAAGTTTGTATGAAAATTCCGTCATTTTTGCAGTTAAACACATGAAAATTGGTATTTGGCCTTTAAATAAAAAATATATTTTTCAGGATTTTTGGAAATTCAATCCCTAAAGGGGTAAAATAGGTGAAGAAAGTTTGTATGAAAATTCCGTCATTTTTGCAGTTAAACGCATGAAAATTGGTATTTGGCCTTTTAGTTAAAAATAAAAACTTCCTCCACTGCTGAGACCCGACAGGTCTTTGGCTCACTCTGCTGAAGAGAAAGCAAACTTGTTTGCTTCTCTCTTTGCTGAATCTTCCCGTTTAGATACTGCTGGCGAAGTCCCTCCTAGTCTACCAGTTTGCGAGAAATACATATGTCAGAAATTCGCATTCGTCAGACTGAGGTAAGAAGAACGCTACGTAATCTGGACGTGAATAAAGCCAATGGCCCAGATGGGATTCCAGCAATTGTACTGAAAACTTGTGCGCCTGAGCTTTCTCCTATTTTGACACGCCTGTTTCGTCTCTCTCTGGTCACTGGGCAAGTGCCTAAAGCCTGGAAGCAAGCTAACGTGCAACCCGTGCCCAAAAAAGGTAGTCGTGCTGAGCCTGCCAACTATAGGCCCATCTCGGTTACGTCCATACTTTGCTAAAGTATGGAACGTGTAGAATGGCAGGCTCATGGCATACCTAGAAGCGAATGACCTCCTAAGTGACCGACAATACGGATTTCGCCGAAACCGGTCAACTGGAGACCTTCTAGCGTATGCCACTCACATCTGGAGCGAAGCTGTCGAGAGGCATGGGGAAGCGTTTGCTGTTTCACTCGACATCTCGAAGGCCTTCGACAGAGTGTGGCACGATAGCCTCTTAAGCAAGCTTCCTTCATATGGCTTGCGCACTGGGTTATGTGCATGGATATCGGACTTCTTGAGGGAACGATTGATTCGAGTGGTCATTGATGGCTGCTCCCCCGATCTATTGGCTATCAATGCAGGGGTACCTCAGGGGTCGGTACTTTCTGCGACTCTATTCCTGCTGCATATCAATGATCTGCTTAAGCCCGGTACTTTTGGGTACGCAGACGACAGCACAGTGGTAGAAAGTTATATATCTAATGCACGAACCAGTGGAATCCAAGTCCAGTCCCTCAGGGAGGCCTTGGTAGAACGCTTGAACTTGTCCTTACAGGCAATCTCCGGTTGGGGCGATGCCAACCTGGTCAAGTTTAATGCCACTAAAACCCAGGCTTGTCTATTCTCTGCTAAACGGAGTCCCTTCCAACTGACTCCTACTTTCAGAAATGTGTCCGTACCGATAACTGACCACCTAGAGATTCTAGGCGTAACTTTGTCTCCAACTCTCAGTTTTGGCTCCTACATTGAGCATAAAGCTCAATTGGCTGCCAAAAAGCTGGCTATCCTTGCGAAGGTGAGACGGTACTTTACGCCGGGACAGCTGCTCGATCTGTATCAAGCGCAAGTCCGGTCGTGCATGGAGTAATGCTCTCATCTTTGGGATGGATCGGCCAAGTACCAGCTTGAGGCGTTGGAGGCAATCGAGAGACGCGCCAAGAGGCTCATAGGCAACGAATCCATAGTCGAGGCAAGGCTGCAAAGCCTTGAACATCGACGTAAAGTTCCCAGTTTATCGGTTTTTTCCGGATACATTTCGGCGAGTGTGCCTTGGAATTACACAATTTAATTCCTCCAACCCCTTTCTATCATCGGACGACAAGAGACTCGGCGAAGCGTCATCGATACATGGTTGATATTCCACCAGTGCGCACGAAGCGTTTTGCTAGTACATCTGTGTATATATAAAAGAATAAACTGACTGACTGACTGACTGACTGACTGACTGACTGACTGACTGACTGACTGACTGATCGATCAACGCACAGCCTAAACGGCTGGGGTTAGAGACTTGAAATTTTGATAGTAGGTACCTTTTATAACGTAGGCATCCACTAAGAAAGGGTTTTTGGAAATACCACCCCTAAGGGGGTTAAATAGGGGAAGAAAGTTTGTATGAAAATCCGTCATTTCTTAAGTTAAACGCATGAAAATTGGTATTTGGCCTTTTAGTTAAAAATGAAAAATATATATTTCAGGATTTTTGGAAATTGCACCCCTAACGGGGTAAAATAGGAGAAGAAAGTTTGTATGAAACTCCGTCATTTTTGAAGTTAAAGGCATATCAATTGGTATTTGGCCTTTCAGTCAAAAATAAAAAATATAGGTTTCAGGATATTTAGAAATTCCACCCCTAACGGGGTAAAATAGGGGAAGGAAGTTTGTATGAAACTACGTCATTTTTGAAGTTAAAGGCATAACAATTGGTATTTGGCCTTTCAGTTAAAAATAAAAAATATAGGTTTTAGGATTTTTGGAAATTCCACCCCTAACGGGGTAAAATAGGGAAAGAAAGTTTGTATGAAACTCCGCCATTTTTGAAGTTAAAAGCATAAAAATTCGTATTTGGCCTTTCAGTTAAAAATAAAAAATATATATTTCAGGATTTTTGGAAATTCCGCCCCTAAGGAGAGTTTACTTATAGGGGATGAAAGTTTATATGAACTCTTCTATCGGGTGTTTATCAATAATCCTACTAATATTATAAATACGAATGTTTGGTTGGATCGATGTTTGTTACTCAATCACGCTAAAACGGCTCAAAGGATCTGGTTGAAATTTGGCACAGAGATTGTACGGTTCCTGTGGGATAGTTTTGTTTTTGTTTTTGACAGAGCAAGGGAACCACATGATTATTTGCATAGTGTTAATTGAGAGGGAGCCACTGTGGCACGGTTAACATCGGATCCGCAGTTTTATCTTAAATAAAATTATAAATAGTGAACAAAAGTAATAAAAAAGTGTCAAGCTGTGTCTTCTAAATAGTGATCCATCAAAGCAATATTTAGTTTGCTGTTAAAGGAACGAAAAGCATGAGAAATCTGCGTGAAAAAGAAGTTCGGCTCGGCCGCGCAACTATACATTGTGATAGGCCCTTAGTCACTATTATATGATAAGAAACAGTGAAATGCAGTGATCTAGCCAAATACTGTGTATTGTGTGTATTTTTGAGAAACCAGAACCAACATTCTGTGTTAAGTGATATCTTCAAACTTCATAACCTAAAATATTCTTGGTGTGTGGGTGTGAATATTTTTTGGCCACATCAGTGACGACTCATACAGACGGTTGAATTCAGATAAATAACATCCTACTAACGCCATCTAGTACAAGTTTTGTAAAAACCTTAGGAAACAGCAGTCTGTTCATCATAAAAGAAAAGCGCGACGCCATCTAGCGGAAAACGCAAAAAACATTTAACTTAATCGATACGAGCGCAGCAAGACTCCAGAGGTCAAGCTACAAATTGGAGCCGAAAAGTAACGAGAGGGCGCTTCTATACACCAAAACAAACATGGAGGAAATAAAAAAGATATTGGAAATTATGCAGAAGGAAATTAGGGAATCAAAATCTGAAATGTTGGCAATGAAAGAGGAAATAAAGACAACTATTATTAATAATTTAAATGAAAAATTTACAAATTTAGAGGAGAAACAAAATCATATTGAAACAAAAATTGAACAACAAAGTACAACAATAAGCAATTTGCACCGATACATGCGGCGCAAAAACCTGATTTTGTTTGGCGTAGAGGAACAGGAAAAATCATACCAAGAGCTAGAAAATACCATAATAGACTTAATAAATACACACTTTAACTTCCATTATAATAATCTTAGTTTAGAAGATGTCACAAGACTTGGAAAAAAGAAGGATGCGATTAGACCAATAAAAATAACTTTTAGAACAATGGGATTAAAAATGAATATCTTGAAAAATAAGAAACTTCTGGAAAATACGCCATACTATTTGAAAGAGGACTATCCTTTAGAGATCCTTAATAAGCGAAGAGAGATTCAAGAGCAACTTAAAAAAGAACAACAACTAGGCCACAAGGCCTACATTAGATATGACAAGCTGATTATAATTAAAAAATGATGAACAACAACAACAGGCTCTTCGTAGTCATTCAAATAAAGGAAACTTGTCTGAATCACCAGAGCCAATAGCTACAAAATACATAGTAAGAAATCAAGACAAAAAGCAACTAAATAAAAAGAACAAAGTATCAAATTTGAAAGATTTTATTATACAAAAACCAAAGCTTAGCTGTAATCCCGGCGTCAACACTCAAGGTCTTTCTGAAAAATAACGCGCAAAACAACACACAATGAGAACTAAGTACACTCCCTCCGACTCAAAATCTCCCACTACGGATGGTCACCGCGGGAGAGTTCGACCAAAACCCTCCAGACAACCCTGCAAGTATTAAAGAAAAAAAAAAAAAAAAATATATATATATATGTCGGAGCGTGATGAATATGGAAACTGAATTGAACTCGCTAATAACTTTATTCATTGTAATTTGTGGATACCGCCATTTGTTTTGCTATTTTGAAGGTGGTTTCGACTTGTTTATCGAGTGATCTCACTCGCAGAGGAGTGGGTCACAACGAGAATCACAATATAAAAGAGCACCTCGTCTTTGGTGCGGCATTCGTGTATAGTCATTGAAACAGTTAGTAACTTGTCGGTCGTAATGTCGAAATATTGTTAAAGTAGTAAGTTAACGTAATGTGAAAGTGTTATTGTGTACCGAATATTGTAATGTAAACTGTGATGTGTTTAAAAGAGCAACCATGAGGGTTTCTTGCCAGCTCTTCCCCATGGATGACTGCATTCCGAACTGGTGGTAGCTTAAATAGACTCTGAAGTGTTAATCTCGTGTTTTATTACCGAACTATCATACGCTATGCATCCTGACCATATCTGGAGATCTGAGAGGGACGTGTAAGCCCTCTCACTGCCTCGGCCGATGACCGCCCGACCCGTCATCAGAAGTGGGATAAAGGATCAACACCCACTATCGTGAATCAGGTGATGTAATAGTACACACAGTACCAAAGTGTTATTTTTGTTTTTTTTGACAGATTAGACAACATTGGTTGTTGGCTCTATGCGCGAACTTTATTGGGTTATCCAAAGAGACTCGATTAGAATTCTATTATCAAAATAGCAATGGTATAGGTTCCCCCAAGAGCACTGTACTATACTATCGTGTTGTACTTAGTAAAGAGTGCGCAATGCACTGTGGTCTACTGTACATTCAAAAGTTAGGAGTTTTCAAATCGATTTGATGTTCTATATTGACTAATTGTAATAAGTCTCTAATGATAGTCGTGATTAAACGATCGTTATGAAAAATCTGGAAAATGTGAAGCGTTGATGATTACTGTGTTAATGATTTTGTGTTTAAATTCCATGTGCGGTGGCTGAGCCGTGGCGGATGTGTGGCGCAACTGTGTCGGTGCGTTGGAGGTGTACGAAGTGCAATGGCGTGTACGTTGCGTGTTTACACATGTTCTGTGCGCGTGGATTTATGTGAAATTTGGTGAGTCGCTTCTGGTTTTGTTTTTATACCCCCCTGTTAAAGCGAACAATTAATTGAGATGTTAATATGAGGGTTTAGTCTATACCTTGCGTCCGTAGCCTGGTTATTGTCTACTCAATGTATTTTGAGTGACCTCGGGTCCGCGGTCCGCGCTTAAGGTATATGAGGGAGGGTCTGTGTGAGGAGCCTATGTGGCAAAGGTCTGTGTGAGGAGCCTATGTGGCAAAGAGGTCTGTGTGAGGAGCCTATGTGGCAAAGAGGTCTGTGTGAGGAGCCTATGTGGCAAAAGAGGTCTGTGTGAGGAGCCTATGTGGCAAAGGAGTCTGTGTGAGGAGCCTATGTGGCAAAGGAGTCTGTGTGAGGAGCCTATGTGGCAAAGGGGTCTATGTGAGGGGTTCTATGTGGCAAAAGCCTATGTGGGTCCAATCTGTGTGGGTAATTAGATTAGGTCAGATATGGCCGAGCGTGAATGATACTGTGTGGTATTTTCTTTTCAGGTACATCACACTGGGACGTGTGAGCTGTCAGGACGGCCGTGTCGGAGCGTGATGAATATGGAAACTGAATTGAACTCGCTAATAACTTTATTCATTGTAATTTGTGGATACCGCCATTTGTTTTGCTATTTTGAAGGTGGTTTCGACTTGTTTATCGAGTGATCTCACTCGCAGAGGAGTGGGTCACAACGAGAATCACAATATAAAAGAGCACCTCGTCTTTGGTGCGGCATTCGTGTATAGTCATTGAAACAGTTAGTAACTTGTCGGTCGTAATGTCGAAATATTGTTAAAGTAGTAAGTTAACGTAATGTGAAAGTGTTATTGTGTACCGAATATTGTAATGTAAACTGTGATGTGTTTAAAAGAGCAACCATATAAGGGTTTCTTGCCAGCTCTTCCCCATGGATGACTGCATTCCGAACTGGTGGTAGCTTAAATAGACTCTGAAGTGTTAATCTCGTGTTTTATTACCGAACTATCATACGCTATGCATCCTGACCATATCTGGAGATCTGAGAGGGACGTGTAAGCCCTCTCACTGCCTCGGCCGATGACCGCCCGACCCGTCATATATATATATATATATATCACGTATCAAAAAAAAAACTTCCAGATAAACAGAGAAGTGTAAAAGCCTGGAGGAGGCCTTGACCCTCACATAAGAGGGGTTCTTGTATGCCTGCATGATGATTATTATTTATGTTTCAAACACCCTTATTAATTTATAATTTTGTAATTTAAAATTGGAACTCAGCAATCATATTGTCTCATAGAGGACATAATGGAGTCACATCTACTTCGATGCAAATGAAACCCGTGTACAAATGGTGGCAATATAATTATTTGAAACTTTAATATTACATATTTTAGTGCTGTAGCGCACCCCTTATTTTGCACACGATGCATTTCGGAAATCGTGTACGCCACGGCGCTCCGATGACACTTCCCCGCGCAGGGCCCGCTCAATGGTCATAGACGCCTCGCGACCGCGCGTGCCGGCACTCGGCATTCGGCCCCGGAACTCGTTGCTTACAACACGATCGATGCGCGCGCGCCGCTTACCGCGGCATCGGTTATTAGTACAGTCGTAATAGTCCTAAGTCTTATGTATGTTCTATGTTTTATGTGTTTTTGTCTTTTGAAGATTATATATTTTATACAAGCCACCGTGTTGTTTATTCAACCCAGTCGTCACTATGTTATAACGCCGAGACGTTATAAATTGCGCCCAACTAGCGGCCCGAACCAGTTCAGTCTTTAAGTTGGTTGTCACGTACATCAAGAGGTGACCGGTGTGGTATATCCACAGTCACCGCACATATCTCACAACCGGTTACGGTTTCCTCGCAGCAGGCAGGGCGGCTTAACGTATCAGCGATCACGTTCACCCTGCCCGGAGTATATTGTATATGGAGGTTGTAGGCCTGGAGTGTCAAAGCCCATCTCGCCAGGCGACCACTAGGGGATTTGAGGCTCATCAACCACCGCAAGGGCTGGTGATCAGATTTCACCACCACTTCCGACCCTTCTATGTACCCCCGGAACTTTGTCACTGCCCAGACCACGGCCAAGGCCTCCCGTTCAGTCGTGGTATAATTCCTTTCAGCCGGCTCCAATAGTCGACTAGCGTACTCCACGGGCCTTTCATCGGATCCCTCCCCCTGCATCAGGACTGCACCGAGACAGTATCCACTGCTGTCCGTCATTAAGGTGAAGGGTTTAGATTCGTCGGTCTGGCGGAGTATTGGTGCAGTGACTAAAAGCTCTTTAATCCTTTCGAAAGCAGCTTGCTGCGCTTCTCCCCACTGCCAGTTGCTGTTTTTCTTCAGCAAGTCTGTCAGGGGTTTAGCGACAGAGGCGTACCCAGGCACGAAGCGTCTAAACCAGCTGGAGGTTGCTAAAAACCCTTTCAGCTGCCTTCCTGTTTTTGGCGCAGGCATGTTAGCAATGGCTGAGGTCTTGCCTGGATCGACCTGCAACCCACCTGGGACGATTATGTGACCCAGGAATTTCACTGAGTCACATGCGAAGCAGCTTTTCTTTCTATTGACCCTGAGATTAAACATCTCGAGTCTGTCGAACACTGCTTCGAGGTCTTCCATATGTTCTTCGAACGTTGAAGAGAGGATTATGAGGTCATCTAGATATCCTAAAATTGACACGGGCCTAGCACGATGTAGATCCGGAGAGGGCTCAGCGTCGTGGCTGAGCTTCGAGGTTCGGCGGTGTACGTTCAGATTCGACTTGAATCGGTCGATCAGTCGTTGGAACGTAGCGCCGGAGTTACGAAGGCCCATAGGCATCCTTATAAATCTAAAGGTGCCTGATGGTGTAATAAAAGCGGTTTTGTCGCGGTCCTCTTCCGCGACGCAAACCTGGAAATAGCCAGAGTGGAGGTCGAGCGTCGTCATATAGCTAGACGTTTTGGCGGCGTGAAGTACGTCTTCCAACCGGGGTAGCGGGTAACGATCAGGCTCAGTCACTGCATTGAGCTTACGGTAGTCCACGCACAGTCGGACGCCACCGTCTTTTTTCGACACTAGGACAACGTTAGCAGCCCAAGGCGACTCACACTCTTCTATCACTTCAGCGCGCAGCAGCTTCTCGAGCTCACCGTCCAACAACTCTTTCTTACCTCGAGACATCCTGTAGGGTGGAGAAGCTGTCGGCTCCTGCCGCTCATCTACTCGTATATGATGTGTAGCGTAGGTAGTCGGGGGACCTTCAGTGGTAAAGCGGTCAGCTCTCTTAACTAAGAGCTGATTGAGTTGCGTTCTTTGAGGGCAAGATAGCTTAGGTCCCTCATCTTCTCTTAACGCAAGGTTGGCGGTATCAACTTGCATTAGTTCTGCATCAGTCGCGACCATAAGGCTATATGATCGCGTAAATGGATATTTGTGCTCAGATCTGTCTGCAAAATACCAACAGCAGTGTGGGAGATCAAGCAGAATGCCTGCTTGGGCTATGAAGTTTTGACCTAAAAGCGTACGGTTGTTCGCTTCTGGCATCGCTAAGAACGTCGTAGCTATATTACGTCCCCCCACTGTAACGGTTGTCTCACACAACAAAACGGTACGTACCTGCTCAGTCCCGTCGGCGAGTCCAATTGTACGGGAAGATTTTGTAAAAACTGTCCCGCTGTCTAATAGGATTTTGTATAACCCGGGACTAGCGAGGCTCTCTGTCGCGCCAGTATCCAGCACGGCTACGCCCACCAAGGACGCTACTTCTATTTTTATAATAGGTCGAACTGGATCGGAGTCATGGGTAAAAACACTTTGAAAACTCACCTTGTCATCGGGGGCAGTATTTCTACTGGAAGGGCACTTTGAACGAATTACTCCTTCTTGTCCGCACCCATAACATGTCAACGGCACTTTGTGCATTTCATTGTTTTCTTGGCTCGATTTTCTTCGGCACTGGTCAATCGAATGACCTAACCGCTTGCAAAAAACGCAACGTGGTTTGCTACGTTTCTGCGTAAAATTATCAATTTTGCTCGAACCAGAGTCGGGAGTTGCAACATTTAACGCGTTGACATTTTTAGGAAAATTTGATTTATTCGTAACGGGTGGAATGACACTCTTAGCGCATTTAATACTATTATTGCTACTTTCCCCGTTTGGACTAAACAAATTTGATCTTACCTCGCCCAGTGACTCTTCCACATACCTGGCCCGCTCGAGTAGGCATTCGATTCCCGTAGAAACACTTTCGCGCGTTACGCGTTTACGAATTCTACGACACAGTAAACCGTATATAATATCTATCTGCATGGCTTCCGGCACTTGGTATGGTAAACGTGAAATGTCTGCACGCACACGCGATATGAATGAGTCGACACGTTCATCCCCCTGTTCTTTTGCGAAGATCTCACGCAGGATCTTGTGTCCGGGTCGCGGTGCGCCGTACATTGTCCGTAGTCGTCGCACGGCTTCATCCCACGTCGTCACCGTCGATTTCACGCCGCGCCACCACACGGCGGCTTCGGCGGTCAGCAGCATAGCGAGGCCACGAAGCGCGTGGTCGTCGCTCACTAATGCGCACTCCTTATAGACAAGCACGCCGTCTAAAAAAGCCTCGAACTCATCTGCGCTTCGGGCGGCACCGTCGAATCGGGCCGTGCACCGAGAAAAATTCCCATGCAGATTCGTGAGCTGAGGATTGTCGGTGGATGGAGTGGGAGTCGGTCCTTCACGTTCACCAGTTAGCGATGATGTCGTAATGCTCGACATGATGCTTGTTATAAGTTTCGCTAGCTGGTCTTCAGATATTCTAATTGGGTCCTCTCGACGCGCCGCATTTGAAGACGTATTCGAATCCGAGCGTGCGGCGATGGGCGCGGCCGCCGGGGCCGCCGGAGCCGAGCACGTGGATCCAGAATCTTGCTCGTCGTCTGATGAGTTACCTGTCTCTTTGTTCTTCGTCGCCATTTGCCTCGTCAATGGCATCCTGGTGTGCCAAAACGGTTTCGAGATTTTACAGCACACACGTGGTTCGGGCCGCTAGTTGGGCGCAATTTATAACGTCTCGGCGTTATAACATAGTGACGACTGGGTTGAATAAACAACACGGTGGCTTGTATAAAATATATAATCTTCAAAAGACAAAAACACATAAAACATAGAACATACATAAGACTTAGGACTATTACGACTGTACTAATAACCGATGCCGCGGTAAGCGGCGCGCGCGCCGTATATATATATATATATATCACGTATCAAAAAAAAAACTTCCAGATAAACAGAGAAGTGTAAAAGCCTGGAGGAGGCCTTGACCCTCACATAAGAGGGGTTCTTGTATGCCTGCATGATGATTATTATTTATGTTTCAAACACCCTTATTAATTTATAATTTTGTAATTTAAAATTGGAACTCAGCAATCATATTGTCTCATAGAGGACATAATGGAGTCACATCTACTTCGATGCAAATGAAACCCGTGTACAAATGGTGGCAATATAATTATTTGAAACTTTAATATTACATATTTTAGTGCTGTAGCGCACCCCTTATTTTGCACACGATGCATTTCGGAAATCGTGTACGCCACGGCGCTCCGATGACTCTTCCCCGCGCAGGGCCCGCTCAATGGTCATAGACGCCTCGCGACCGCGCGTGCCGGCACTCGGCAGTCGGCCCCGGAACTCGTTGCTTACAACACGATCGATGCGCGCGCGCCGCTTACCGCGGCATCGGTTATTAGTACAGTCGTAATAGTCCTAAGTCTTATGTATGTTCTATGTTTTATGTGTTTTTGTCTTTTGAAGATTATATATTTTATACAAGCCACCGTGTTGTTTATTCAACCCAGTTGTCACTATGTTATAACGCCGAGACGTTATAAATTGCGCCCAACTAGCGGCCCGAACCACGTGTGTGCTGTAAAATCTCGAAACCGTTTTGGCACACCAGGATGCCATTGACGAGGCAAATGGCGACGAAGAACAAAGAGACAGGTAACTCATCAGACGACGAGCAAGATTCTGGATCCACGTGCTCGGCTCCGGCGGCCCCGGCGGCCGCGCCCATCGCCGCACGCTCGGATTCGAATACGTCTTCAAATGCGGCGCGTCGAGAGGACCCAATTAGAATATCTGAAGACCAGCTAGCGAAACTTATAACAAGCATCATGTCGAGCATTACGACATCATCGCTAACTGGTGAACGTGAAGGACCGACTCCCACTCCATCCACCGACAATCCTCAGCTCACGAATCTGCATGGGAATTTTTCTCGGTGCACGGCCCGATTCGACGGTGCCGCCCGAAGCGCAGATGAGTTCGAGGCTTTTTTAGACGGCGTGCTTGTCTATAAGGAGTGCGCATTAGTGAGCGACGACCACGCGCTTCGTGGCCTCGCTATGCTGCTGACCGCCGAAGCCGCCGTGTGGTGGCGCGGCGTGAAATCGACGGTGACGACGTGGGATGAAGCCGTGCGACGACTACGGACAATGTACGGCGCACCGCGACCCGGACACAAGATCCTGCGTGAGATCTTCGCAAAAGAACAGGGGGATGAACGTGTCGACTCATTCATATCGCGTGTGCGTGCAGACATTTCACGTTTACCATACCAAGTGCCGGAAGCCATGCAGATAGATATTATATACGGTTTACTGTGTCGTAGAATTCGTAAACGCGTAACGCGCGAAAGTGTTTCTACGGGAATCGAATGCCTACTCGAGCGGGCCAGGTATGTGGAAGAGTCACTGGGCGAGGTAAGATCAAATTTGTTTAGTCCAAACGGGGAAAGTAGCAATAATAGTATTAAATGCGCTAAGAGTGTCATTCCACCCGTTACGAATAAATCAAATTTTCCTAAAAATGTCAACGCGTTAAATGTTGCAACTCCCGACTCTGGTTCGAGCAAAATTGATAATTTTACGCAGAAACGTAGCAAACCACGTTGCGTTTTTTGCAAGCGGTTAGGTCATTCGATTGACCAGTGCCGAAGAAAATCGAGCCAAGAAAACAATGAAATGCACAAAGTGCCGTTGACATGTTATGGGTGCGGACAAGAAGGAGTAATTCGTTCAAAGTGCCCTTCCAGTAGAAATACTGCCCCCGATGACAAGGTGAGTTTTCAAAGTGTTTTTACCCATGACTCCGATCCAGTTCGACCTATTATAAAAATAGAAGTAGCGTCCTTGGTGGGCGTAGCCGTGCTGGATACTGGCGCGACAGAGAGCCTCGCTAGTCCCGGGTTATACAAAATCCTATTAGACAGCGGGACAGTTTTTACAAAATCTTCCCGTACAATTGGACTCGCCGACGGGACTGAGCAGGTACGTACCGTTTTGTTGTGTGAGACAACCGTTACAGTGGGGGGACGTAATATAGCTACGACGTTCTTAGCGATGCCAGAAGCGAACAACCGTACGCTTTTAGGTCAAAACTTCATAGCCCAAGCAGGCATTCTGCTTGATCTCCCACACTGCTGTTGGTATTTTGCAGACAGATCTGAGCACAAATATCCATTTACGCGATCATATAGCCTTATGGTCGCGACTGATGCAGAACTAATGCAAGTTGATACCGCCAACCTTGCGTTAAGAGAAGATGAGGGACCTAAGCTATCTTGCCCTCAAAGAACGCAACTCAATCAGCTCTTAGTTAAGAGAGCTGACCGCTTTACCACTGAAGGTCCCCCGACTACCTACGCTACACATCATATACGAGTAGATGAGCGGCAGGAGCCGACAGCTTCTCCACCCTACAGGATGTCTCGAGGTAAGAAAGAGTTGTTGGACGGTGAGCTCGAGAAGCTGCTGCGCGCTGAAGTGATAGAAGAGTGTGAGTCGCCTTGGGCTGCTAACGTTGTCCTAGTGTCGAAAAAAGACGGTGGCGTCCGACTGTGCGTGGACTACCGTAAGCTCAATGCAGTGACTGAGCCTGATCGTTACCCGCTACCCCGGTTGGAAGACGTACTTCACGCCGCCAAAACGTCTAGCTATATGACGACGCTCGACCTCCACTCTGGCTATTTCCAGGTTTGCGTCGCGGAAGAGGACCGCGACAAAACCGCTTTTATTACACCATCAGGCACCTTTAGATTTATAAGGATGCCTATGGGCCTTCGTAACTCCGGCGCTACGTTCCAACGACTGATCGACCGATTCAAGTCGAATCTGAACGTACACCGCCGAACCTCGAAGCTCAGCCACGACGCTGAGCCCTCTCCGGATCTACATCGTGCTAGGCCCGTGTCAATTTTAGGATATCTAGATGACCTCATAATCCTCTCTTCAACGTTCGAAGAACATATGGAAGACCTCGAAGCAGTGTTCGACAGACTCGAGATGTTTAATCTCAGGGTCAATAGAAAGAAAAGCTGCTTCGCATGTGACTCAGTGAAATTCCTGGGTCACATAATCGTCCCAGGTGGGTTGCAGGTCGATCCAGGCAAGACCTCAGCCATTGCTAACATGCCTGCGCCAAAAACAGGAAGGCAGCTGAAAGGGTTTTTAGCAACCTCCAGCTGGTTTAGACGCTTCGTGCCTGGGTACGCCTCTGTCGCTAAACCCCTGACAGACTTGCTGAAGAAAAACAGCAACTGGCAGTGGGGAGAAGCGCAGCAAGCTGCTTTCGAAAGGATTAAAGAGCTTTTAGTCACTGCACCAATACTCCGCCAGACCGACGAATCTAAACCCTTCACCTTAATGACGGACAGCAGTGGATACTGTCTCGGTGCAGTCCTGATGCAGGGGGAGGGATCCGATGAAAGGCCCGTGGAGTACGCTAGTCGACTATTGGAGCCGGCTGAAAGGAATTATACCACGACTGAACGGGAGGCCTTGGCCGTGGTCTGGGCAGTGACAAAGTTCCGGGGGTACATAGAAGGGTCGGAAGTGGTGGTGAAATCTGATCACCAGCCCTTGCGGTGGTTGATGAGCCTCAAATCCCCTAGTGGTCGCCTGGCGAGATGGGCTTTGACACTCCAGGCCTACAACCTCCATATACAATATACTCCGGGCAGGGTGAACGTGATCGCTGATACGTTAAGCCGCCCTGCCTGCTGCGAGGAAACCGTAACCGGTTGTGAGATATGTGCGGTGACTGTGGATATACCACACCGGTCACCTCTTGATGTACGTGACAACCAACTTAAAGACCCCGAGCTGAAAGGTATTATAGCGGATCTGGAGGATACTGACGACCTATTCAGGGGGAGGTGTTGGTCGGATCGCGGATACCTGATATCTGATGGAGTCTTGTACAGGTACACACCGGAATCCGAAGATCTCGAATCCGCCTGCCTTGTGGTGCCAGGGCACGAGAGAAAGGATGTCCTTGCCGCCTTTCACGATGCTCCGACCGCAGGTCACTTTGGTATCGAAAAGACATTACAACGCATCAGAAACCGATATTTCTGGACACGTATGAAAGACTACGTTACTGAATATGTGAAGAATTGCACGGCTTGTCAGCGATACAAGGCCGACAACAGGAAACCGGCAGGGCTACTCCAAACTCCTGCACCAACCCGGAGATTCGAAGTGGTGTCAGTAGACTTGTTTGGTCCCCTACCTAAAACATCCAGAGGTATGCGATGGATTTTAATCATCGAAGATATATGCTCCCAATGGGTCGAGCTATTCGCTTTAGAGAGCGCCACCAGCGTTGAGTGTGCTGAGACATTAATATCGGAAGTTTTCTTAAGGTTCGGAGTTCCACGCAGGATGATTAGTGACAACGGAGTCCAATTTGTCGCCGAAGTGATGCAACAAGTTTGTCACGTTATGGGGATCAAGCAGTCCCTGACGCCATTATACCACCCTGCAGCGAACCCCGTAGAGCGGAAGAACCGCGACTTGAAGCCGCAACTGGCTATATTAGTAGGTAAAGATCATGGATCATGGGATACTCACCTCGCAGCCATAAGGTTTGCGATGAATTCAGCTGTCACATCAAGCAATGGCTTTTCGCCGGCATTTCTTACCTTTGGGAGAGAACTGCGTGCGCCATCCGACGTCGTAGCGGACATGAAAACTATCGTAGACAGCGATAATTTCGTCGCAAACATTACACCTTATCTATGTAAGTTATCGACAGCTCTGCTCGATGCGAGAGATGCCCAAGAACATGCCCGGTCTATCCAGAAGAAGTACGCAGATGAAGGTAGACGTGTGCCGCCTGATTACAAGGTAGGTGATCTCGTTTTAATAAAAACACAGGGTACCAACGACGTGGGAACCGGTCAATGTGCCAAGTTTATACCCCGAAGGGACGGGCCATATCGGATCAAGGAGGTCGTGAGCCCTACCACCTACCTGATAGAAGGCATTGCCAGAGGTGAACACGTCGGGCGGTACCACGTGTCTCATTTAACCCCGTTCGTCGGTGATGTGGAAGCTCCGGTTAGAGAGAAGCGCAGACGAGGCAGACCGCGTAAGTTGTAGGGTCTAGTCCGAACTCGAGGACGCCTTGTTCGAACCAGAGGGGGAGTATGTAGCGCACCCCTTATTTTGCACACGATGCATTTCGGAAATCGTGTACGCCACGGCGCTCCGATGACTCTTCCCCGCGCAGGGCCCGCTCAATGGTCATAGACGCCTCGCGACCGCGCGTGCCGGCACTCGGCAGTCGGCCCCGGAACTCGTTGCTTACAACACGATCGATGCGCGCGCGCCGCTTACCGCGGCATCGGTTATTAGTACAGTCGTAATAGTCCTAAGTCTTATGTATGTTCTATGTTTTATGTGTTTTTGTCTTTTGAAGATTATATATTTTATACAAGCCACCGTGTTGTTTATTCAACCCAGTCGTCACTATGTTATAACGCCGAGACGTTATAGTGCTATTTAAAACTAGTGTACGCGGAGGCGGCTGACGGCGAACAGGGGCGACTCGAAGAGACGCTCGTTCAAAGAATGAATTGGTGAGTGAGTCGTAGACTGGCGAATGTGAGTGAAGTTTTTGGTCTTGATTGAAACGAGGCAACGCAACATGGCTCGCAGGCTGGAGTAGGCGTTTGGGCCGGAACATCTTCCCCCTCGTTGAAAGGCACTCTTTCAACACTGAAGCTCTTCAGGCGTCGGCAGCGGACACAGACGCACGAAGGGTCTTCTGACGCTCCCCTTGCAGGTCGTGACGTCAGCAACTCGTGCAATGCCATCTGGACCTGGGAACAAATGGGACACTCGCCCCAATCTCCATTGTAGAGGAGGGGCATTATCTTCTTGTAATAAAACCATGTCGCCAATCTTCAAGTTTGAACAGTTTGTACGCCACTTTGTTCTCTGCTGTAACTCCGTGACATACTCTGTCTGCCAGCGCTTCCAAAAGTGCTGGCGAATCTTCTCGATGCGTTGATAGCGCTGAAGGCTGATCTCCTTGAAGTCTCTTAAATCAGGCATAGGCAAAACAATTAGCGGTCTCCCAATCAAAAAGTGTCCAGGAGAAAGATAGAGGAGATCTTCAGGAGAGGAGGATAGAGGACAGAGAGGACGACTATTCAATATTGCCTCTATTTGTGCAAATAACGTAGAAATTTCTTCAAAAGTTACATGACTGTTCCCTAATACTCGTTTAAGGTGAAATTTAGCGGATTTTATTCCGGCTTCCCAAATCCCACCAAAGTGAGGAGCATATGTTGGCGTGAAAATAAATTTAATTTTTTCTTGTTTGGCAAAATCTTTGATATTATTCTCATTTTCCTTGAAAAATCGTTAATTTCTCTTGCAGCAGCGACAAAGTTACGACCATTGTCGCAGAATATTTCCGCTGGCCTCCCACGGCGAGCAATAAACCGACGAAGTGTCATAATAAATGCATTTTTAGATAAGTCACTTACTACCTCTAGGTGGATACATTTGTATCTAACACATACAAACAAACATAAGTAACATTTAATTAGTTTACTGCCACGTCCCTTCCGATTTACTGGATCCGATGAGGAATGGACCAGCGAAGTCTATCCCAACTGAGAGAAAAGGAAAATTAGGAGTTACTCTTGCATTTGGTAACATACCCATTTTGGGGTTAATAGTTTTACCACGGGCACGCCTACATATAACACACTTGTTAACTGTGCGTCTAGCTATAATTCTGCCACTAATAGGCCAAACAGACTCTCTAACAATTGCGAATAATAATTGTGGGCAAGCATGCATATTGTTTAAATGTGCCCTTTCAAAGAATAATTTAGTGAAACGGTGATTTGAGTGTAAAATAACAGGATGTTTCTTTTCATAACTGTAATTAGAGGCAACTAGCCGACCACCCACTCTCATTACTTTATCCTTGTCCATGATTGGAGATAAAGATAAAAGTTTTGACTTGTTGCTTAGTTGCTTATTTTTAAACAAAGTATCATACTCAAGAGGAAATGATTGTTTTTGAGCAATGATACAGAGCTTAATAAATGCTTCATCTAGTTCTTCTAAAGAAAAATCATTGAGACGCTTGTCATCTAAGTTTTTTAAATTGAATATAAATCTTCTAACATAGGCAAACATTCTTATAAGTCTGTTATATTGTGAATGTCTTTCAAAATCAATTACTGAATCAGAAGCAACTATAAGATTGCATTTAATTTCAGGAAGATGTTCATTGTTAATATTTTTGCAATTTAATACAGGCCATTCAGTTTCATTTTTGGACATGAAATCTGGACCCGACCACCACAATTTTGTATTTATTAGTATATTGGAGTCCACACCCCTAGAAATCAAGTCTGCAGGGTTTTCTGCAGTTGGCACATAGCGCCAAGCTTGTGGTGATGTTTTTTCTTTAATTTCGATTATTCTATTGGCTACAAAAGTCTTTAATTTATTAATATCACTATTGATCCATGCCAGAACAATTGTTGAATCACACCAATGAACTACACGTGTAGGTTTGTATGATAAAGAATTGAGAACACTTTCATAAAGTCTAGCTGCAAGCAGCGCTGCACATAGCTCTAGTCGGGGCATTGTTGTTGACTTTATGGGTGCCACCTTGGACTTTGAGCATAATAGTGTAACTAGAATATTATTATGGAAATCTAATGAACGCATGTAAACGCAAGCGCCATATGCCTTTTGGGAGGCATCACTAAATGTGTGCAATTCAATAAATTTAGGTTTCTCACACAGAACTAATCTTGGAACTTGAAAGTTTCTAATATAATGTAAATTTTGTGAAAATAGTCTCCAGCTATTGGCAATATCTGGAGGAACTGACTGATCCCAGTCTATTTTTGCTTGCCACAATTTTTGTAACATAATTTTAGGTTGTATAATACAAGGACTAAGAAGACCAAGTGGATCAAATATCTTAAATGAATTAGACAAAATTAGACGCTTAGTCACTACTTCATTGCAAAATACATCTTTTAATGGAAAATTAAAATAATCACCGGCTGGACACCAACCCAGGCCAAGTGTGCTTGATGATTCACTAATAATTAAATTATCATTCGAATTGATAACCTTATTGTCAAAAATTGCTTGTGAATTACTTTTGAACTTTTTCAAAACAAAACAACCAGTTTTAAGAGCATTTGTCACTGATCTTTGAATATACAGTAGCTGACTTTCATCATCACAACCCGTAATTAGGTCATCAACATAAAAGTCTCGCTGTATAATAGTTTTAATGTGCTCATCTTCATGCTCTTTACCCAACTGCCAGAGGCATCGTGTACTTAGATAGCTTGCACTGGCAGTCCCATAAGTGAGAGTATTTAATCTTAACGTCCTTATGGGCTGACTATCATTTTCTCGCCACAAAATGAGCTGTAAATTTCTATCATTTTCATGAACTTGAACCTGACGGTACATTTTTTCAACATCTGCACACAAAATGTATTTATATTGCCTACTTCGAATCAATATAGAGAAAAGAGAGTGTTGGATGTTTGGACCAACCATTAAAATATCATTGAGAGAGTATCCCGAAGATGAAAGCGCAGAACCATCAAAAACTACTCGTAATTTAGTGGATTCACTGTCCTCTTTAAAGACTGCATGGTGGCATAAAAAATATGAATCTATTGGTTTGGATAAAATTGATTCTGACAAATGACCTAACTCTGCATATTCTTGAATGAATTTAACATATTCATCCTTTAAGGATGGATTTTTCTTAAATCTTTTCTCTAAGTGTAAGAGTCTTTTTTTAGCAATATTATATGAATCTCCGAGACAATCTGCTGTAGTGGTTAGTGGTAATTTTACACGAAATCTACCTGTATCTAGACGTGATGTATTCGCAAGGAAATGACTTTCACATTCTTGTTCACCTTTGTTGAGTGTGTTATTGTTAGGAATCTCTTCGATTTCCCAAAACTTGTGAAGTGCATCGTCAATACAATTGGGTATTGATTGAACTATAACTTTATGACAGTGTGATTTATTTTGCTGCACTTTAGTAAATAATGGACCTGAAATTAACCAACCTAATTTAGAACTTCTCAAAATGGGACGATTATTACCTAGGGAGCATTGTTCATTGCCTAGAATGTTCTAGAAAATGTCAGCTCCAATAAGCATGTCTATGGAAGCAGGCTGGTAAAATAATGGATCTGCTAAAACAAAGTTAGCGGGCAATTTTAGATTTTGTATGTCTATGTGAGACCTTGGAGTCTCACTTGTTATGTTGTTTAATACAAAACATGACATAGCTAACTGAAAGGAACTATTTATTGATTGTATGTTGACAGTACACACTTCAGTTGTATCATTATTGCTGTTGTTGCCAATGCCAATGATTTTTATGGCATCGATTTGCCTTGTATTTAAAGATAATCTCTTCTGTAGAGACCTTGTTATAAAAGATGATTGACTACCACAGTCCAACAATGCACAAACCCTTACATTTTGTTTAGATATAGGATTGTGAACCACAATGAGAGCAGTACACAGTAATGTTTGGTAGTGGTTTTGATTTAAATAACTAGCCATAGCTTCATTAGTACAAGCCCTTACAGTTTTACTACTTGTATCTGCATTGAGATGGTGTAACAAAATGTTGTGCCTTTGTTGACATGTTCTGCACGAACCCATCTTGCAATCTTTTACATAATGCCCTTGCCTTAAACAGTTGAAACACAATTGATGCTTAGATACATCAGCTAGCCTCTCTGTAACACTCTTCGATTTAAATACAGAACAACCATAAATTCTGTGATTATCCTTGCATATGATGCACTTGACGGATAATTTTTCATGAACTCCAGTAAAAGACTTAGTGAATGATGTATATTTAGAATTAGGATTTCCATTAGTTTTAAACTTGTTATTACTAGTGAATTGAGGATTGCCTGAAACTGATGGAACATTTTTGGAAATATCATTTCTATTGCGAGCAACTGATTCTAGAATGTTAGCTTGATTTATCAAATAAGTAAAGAATTGTTGTAACGTTGGATCAACACTAATTGTATTGCGATGCTCTTCCCATAGAAGTATGATTGTCTAATTTGGATGACAACATGTGTATTAATAGTGTATCCCAGTACTTTACTGGCTGACCTAAGTTTGCTAATGCCCGTAGACATTTTTTAGAATTATCAACAAAGGATCTCAATGACTTGTCTGATTCGCGAACGATTGACTGTATGTTAAATATGGATTTGAGATGCTGGTCAACTAGAGATCTCTTATTATCATAACGCTCACAAATAATTGTCCATGCTTCAGAATAATTAGCAGCAGATACCTCAAGATTAGAAATAACTGCAGCCGCTTCACCCTCTAGGTAAGTATTGAGATAATGGAACTTGTTAATAGGTGAAATGCGCTTGTTATTATGGACTAAATTTAAAAAAGTATCACGAAATGACAGCCAGTTAATATATGCACCGTTAAACTTAGGTACTTGAATTAATTGTAACTTGAACTCTTGGTGCTGATCATATAAACAATGATGCTGATCTTTAGTATCAGCATGGGGGCAACATAACCCTTTGCTGCTGCAATGAGTGTAATGATATCATTTTCAATAGTATCACGTTCATTTATTTCTAACTCTAAATTGTCAGAATTTAAAACTTCTATTTCACTTTGTATTGTATCAAATTTTTCAGACAATACTTCAAGTTTTGTTATTTTAAGATTTAGCTCTGCAAATTCTACACTTGACAGATGGCCTTTGCCTTTTACAATGTCTAGATAATTATTGAATCTAGTTATTTGTCCCTTAATAGAACTACGTCTGACACATAACTCTTTTACACTAGAACTTATTGTGTCTGATTTTGTAGCCATTTTGCCAAACAATGAAAATAGCTCGAATGGAAGTTAAATCACTAGCACTAATTATTATAGTAATTAAATAGAATGGTAATGCTCACGCTCATCACTTTGGTAGGACGGGCGCGGGAGAAGTCTGGCGTAGCGCTGGATGCTGACGTGTAGTCTGCCAAGTGCCAACCACGTCGGAGTCGGCCGCTCGAACCGCTGGAATTATTCGGCAACTTGCATGAGCATGCGGAAAGCTAAGCTATTAGTTTTAGCAACGTGTTATTTCGTCGCAATGCACGTGCGGTGAGAGTGCCTAAGCGGTGAACAAAATGGCGGAGTCGCATGCGCACACCAAAATCGATTTGCAAATTGAAATGAAAAGCTAAACACGCTTTGATGAGTGTTTATTTGCACATAAATGAAACTTGCAAATAACTACATACATATATACATACATACATATACACTCACGCCCGTATCCCATGGGGGTAGGCAGAGACTATTGAGTGCCACAAGCTACGATCCTGACACACTTCTTTCGCCTCTTCCACATTCATACATCTTCCCATACATTTACGACGGTTGGAGGTACTTCTGATCTGCCCTTTTAGGAGAAGATCGTTTATCTGATTCGTAAACGTTCTCCTTGGGCGCCCTCTACCCACTCTTCCAGTCACATTTGCACGGTAAATAGCTTTCGTAAATCGCCTTTCATCCATCCTCTCCATGTGGCCAAACCATCTCAGCATACCTCTTTCTATCTTAGTCACCACGTCATTCTTCAACTCACAACGATCTCTTATCACACTATTCCTCATGCGATCAGCAAGGGTGACTCCACACATACTCCGTAAGGAACGCATCTCCACCGCATTAACTCCACTTTCATGCTTCTTCTGCCACACCCAACTTTCACTTCCATACATAAGTGTCGGTACCAGCACACCATTATGAACAGCCATTCGCACCTTTTGTGACACCGCCTGGCTGCTCATTATCGCGTGCAAGGCACCATTCACTTTATTACCTGCCATCACTCTCCTTTCAATATCCCTCTCATATTTCCCATTTCTGGTTAACACGCTTCCCAAATAAACAAACTCTTTCACTTGTTCCACTCTCTCACCATCTATATTTATGTTACATTCCGTAACATCTTCCTCTCTTTCTATCACCATAACTTTCGTCTTACTTCCATTAATTTTCATTCCCTTCTCCTTAAACGACTCATTCACTACATTTAACATGTCTTGTAGCTCCCCCACCGATGACGCAAGCAATACCTGGTCATCGGCGTAGAGAAGACACTTGACATGCAACTCATTCATTCCCAGTCCACATTCCATATCTTTCAAAACTGTCAAACAACTGTCCATATAAAGATTAAAGAGCCATGGAGACGCAACACATCCCTGTCTAACACCTCTAGAAATGTTAAACCAGTCTGAGTGCGCTCCATTTACCCTTATACATGCTTTGGAGTCCTTGTACAAAGACTTCAAAGCACTCACTAGGCGGCTCTCAATCCCATATGTTAGTGACAGTGTTGACCACAGTTCATCCCTCGGCACACGATCATAAGCCTTTTCCAAATCTACGAAGGCACAGTACACCTTTTTGGACTTGGCCAAGTGTTTTTCAACGATGCACCTTATGGAAAAGACTTGATCAGTGCAACCCATTCCTCTTCTAAATCCTGCTTGCACATCCCATATTTTTTCTTCACTATCATTCATCACTCGTGTGATCAAGATCTTTGCATACAATTTACCGACGACGCTGAGAAGACTTATGCCTCGATAGTTTTTGCATTCTTGCTGTGACCCTTTGCCTTTATAAAGCGGAACAATGACGGCTTTACACCAGTCTTCTGGCACTCGACCATTGCTCCAACATATATTAAAAAGTAGCCACAACAATTTTGCCACTATACTTTTGCCGCTTCTCAACATTTCGACAGTAACCCTGTCATACCCTGCAGCCTTGCCTATCTTCATATAGTTCAACGCATTCATTATTTCATCTTCCGTAATCACCTTGTCTGCATCGCTTTTTGAGTGAGCCGAGTCTATAGCATCCTGTCTATTAGCTATGCTCTCATCGCTACACTCAAAAAGATTTTTAAAATACTTTTTCCACCGATGCAAGACTTCCCTTTCATTGCTCAACATTCTCCCATCCTCACTCCTAATCACGCCTAACTTAGACGCCCCTGATGATCCCCTAGCTAACCGTACCTGTTTCCAGAACAGTTTGATATTTGCATTGAAATCACCAGAAAGCTTTTTCTCAAGCGTTCCTTTCTTACTTTCTTTCTTTCTAGCAACTACATTCTTAACTCTCTTCTTGCAAATAACTTTCGAGACAATATGAAAGTTTAAGCCAATAGGTAGGTTAAACTAAGGTTACGTATTACTTTGGATGGCGGAACGGAATAAGGAATAGGATACGGAATAGGATTTGGACACTTATCTTTGCTGGGCCGCTTGAATTTGCCTGTAGATTGCGATGCGATGACCAGAAGATAACCTCTTCGACTGTGGGTACACACTTGGGCTGTGTACAGCTTCACAGTTCCGATTTCTTGAATATCGATGTCCGACGACCACGTGTTTCGTTACTTGATTAATTCCCCTCATGGGCCACCAATTTATGTCTCATAGAGGACATAATGGAGTCACATCTACTTCGATGCAAATGAAACCCGTGTACAAATGGTGGCAATATAATTATTTGAAACTTTAATATTACATATTTTAGTGCTATTTAAAACTAGTGTACGCGGAGGCGGCTGACGGCGAACAGGGGCGACTCGAAGAGACGCTCGTTCAAAGAATGAATTGATGAGTGAGTCGTAGACTGGCGAATGTAAGTGAAGTTTTTGGTCTTGATTGAAACGAGGCAACGCAACATGGCTCGCAGGCTGGAGTAGGCGTTTGGGCCGGAACACATATTTTTAATCATAATTTTATGGGTAATTTACTTAAGTATTATAATCGATATTTAATATTAGTGTATTCAATTCTATATTAATATGATATTTGTTTCTTTTTGTATTTATATAACCAATTTAAAATCAAATGTTTGCAAAATTAATATAAAGGAAATCAAAAAATTAATAAACACTTTTAATATCTACTTGTAATTAATTAAACAAGTTTTGTAAAAAAAAATGTATGTACTCTGTAATTCACAAGAAATAAAAGGCTTTTTATTTTATTTTATTTATTTTATTATATTATTTAATTGAGAGGATACTTTTTATACCAGAGAATGCACGGTTCCTACGGGATAGCATAATACAAGAAGATGTAAGAGCTTAAGAGGTCTCCATGGATTTTATACCGTTTCTTAAGTTTATGAAAATGAGTATTTGGTCTTTTAGTTAAAAATAAAAAATATATATTTGAGGATTTTTGGAAATTCCACCCTAAGGGGGGTAAAATAGGGGAAGAAAGTTTGTATGAAAATTCGTCATTTTTGCAGTTAACCGCATGAAAATTAGTATTTGGCCTTTTAGTTAATATTAAAAAATATATATTTCAGGATTTTTGGAAATTCCGCCCCTAAGGGGGTAAAATAGGGGCAGAAAGTTTGTATGAAAATCCATCATTTTTGCAATTAAACGCATGAAAATTGGTATTTGTCCTTTTATTTAAAAATTATAAATATATATTTCAGGATTTTTGGAAATTCCACCCCTATGGGGTAAAATAGGGGAAGAAAGTTTGTATGAACTCTTTTATCGGGTGTTTATTATAAATGCGAATGTTTGGATGGATGGATGTTTGTTACTCAATCAGGCTACAACGGCGCGACGGATCTGGTTGAAATTTAGCATAGAGATAGATTATAGTCTGGATTAGCACATAGGCTACGTTAATCCCGGAAAATAGTACGATTCCCGTGGGATAGTTTTGTTTTTGTTTTAAACAGAGCAAGGGATCAACATGATTTTTTACATAGTGTTAGTTGGGGGGCTACTTTTTATACCAGAAAATGCACGGTTCCGACGGGATAGCATAATACAGGAAAATGTAATAGCTCAAGAGGTCTGCATGGATTTTATACATTTGATTCCAAAAATAACCACCACGCGGGCATAGCCGCGGGCAAAAGCTAGTTTATCATGCGCACCGCTAGAAAGTGGAACTCTTTGCCGGAGTCTATATTTCCCGAAAGTTATAACCTGGGTATCTTTAAGTCAAGAGTGAATAGGTATCTTCTAGGCAAGCGTGCTCCACCGTAGACCACATCATCACTTACCATCAGGCGAGATAGTGGTCATACGCAAGCCTATTTATAGTAAAAAAAAAACGGAAAATCCGTCATTTTTGAAGTTAGACGCATAAAAATTGGTATTTGGCCTTTTAGTTAATAATAAAAAATATATATTTCAGGATTTTTGGAAATTCCATCCCTAAAGGGGTAAAAAAGGGGAAGAAAGTTTGTATGAAAATTCCGTCATTTTTGCAGTTAAACGCATGAAAATTGGTATTTGGCCTTTTAGTTAAAAATAAAAAATTAAATCCAGAAACATATTCTGGATTTTTGGAAGTTCGACCACTAAGGGGGTAAAATAGGGGATGAAAAATTGTTAGGATAGTTTTGTTTTTGTTTTATACAGAGCAAGGGATCCACATGATTTTTTGCATAGTGTTAGTTGAGGGGCTACTTTTTATACCAGAAAATGCACGGATCCTATGGGATAGATAATACAGGAAGATGTAATAGCTTAAGAGGGCTCCATGGATTTTATACCTTTTCTTCCAAAAATAACCACCACGCGGGCGTAGCCGCGGGCAAAAGCTAGTTATTTATAAAATCATTACCTATTTCAACAAGTCTGTATACGATCGTCATGAAAATATGAAGACATCTAGAAAATATGAAGCGTCGATGAATGCTGTTTTAATGATTTTGTGTTCAAATTTCATATGCTGTGGATGGTTTCCCATGGAGCCGTGGTGGAGCAGTGCCGGAGCAGTGCTAGATCAGAGCCGGAGCAGTGCCGGAGCTGTGGAGGTGCTAAAGTGTTGTGGAGGTGTATGAATGTATGAATTTTATAACAGTTAAGTTAAACTGTGCAATTAGTCAAGTTATCTCATTGAATAACCTATTTAAATCAAAGGATAGGATCTATGCCAATGGTTCATATGATTGTCAAGGTCTTTTGGTTGGTCCGTGCTTAGGCTATATGAGAAACTTAAGTGATTGTGATAAATTAATAATACGTAATTAATCCAATTATATTTTCTTAATTTTTATTGATTAAAGAAAGGGATAGATCCAAGTGTTGTTGTAAACTTGAACATAACTTGGTTACTTTTAAGGGATTGGAAGGGAAACATAGTTGTCTTAAATTAAATTTGATAGTGATTTAATAGAGATCATGTTTTGCTTAACTTTTATCCACGCTGTGATATTATAAGGTGGGAAAATATTATTACAAAGGTTTTGTAACTGTGACCGCAACACAGTTTAAAATTGTTTCAAGTTCAGATGTAAGAAATCGTAATTTGCAACTACCCCTAGTTGTTACGAAAAGTTTATCATGTTGTAATCCTCAGTAAATGATATTGCAAATATATGTGTTAGATAACTACTCGAGCTTTGGTTTACATTTGGAAAGCCGCAATTAGTGTGGGAACAGGAGAACATGCGATTGGGCTAAGTGGTCTAGTGTGACTGTTTGAAGCTGTACTTAGTCTTAGAGAAAAGGACAATTTGCTAATGTAAACTGTGTTGCGTGATTTTCAATTGATTCAAGAAGTCTATACCATGTATGGCGTATAAGATACCTGATGGTCGGTTGTCAATAATTATGACGAGTCTGTAAAGCTTTTCGATTATTATTGGTTTTCGGGAATGACTTCTGGCGCGGCAAAGTGACCACACTGCACCTGATGGTAAGCGCAGTGCCGTCCAGATAGAGTATCAAGTAGCGAGAGAGTCTATCCCCCGCTACTCAACACAATCATGCCGGCCTGCTGTTTAGCTTCTTCACATTACGCCTAAAGGACCCAGGATCATAGGAAGGAGGGAACACGGTAGCTGGCAAACTGTTCCACAGCTTGATGGTGCGGCAAAAATACGAGTTTGCGAACCTCTTGGTTCGGGCCGGGGTAGTAGACACCACGAAGCTGTGGCTCCGCAAGCCAGTACGCGTGGTTCTGGTATGGAAGGGAGAGGATGGGATAAGATCAAACAATTCTTTAGAGCATTCGCCATGATACAGACGGTAGAACACGCTAAGCGAGGAAATATCCCTACGCAGCTGTAGCGGCTCCAGGCTGTTACTCACGTCTGCATCATTCACAATGCGGATGGACTTATGAAAATTGTATATAGCCTCTTTGCGAACGTGCAAAGTCATGATGTCTCAATCCGGTAAAGTGACGAACCTATTTAGACGGTTCATGTAAACGGGACGGGTCTAGTGAGGAACATACGGAAAGCGATTGAGAATAAAAATGTAGACATGATAGTGACTGCATCGGTGGCCCAGTTGTGATAGGCGCGTGCGTTGCGACTGTTGTGCTGAGGTCTCGGGTTCGATCCCCGGGTCGGGTGGGTGTGCTGGTTGCACCTCTGCCTTTTTTTTTTGTCGCGGGGAAAGCGTTTTATTACTACCGCCCGCTCCGGGGGGAAGCGGAATAAGAATAAAACGGTTATGCTGGACTAGCCGGTCTTACGACCCAGCATCCCCCTCGCCCGGATGATGGCTATCCGGGCAGCCGCTGGGCCGAGTCCCTAACCCCTATGTACAGGCGGGCGTAGCTATGACCGAGCGGTCTGGCAAACCAATCGGTCTGGTTACTTGGGTTGTTATGCGTCTTACATCCACTACCATTAAAGCATTTTCCGTCTAGGTATGTGGACACTAGCCTCTGACAATCAAGTGGTGTTGTGGGCCTCCGCGTGGCCCCGCTGGTTCCTGTCAGTCTGGTAAGTCATAGCTTCGTGACTGATGATCCGAGTGACAGCTGACGCATAACACTGCGCCTCCTCCCCCCTGGATTGGGGGGAGGGGGAGGAGTGTTGGTTGGGGCGATAACCCCCGACTGGCACTCCAAAACCCCCTTATGTGAAACACACTCACCCTTGTAAATATTTCTTAACAACTTTTTTCTTTATATTTTTGTGCCATTTGCGTAAAATTTTTACGTGTATTTTATCTCGTTATTGAGTCCTATGACTATTTATGAATCAGTTGTGAATTTGTGAAACATTACCGGAGGGGGGCGAATAACGTATCAAATAGCGGAACCTCGCCCCCCCTCCAACATTGTCATATGCGAATCACATTTCCTTTATTATAATTCACTATTTTGTTTTATGTTACCTACTTGTGAAACACTACTGGAGGCGGGGCGAGTAACGTATCGAATCGCGGAACCTCGCCCCGCTCCGACATCTTCACAGCGAAACACATAGTAAACTTTTTTTTTTGTAAAACACCTTTGTAAAAATACTTTCGAGGGGGGACGAGTGACGTATCAAATCGCGGAATTTCGTCCCCCCTTCAACACCCCCACTGTGAAAAAAATTAGACTTTAAGTACTTTTGTGAAACATGACGGAGGGGGCGAATCACGTATCAAATAGCGGAACCTCGCCCCCTCCAACACCCCAGTGAACCACATTTTTCTAACTGTATCAAAAACCCATTGTGAACCATTTGAATAAAAAAAAAACAAAAAAAAACCCTATGTACACCCCACCCGACACTACCAGCTAAAACCCCGCGGTGGCCTTCTTCGGCGCTTACGGAGTGATCCCGGGGTATTCTAAGGAGTGCTAGAATTGCTGCCGGAACCGCCCCTGCGCGGTGCTGCGTAGCAGCCCATCTCCGTGGGAGGGCTTAGGAGCCCCCGCGCACCGAACAACGACAGCGAACGAGGGAGGCCTTACCACCCGCGCTGCCGTCCATCTCGGGGTCGCACGATGCTCCGAAACTGGGAGTGCATCGATTAATGCATGGGAGTTAACGGTAGGCAGCGGCTTTGCTGTGCCCTGGTATTGCAGAAGTCTATGGGCGGCGGTGACTACTTACCATCAGGTGGCCCGTCTGCTCGTCTGCCTATCGAGGCACTAAAAAAAAAAAAAAACGGGCTGACAGCCCCCCGCTGCGAGCCCGCGACCCCCGATGGCCCCAATTAGTCGCCTCGTACGACAGGCAGGGGTTACCGTGGTGGAATTCAAACGCCCCCGTTCCACAGGGCGGGAGACGCCGGTCAGTCGTCCACCCGGCGCCTCCTACGTCTTCTCTGGCGGCGGGAGGGATCATTTCGTTCCCGATCCCTCTCGGCACTCTCCTTCTGCGAGATGACGCTCTCGCAGAAGTGGGCCACCGCACGCCAGGACCTCCGGCTGGCGACCATGGATGACACCACGGCCGGCAGCGAGAGGTCTCCTCCGACGACTGCTCTGAGAGCACTGCGCTCTTCGTCCCAGGCTGGGCACTCCTTGGGCAGGATTCGGCGACTGGGCCTTACTTAAGGTGGCCCTGAACAAAACCAAGGCCCTTTACTTTCACGGTCCTCGGATTCGGCCACCTTTAATGCCCCACATCAATGTGGAGGGGGTGCGGATTCCCATCGGCTGTAAAATGAAGTACTTGGGTTTGATTCTGGACAGCCGGTGGGATTTCCGTGCCCATTTCAAGGAGTTGTCGCCGAAATTGGTGCGGGCGGCAGGCGCGCTCGGACGCCTGCTGCCGAACCTGGAGGGACCTAATAGCCCTTGCCGAAGTTTATACGCTAGAGTCGTGCGGTCAATGGCCCTGTACGGATGTGAGTCCCTGAAAGCCCGCTGCGTCGCCTTGCTGCGCAAACCGCAGCGTTTGTTGGCGCAGCGAATAGTAAGGGGCTACCGCACGGTCTCCCACGAGGCGGCCTGCGTATTGGCCGGCACCCTCCCTTGGGAGTTGGACGCAAAACTCCTCTCGTCCGCGTTCTTCTGGCGGGAGGAGGCGTCCAGTCGGCGTCAGGTGAGACTGGCCCCGAGGGAGATTGCGGCCCGATTTCGCAGAACCGCTGTGGAGGAGTGGCATACCAGGCTGGAAAGCCCAATTGCGGGCTTGAGGACCGTCGCGGCAGTGCGTCCTGTCCTAAAGAGATAGCTAGACAGGCGCCACGGTGCGCCAACTTTCCGGCTGACGCAGGTACTGACGGACCACGGGTGTTTCGGTTCGTTCCTGTGTCGGATCGGAAAGGAGGTGTCTGCCGTGTGCCACCATTGTGGCAACTGCCGCGAGGACACGGCCCAACACACGTTCGAGGAGTGCCCAGCCTGGGACGAAGAGCGCAGCGCTCTCAGAGCAGTCGTCGGAAGAGACCTCTCGCTGCCGGCCGTGGTGTCGTCCATGGTCGCCAGCCGGAGGTCCTGGCGTGCGGTGGCCCACTTCTGCGAGAGCGTCGTCTCGCAGAAGGAGAGTGCCGAGAGGGATCGGGAACGAAATGATCCCTCCCGCCGCCAGAGAAGACGTAGGAGGCGCCGGGTGGACGACTGACCGGTGTCTCCCGCCCTGTGGAACGGGGGCGTTTGAATTCCACCACGGTAACCCCTGCCTGTCGTACGAGGCGACTAATTGGGGCCATCGGGGGTCACGGGCTCGCAGCGGGGGGCTGTCAGCCCGAATCGATGCAATCCCAGTTTTTGAGCATCGTGCGACCCCGAGATGGACGGCAGCGCGGGTGGTAAGGCCTCGTTCGCTGTCGTTGTTCGGTGCGCGGGGGCTCCTAAGCCCACCCATGGAGATGGGCTGCTACGCAGCACCGCGCAGGGGCGGTTCCGGCAGCAATTCTAGCACTCCTTAGTATAAGATATCCAGGCCGGAGAAATGAAAAACTTCTTGTATAGGCGTTTTTTATATACACAAATATAATGCCGATATTATACAAACACTTTTAAACATAATTTGAACAGCATAACAACCTTACTGTTTGAATAGCAAAGACGAACTAACTCTCTGACAAGAACAGGCGCATTTATATACCCTTATTCCAACAATCGTTCTTGTTATTGAAAAATGATAGCATCATAGACTTTAAAATATACCCTCTTTACTTTTGATATAATAGAACGTTTTAAATATTTAGCAGTATTCTACCCTTCAATGTAACTCACATTATAATATAAACTTAATAAATCTTACATTAGAATACCCCGGGATCGCTCCGTAAGCGCTGAAGAAGGCCACCGCGGGGTTTTAGCTGGTAGTGTCGGGTACACAGGGGGTAGGGACTCGGCCCAGCGGCTGCCCGGATAGCCATCATCCGGGCGAGGGGGATGCTGGGTCGTAAGACCGGCTAGTCCAGCATAACCGTTTTATTCTTATTCAGCTTCCCCCCGGAGCGGGTGGAAGTAATAAAACGCTTTCCCCGCGAAAAAAAAAAAAAAGGCTGGGCACTCCTCCAACGTGTGTTGGTTGCACCTCTCTCTGCCTGCCCCTTCGGGGATTGCAGTTGTGAGTGTATATTTATAAAGTGATTGATAGTAATGAAGACCTTTGTATTCGACTGTATGACTGACTGACTGACTGACTGACTGACTGACTGACTGACTGACTGACTGACTGACTGACTGACTGACTGACTGACTGACTGACTGACTGACTGACTGACTGACTGACTGACTGACTGACTGACTGACTGACTGACTGACTGACTGACTGACTGACTGACTGACTGACTGACTGACTGACTGACTGACTGACTGACTGACTGACTGACTGACTGACTGACTGACTGACTGACTGACTGACTGACTGACTGACTGACTGACTGACTGACTGACTGACTGACTGACTGACTGACTGACTGACTGACTGACTGACTGACTGACTGACTGACTGACTGACTGACTGACTGACTGACTGACTGACTGACTGACTGACTGACTGACTGACTGACTGACTGACTGACTGACTGACTGACTGACTGACTGACTGACTGACTGACTGACTGACTGACTGACTGACTGACTGACTGACTGACTGACTGACTGACTGACTGACTGACTGACTGACTGACTGACTGACTGACTGACTGACTGACTGACTGACTGACTGACTGACTGACTGACTGACTGACTGACTGACTGACTGACTGACTGACTGACTGACTGACTGACTGACTGACTGACTGACTGACTGACTGACTGACTGACTGACTGACTGACTGACTGACTGACTGACTGACTGACTGACTGACTGACTGACTGACTGACTGACTGACTGACTGACTGACTGACTGACTGACTGACTGACTGACTGACTGACTGACTGACTGACTGACTGACTGACTGACTGACTGACTGACTGACTGACTGACTGACTGACTGACTGACTGACTGACTGACTGACTGACTGACTGACTGACTGACTGACTGACTGACTGACTGACTGACTGACTGACTGACTGACTGACTGACTGACTGACTGACTGACTGACTGACTGACTGACTGACTGACTGACTGACTGACTGACTGACTGACTGACTGACTGACTGACTGACTGACTGACTGACTGACTGACTGACTGACTGACTGACTGACTGACTGACTGACTGACTGACTGACTGACTGACTGACTGACTGACTGACTGACTGACTGACTGACTGACTGACTGACTGACTGACTGACTGACTGACTGACTGACTGACTGACTGACTGACTGACTGACTGACTGACTGACTGACTGACTGACTGACTGACTGACTGACTGACTGACTGACTGACTGACTGACTGACTGACTGACTGACTGACTGACTGACTGACTGACTGACTGACTGACTGACTGACTGACTGACTGACTGACTGACTGACTGACTGACTGACTGACTGACTGACTGACTGACTGACTGACTGACTGACTGACTGACTGACTGACTGACTGACTGACTGACTGACTGACTGACTGACTGACTGACTGACTGACTGACTGACTGACTGACTGACTGACTGACTGACTGACTGACTGACTGACTGACTGACTGACTGACTGACTGACTGACTGACTGACTGACTGACTGACTGACTGACTGACTGACTGACTGACTGACTGACTGACTGACTGACTGACTGACTGACTGACTGACTGACTGACTGACTGACTGACTGACTGACTGACTGACTGACTGACTGACTGACTGACTGACTGACTGACTGACTGACTGACTGACTGACTGACTGACTGACTGACTGACTGACTGACTGACTGACTGACTGACTGACTGACTGACTGACTGACTGACTGACTGACTGACTGACTGACTGACTGACTGACTGACTGACTGACTGATCGATCAACGCACAGCCTAAACGGCGGGGGTTAGAGACTTGAAATTTTGACAGTAGGTACCTTTTATCACGTAGGCATCCACTAAGGAAGGGTTTTTGGAAATACCACCCTGAGGGGGTAAAATAGGGGATGATAGTTTGTATCAAAATCCGTCATTTTTGAAGTTAAGTTTCTGAAAATTAGTATTTGGCCTTTTAGTCAAAAATAAAAAATATATGTTTCAGGATTTTTGGAAATTCCACCCTGAAGGGGGTAAAATAGGGGAAGAAAGATTGTTTGAAAATCCTTAATTTTTGAAGTTAAATGCATGAAAATTGGTATTTTGTAGTGTATACTTTTTGTCTCAAACATGACCTCCACGCGGGCGGAGCCGCGAGCAACATCTAGTTAGGAATAAAAATGTTAACAATTCATTTGATTTGATATAATAGACTATTTCATAATTTGTTATTGTTTTGTAATGATTTGACTATTGAATTGACTAGTATCATTGATTGTATTTTCTTTATGGGGGGACTATCGGATGAGCAGGAGGCCAATAGGCCATTGTCGGAGGAGTGTCTGATGGTCATTGTATCTGCATACACATGAGGCCAATAAGGCAACTTGGGAAGTATTTGATCGTTACGGGGATTGAGTGTTTGCATACCCAATTATGGAGTATGTTAAAACACAATGGAGTGATGGTTGGTATTTTGATAAGTTGATATAAATGATAGCATTTATATTATGACTATGTTTACGCGAATTGAACTTGATTTGGATGCAAAGATTGACAATGAATATGATTAATGGAAATTGGATGGATGGATGAATGGATCAATTGGAAGTCGGCAGGATGAACGGAGTGAATGACTAGCGATTGAATGTGCTTGAGATGAAGAGCATTTGGATGGATGGAGGGCTTGTGGATGATTGTGCCCGGGGTTTAGGGCTTGTGGATGATTGTGCCCGGGGTTTAGGGCTTGTGGAAGATTGTGCCCGGGGTTTAGGGCTTGTGGAAGATTGTGCCCGGGGTTTAGGGCTTGTGGAAGATTGTGCCCGGGGTTTAGGGCTTGTGGAAGATTGTGCCCGGGGTTTAGGGCTTGTGGAAGATTGTGCCCGCGGTTTAGGGCTTGTGGAAGATTGTGCCCGCGGTTTAGGGCTTGTGGAAGATTGTGCCCGGGGTTTAGGGCTTGTGGATGATCATGCCCGGGGTTAAGGGCTTGTGGATGATCATGCCCGAGGTAAAGGGCTTGTGGATGATCATGCCTGAGGTTAAGGGCTTATGAAATATTATGCCCGAGGTTAAAGGCTTATGAAATACTAGTTGTTGCTCGCGGCTCCGCCCGCGTGGAGGTCATGTTTGGGAGAAAAAGTATACAATACAAAATACCAATATTCATGCGTTTAACTTAAAAATGACGGATTTCATACAAACTTTCATTCCCTATTTTACCCCCTTAGGGGCGGAATTTCCAAAAATCCTGAAACATATATTTTTTAATTTTAACTAAAATGCCAAATACTAATTTTCATGAATTTAACTTCAAAAATGACGGATTTTCATACAAACTTTCATCCCCTTTTTTACCCCCTTAGGGGTGGTATTTCCAAAAACCCTTCCTTAGTGGATGCCTACGTGATAAAAGGTACCTACTGTGAAAATTTCAAGTCTCTAACCACAGCCGTTTAGGCTGTGCGTTGATCGATCAGTCAGTCAGTCAGTCAGTCAGTCAGTCAGTTTCTTCTTTTATATATACAGATTATGCCCGAGGTTAAGGGCTTATGAAATATTATGCCCGAGGTTAAGGGCTTATGAAATATTATGCCCGAGGTTAAGGGCTTATGAAATATTATGCCCGAGGCTAAGGGCCTACTCGAGGTCGAGGGTTCGAGGGTTAAGTCAGTAGTTGCGCCCAAGGTTAAGGGCCAACTAGTGAGTTTGCTCGAGAGCAAGAGGCTATCAGTGGTTGTGCTCAAGTTAAAAGGCCAATTAGTGATTGCATTAAAGATATAGAGACATAAATTGATAGCGAATTTGGTGATTCATCGAGTGATAATGTTGATGTTGATGCTGATATACAACGCGAAGGGACTCGCTTGAAGCAGGATGGCCGAGCTATAAGGGTACTTTAGAATTTTATGGAAATATTGGGGGTCACTTACGAAATATTTGGGGGTAGATTGCATAGGTTGTGGACTCGGTGGGGAAGATTTGTTATAAAAAGGAAAGCCTCAACGCTCGCGGGGCAGTCTATACGAAACTAGCGGAAGTGAAGCTCGGTTTTATTAGTGTGCGTACATTCGTTTTCAGTGTAGTTTGTGTTTAATCGATGATGGCTTATACTTGCATATACTTTGCTGGTGGTAGGATATTCATATCCGCCCGGATAGCGACCACCGTACACAGGGTGTAAAACCCGCCATAGTGGCACACGCAAGTGTGTCGCGTTCCGGGATCAGCCAGTGTACATCCGGTTTTTCTCGGGGGTCCAGAGTTGGAGTACAATGTTTGGCCATTTTGCGGCCTTCTGAGTACTCTGACAATAGACCCTCGACCGCTTCTTCACCTTCTTGCCCATGGTGTAGTGTGAAGAAGCAGGCCGGCATGATTGTGTTGAGTAGCAGGGGATAGATCGTCTCGCACTACTCGATACTCTAATTGGACCGCACTGCGCTTACCATCAGGTGCAGTGTGGTCACTTTGCCGTGTCAGGATAAAAAAAAAAAAAAAAACTTGTTAAATAATTTTGATGGTGATTTACAAGACTATAATATCATGTATTGCTTTACCTTTACCTTTATTTACACTGTGATATTATAACGCGCGAAATACTAATAGAGTGATTTAGTGTTAGTGTGTCCGCGACACAGTTTAATAATTCCTCGAGTTCACAATGTGAAGAATCGTAACTACAATTAATTAATTGTAACTACTATTCGTCGACACCGAAAGTGCCCTTAGTACATGACTAGCTGTTGCTCGCGGCTCCGCCCGCGTGGAGGTCTTGTTTGGGAGAAAAAGTATACAATACAAAATACCAATTTTCATGCGTTTAACTTAAAAAATTACGGATTTTCATACAAACTTTCAACACCTATTTTACCCCCTTAGGGGCGGAATTTCCAAAAATCCTGAAACATATATTTTTTATTTTTAACTAAAAGGCCAAATACTAATTTTCATGAATTTAACTTCAAAAATGACGGATTTTCATACAAACTTTCATCCCCTATTTTACCCCCTTAGGGGTGGTATTTCCAAAAACCCTTCCTTAGTGGATGCCTACGTCATAAAAGGTACCTACTGTCAAAATTTCAAGTCTCTAACCCCAGCCGTTTAGGCTGTGCGTTGATCGATCAGTCAGTCAGTCAGTCAGTCAGTCAGTCAGCTTCTTCTTTTATATATACAGATATTGCGGTTGTTAGTAATGATGGGTCAGCAGAACATACACCAGCTATTATTTGTGTTACTTAGTCCACAAGCTATGTTTTGGATCTGGAAATTTGCAACTACCATTAGTTGCCATCAACATGTAAAAATGCGATTAGGCTAATTAATCCTAGTCTGACGGTTTAAAAGCATCCTTATTGTCATAGAGAAAATAATAATGCGCAACAGTGTAGACTAGTTATTACGGGCTAATATCATTCGACCGATTAGACCATGATTGATAATTGAGTTGACTTTTTTTCGCGAGTGGCAACAACAGCTCGACAACAGCTGTTTTGTCCGTGTCTTAAAGTTTTTTTTGTAAAATATATATATTTACGGCCCTTCCCAATTAATCACGTATTATTATTAGTGTTAAGTGGTGAATATATTGTAAATTACTAATATTCATGATTTTTAAACAGTGAAAAGAAGTCCAACTGGCAAGTGACACTACCTACGTACATAACTTCGTACATCGTTAACATTTAAAATTTTAAAAGTTATCTTTAGTGTATTCATAGTTATCTCTCTGTCTTACGAATTACATAATACATTTTCATTCGAGCTATCTACTATTGCAAGGTTTTATAGCTGATATTGCTATATTGTTACTCAATCTACTTCTGGGTTGACACTTAGATACCTTCACCTTATTTATTACAGTGCGTACCAACTTACTCATTCTATAATGATGACTTGTAAGGCCTTTTCTCGTCAAGAGGAGACCAAACTCCAACTGACTTTAAAGGAATTGAAGGCCTCCAAGGCGTTGGTTGAGGATTTATATAGAGAGAGAGATGACAATGAAAAGGTACTGTTGGAAATGTCCGATAAAAATTCTTTAATGAGAAACGAAATGTCCCAATTACATTTGCAATATGAGACATGTTTTGATGAACGAGAGAGGTTACAAACTATAGTAGAAGGATTTAGCCGATGCAGTGATGAGTATGAGCATGCTCTGAAACGCAACGCTGAATTGGAATTACTGTTACAGGAGGCTCAAAGAGTAATAAATAAATTTGAAAATGATAAGCTAAATGAAACAGTATTGCAAAATCAGAGCCTGTTTGCAGAATTAGTTTCAACCTCTCCGCAGTTGGTTCTTGCAGCAATAACCATAGTCCCCAATCATCTACTATTGACTTGACTGTTGTACACAGTGCGAATCACTCTTTTAAGGGGATAGGGTTATGCAGTAGGAACAAACTGAAAAAGTATATACGTATCAATAAATGTATTTCTAAGACACATAAATTGATAAATAAAAATAAATATTTTACAAAAAAATTGAGGCAAAGTAAAAACAGAGTAAATATGAGGGAACAGTTGCAATCTTGTCTAAATATTATAGACAACAATAAAAACCAATATGAATTAGAAGTAAATAAATTAGAATTGGAAATTATTAGTTTAGAAGATTCACTGAAATCTATGACAAAAAAATATGAAATTTCTAAAAAAGAAATTAATGAACACATATTGGCTTTAAATGAATTAGTTGACACTTGTAATTATAATTCGGAAAAATTTAATTCATTAGTCAACAATAACAATTGTAGTAATTGTAACTGTTCATCTTTAAAATTATCAGACACACCATTGAAACAATCATTAAATCTAAGAACCAACAGTACCTTACAATCTAACAGTTATGTACAAAAGAATTTATTTAGTGATGATATTGGGAAAGGCCTAGGTCAATTGGTGAATACACAACCCGGACAATCATTTATAAACTATTGTTTGCCAGGTAGTACTTACAGTCAAATAATAGATAGTATTTTAAAGTATAAATTTAATTCTTTCACTACTTTGGTAATTCTAATTGGTAATAGGGGTAATGTGGACAAACAAAAATTCACCAACTACTTAAAGCTACTAACATCTTTAAAAGTAGATAAGATTGTGATGTCCACATTCCCGTGTAGTACAAGGTTGCCACCCGCAGAAAAGAATATTAGGTATAAGTTAAATTTAAGTATTGACACACTTGTTAATAATTGTAACAAGGTAGAATTTTTTGACATTAACACTTACTCTAGTAAGTATAACATTAAAAATAATGTTTATAGTAAATTTATAAAAAGACTTATAGAAAAATCGTTATATCCCTATTTTTTTGACAAAGCCAAAGTGTTGGCTATTCAAGTTGCTTCTATTGAGCAGCCTCCTCTTGACATAAGGGATAATACTAGTGTATCTATCCCAAATAATTTAAATTAGTACAAAAGACAATAGAGGACTACTCTAGCATTGAAAATAAAAAAAGCATTGACATTTTAATTAATAATAATAGCGAAAATAACGATTCAATTAATAATATAAATTCAACTTTACCTGCTTTGAAGGAGAAATTTATCACTAAAGGCAACAATATTTTAAACCTAGCTCATCAGAATAGTCAAGGTATGCTAGGCAAAGAATTACAGATAGAATTGTTCATGGGTTGTAAGGATGTTGACATCCTTTGTTTAACCGAACATTGGCTCAGATCCGAACAGCTCATGTTCAATTTTAATAATTACATAGTTGGCTGCCTCGGTGGCGAAGTTGTAATTGCGCATGCGTTACGATTGCTGTGCTGGGGTCTCGGGTTCGATGCCCGGGTCGGGTAAAGTGATATTGGGTTTTTCTACATAGAAATACTCAGTATTAACCCGGAGTCTGGAATGGTGCCCGTTGTCGCGATAGGCTCGCCCCCTATCACATTATCACACCGAAATTCGGCGAAAAGTGGGTGTACTGGTTACACCTCTGCCTACCCCTTCGGGGATTACAGGCGTGAGTGTATATGTATGTACATAGTTGGCAGCCACTTCTGCAGACAGAATGCTATACGTGGAGGGTCCCTCATATTATTAAATAAAAAACTTAAATTCAAAGAACGGAAGGACATAGTGAGTCTCTCTGTGGAGCAGTCTGTAGAAATGTCTTGCGTTGAACTGGAGCAGCTCATTGTCATTAGTGTATACAGACCGCCCGCCTCATCTTATGATAAGTTTGAAGATGTACTTGAGGAAACATTGCGGAAATTAAGTAAATTGAATAAGAGATTGCTAGTTTGTGGGGACTTTAATATAAATCTACTAGAAAATAATTCCCTAACTATAAAACTAAAAAGTTTTTTTTGTCATTTGATTTAGTACACTTGTTTTCAGAGCCAACTAGAATAACCAGTACAAGTGAAACCTGTATAGATAATATCTTTACAGATATAGTACCATTTAATAAGCACATAATTAATGATCTTGAGTCTGATCACTGTGGGCAATTAATTTCATTTAATAGTGGATTCCAGTTGATATCTAATAAAAAACTCAATGTTGTACCTGTAACAAAGACCCATTTAGAGAAATTTAAATATAAATTACATAATAAATTTAACATTGCTTTAAATAGTAATAACCCTAATGTATTATACACAGTCAGGTCATAAGTATTGTCACACAGTAAAAACTTTTATTTTAGAATGCTGGCCACAAAAAAGTTTATTGAATTCGAATTTCAAATTTTTCATGAAAATAAAAATGTATACTTTTTAGAATTTTACTCATTTTTAAATATAGAGTGGACGCTTAAAGAAAACCGTGTTGCAGTAATTGCGTTGCATCGTTGCGGTTACGCGCCAATTCAAATTTTTGACATACTGAAAAGTTTGAATATAACCAAAAGATTCGTTTATCGTACCATCAAACGATACAATGAAGACTCTAGTGTAGATGACAGGTCAAGAAGTGGTCGCCCTTGGTCTGTTAGGACTCCAGCAGTGATAAAAGCTGTGAAGGCGCGAATTCAAAGAAATCCCAAACGTAAGCAGAAACTGTTGGCCCTTCAGATGGGGTTAAGCAGAACCACGGTGACAAGGGTGTTAAATGAAGACTTAGGGCTTCGGGCATATCGAAGAAAAACAGGACATCGTTTGAATGCTCGTCTAATGGACCTGAGACTGAAGAGATGCCGCGCTTTGTTGAAGCGGTACGCGGAAAAAAAATATCGGGAAATTCTTTTTTCAGATGAAAAAATTTTTACCGTAGAAGAGAGCTACATCAAACAAAATGATAAGGTGTACGCACACAGTAGTGAAGAAGCGAGCAACCGTATTCCGCGTGTCCAACGAGGTCATTTTCCATCCTCGCTCATGGTATGGTTGGGAGTTTCTTATTGGGCTTAACAGAGGTACATTTTTGTGAGAAAGGTGTAAAAACGAATGCAGTTGTGTATCAAAATACAGTCCTGACGAACCTTGTGGAACCTGTTTCTCATACCATGTTCAATAACAGGCACTGGATATTCCAACAAGATTCGGCGCCAGCTCATAGAGCGAAGAGCACACAAGACTGGCTGGCGGCGCGTGAAATCGACTTCATCCGGCACGAAGACTGGCCCTCCTCCAGTCCAGATTTGAATCCGTTAGATTACAAGATATGGCAACACTTGGAGGAAAAGGCGTGCTCAAAGCCTCATCCCAATTTGGAGTCACTCAAGACATCCTTGATTAAGGCAGCCGCCGCGCAGATTGAAGGCCTGTATTCAAAATCACGGAGGTCATTTTGAATAAACTTTAGTGTCATAAGAATCTATGTTTTGTTAAGTTCATTTTGGTATATAAATGGTTACATAATGAATAAACTTGTTTCAATTATTTTATATTAAACATGTGACAGAATTTATGACCTGACTAGGTATAATACTTTCTTTAACACTTTCTGTGAGGAATTTAAATCAGTTTTTGCATCCAAATCAGTTTCCGCAGGAAAGAATAGCACTTTTAGTGATTGGGCTACTACAGGTATACATAACAGTAGAAGGAAATTATATGATCTCTATTATGAAAGATCATGTAATCATAATAATGATTTTATTAATTATGTTAAGAGATACTCCAAAATTTTTAAAAGTGTATGTCATTGTGCGAAATCTATTCACATAAGTGACATAATAAAAAGTTCTAAAAATAAAATTAAAACGACATGGAGTGTAATTAGCATAGACACTGGAAAAGCTAAACTTCGTGACACCGAGTTTAGCTTAAAAATTGATGATAAAATAATTACCTCTGATATAGATGTAGCTAGGGCATTTGAAAAATATTTCACTGATATTCCAGTTTCTACCACAAAAAAATTAAATTCGTCCGCAATCACTGCGGAAACATTCTTACAAGAAAACATCACAAGGTGTAAAGAATCATTTGAATTCCAATGTGTTAATAGTATAGATATTATAAAAGTTGTAAGAGCTCTTAATATTAAAAATACATGTGATATATGGGGAATATCTACAAAAATTATAAATTTTGTAATTCCTGTTATAGCTCCTCAGTTAGCTTTAATCTTTAATTCATGTATTAGTAGTGGTATATTTCCTGATAAGTTAAAACTGAGTAAAATAATTCCTCTTTTTAAAACGGGTAGTACAGCTGACCCCACTAATTGAAGGTAGCACAGAAATAGAATAACCTATTTCTGTGCTACCTTCGATAAGCAAAATTTTCGAGAAGCTTATGTTAATCCAAATTCAAAACTACTTTACTTGTAATAACATTTTGCATCATAAACAGTTTGGCTTTACACGGGGTCGCTCCACCACTGATGCTGGTGTTGAGCTGCTAACTAATATATTTGATGCTTGGGAGGATTCACAGGATGCTTTGGGTGTGTTCTGTGATCTATCTAAAGCCTTTGATTGTGTACACCATGACACGCTTATCAGGAAATTGAGTCACTATGGAATTAATGGTATTGCTCTTAATTTATTTAAGTCATATTTAAGTAATAGGGATCAAAGTGTGGACGTCAATGGAAAATTATCTCCTGGGTCTATTGTTACCATGGGAGTCCCACAGGGCTCGATTATTGGACCCTTTCTATTCTTAATCTATATTAATGACTTACCTTATTGCATAAGGGACAACTGTGAGGTAGTGTTGTTTGCAGATGATACCTCTTTAATATTTAAAGTTAGCTGACATAATTCTGTTCTTGACGATGTAAACAACACACTCGCAAAAATAGTACATTGGTTTAGCGTTAATAATTTACCATTGAATAGTCAGAAAACCAAATGTATTAGATTTTTAACACATAATGTCAGAAAGATTGACGCTTTAATTTACATGAATGGGGATAGATTGAGTCTTGTGGAGACAACCAAGTTTTAGGCATAACATTAGATCCCAAACTTCAATGGGGATCTCACATATCTGTATTATCCAAAAAATTAAGTGCCGCAGCTTATGCTGTGAGTAAAATACGTCAATTGACCGACGCTGACACGGCTAGGTTGGTCTATTTTGCGTATTTCCATAGTTTGATGTGCTACGGGATTCAACTATGGGGTGGTGCTGCTGACATCAATATCATCTTTACTCTCCAAAAGCGAGCTATAAGATCTATCTACTCGCTAAATTCTAGGAGTTCTTTGAGAGAAAAATTCAAGGAAATTAATATAATGACAGTAGCATCACAATTTATATTCGCTAATTTAATGTATGTTCATAAGAATATACAACTATTTCCAAAAATTTGTTACTAGAAATAAAAATAATCTTGTTAGTTATAAAACAAGGCTCCACAAAATCGGCAACTCTTTCAAGGGGCTTTGTATACGCTTTTACAATAAGGTTCCCAATCATATTAAAGAACTAAATGAAAGATGTTTTAAAGCTACTATTAAGCGAAAACTAAGTAATAAAGCCTATTACAAAATTTCGGAATATTTAGATGACCTAAAGGCTTGGGAATAAGTTATCCTATTACTTAGAAGCGTAGCCATTAAATTATTATTGGGAACTTTAGGTACATATATATACAGTCAGGTCATAAGTATTGTCACACAGTAAAAACTTTTATTTTAGAATGCTGGCCACAAAAAAGTTTATTGAATTCGAATTTCAAATTGTTCATGAAAATAAAAATGTATACTTTTTAGAATTTTACTCATTTTTAAATATGGAGTGGACGCTTAAAGAAGACCGCGTTGCAGTAATTGCGTTGCATCGTTGCGGTTACGCGCCAACTCAAATTTTTGACATACTGAAAAATTTGAATATTTTATTTTATTTTATTTTATTTTATTTGGAAAACAAACAGTAAAATAATAACTTATGAAATTAACAGTATGGTTGTTTAAGTACCAGTTAGATGTTTTCACATATTAATAAATATACATTAAATACAAAATACACAAACTTGTTAAAAATTTCACCTAAGTCTACTAAATAAGGAATATAATACAATCACATTTGGTATATCGACAACATTATGAAAAACAATCAAGATATCAAAGAAATTAATTAAAAACAGTCAAAGAACCGAATCGAACCAGTCGTTAGCTAAAGTGTGTTTAAATGTGGTCACACTTGAATTAAATAAATCTAACTCTGGGAAATCCCCGAGATCGTTAAAGAAATTAGGAGACCTTATGAAGAATGAGTTTTGTCTGTAGTTGGTGGTACTGTGAGCGACGTGAAGATGAAGAATGAGTTTTGTCTGTAGTTGGTGGTACTGTGAGCGACGTGAAGCAGTTTAGTTCGTCTAAGTGTTCTAGTAGGAACTCGCAACTGAATCTTGAAAAGAAGTAAGGGAGAATCAATTTTGCCTTGGACTAACTTTACCAGTAAAGAAATGTCCGCCACTTTCCTTCTTACATTTAATGGTAGAATGTGGTGTCTTCTAGATCTCAACTCATAACTCAAGTCGCGAACTCCACATTTGTGTTCTAAATACCTTAAGAATTTTCGCTGTATTGATTCGAGCCTATCCGTATAAACATCGTACTGTGGATTCCAAATTTGAGAGCAATACTCGAGGATGCTGCGAACATATGAACAATAAAGTACTTTCATTGTTTTAATATTATTAAACTGAGAACAAGATCTCAGAATAAAACCCATAGTTCGGTAGGATTTTTTTACAATGTAGTCCACATGTTTATCATAGATAAGTTTAGAGTCGTGCAATACACCTAGGTCCCTGATATGGTCCACTCGTTTAAGTGTAGATCCCTTAAGTAAGTAGTTGTGTCTAGTCGGATTAGGTTTACGAGTGAATGTTATTGCATGGCATTTATTTACATTGAGGTCCAATTTATTTTGAAGGCAATAAGACTCAAGTCTTGTCAGATCTTCTTGTAGCAGAAAGCAGTCATCATAAATATTAATTTGTTTAAAGATTTTCATATCGTCCGCATATAGCAAAAACTGTGAATGTAGGAAACAAGAGTTTATATCATTAACAAAAATGTTGAATAATACAGCTTGCGATCTGTTTTTGACGTAAGAGGTGAACCATCTGAACAGGTTTCCATGGATTCCTGCAGACAAGAGTTTTCTTAAGAGTATTTGATGGTCTATACGGTCAAAGGCTTTGGTATAATCCGTATATACAGAATCTACCTGTCCGCCTGACTCCATACTTGACGTGGTGAAATCAATAAACGACAGTAAATTGGTTGTAGTTGAACGATTTCGAAGAAAACCATGTTGTTCTGGAATAAATATGCCTGACAATGTATTGTAGACCTGGTAAAAAACTATTCTTTCAAGAATCTTCGCGAAGATACATAATTTTGAGATTGGCCTATAGTTTTTTACTTGACTTTTGCAGCCGCTTTTGTGTATAGGCGTTATATACGCGGATTTCCAGATGTTGGGTACAGTGCTTTCTTTGATAGAGCGCTGGAATAAAATAGCGAGTGGTTTGGTCAGATTGTTTGCACACTTTACAATGAATAATGGTGGTATATGATCCGGGCCTGCACCTTTAGATAAGTCTAAAGATTTGAGTAAATTACACAACCTGTCTGCATTGATTTCCACATCACAAATTGAATGCGAGTGATTTGAAGATGAATAAGTGTTATTGCCATCATTAACGTCGTGATCAGAGGGAGAAAGAAATGTTGAATAGAAGTATTTGGCGAATAAGTTAGCGATTCCGTCTCCTGAGTCTGCTGAGTGACCTTCATAAGTCATCGTGGAAGGGATAGAATTGGCATTTTTCTTGTTACTTTTAATGAAGGTCCAAAATAATTTAGGGCTCGTGACTAATGAATCTTCTGTATTCTTAAGGTATTTGGAATAACATTCTTTTTCAATGACCTTAGCTCTTTTCCGGAGTAAGCTAAAAGCTTCGTAGTCTTTAGTATTTCCGTAAATTAGAAATTTCTTGTGGAATTTTAATTTTTCCCTAAGAATTTTTTTCAAACTTGAATCATACCAAGGTGGAAAAGTCGAGGTGCCTATGATTTTATGAGGTATATACGTGTCCCTCAACTCGTAAATCAAGTTATAGAAATATTCGATAGCTTCATGAAGTGAGTTGTTATAGAGGTGTTTTTCCCATGTTGTTTCAATTAATATGGAGTTTATGCGACTGTAATCTCCTGCGGGATAAAGATATCTTTTATTTTTTCTTGGTGTAAGAGACTCTGGCGTGTCAAAATTCAACATAATATGTAAAGATTTGTGGTGAGCATCTCCAGAAACCAATGGGTCATCACAAGCATTCACAACAAGGTCTATGTTCGATAGGGCTAAATCTAATAATCTATCATTAATATTTCGACAATGGTTGAACTGTTTTAGGTTAAATTCCGAAAGTGAATCAATAAAATGTGTTTGTACCTCCCCTGTATAACCTTCAGGATAAGATGAGTTACCCTCAGTAATCCAGTCGATGTTGCTCATATTAAAATCTCCAGTTATTAGGAAGAAATCATTTGGGCAGGAATTTATTATACTAGAAAGATTGTCGGTGAAATTCTGCAGCTGACAGTTGTAGGAGTTGCCATATTTTTGATTGCAAAGATAAAGAGTGCAAATATGCAATTTTGACAATTTACGATTATTGTGCCTAATAGTGACAGTCACCCAAATATCTTCGGCAGATGAAGTCCATTCTGGGCGTTCCAAAACTAAGTATTCGCGTTTCACAGCTAGCAGAACTCCCCCGCCATACCTTTCCCGTGTAACGGAATAATCCCTATCGCGGCGCCATACCAGATACCTATCGTCGAATATCTCGCTGTCATTTACTCCATCTAAAAGCCAAGTTTCCGTCAGCGAGATTACATCGTACGAATTAAGTAGTAAATTGCGTTTGAATATATGTGTTTTAGTACGCAGCCCTCGAGTATTCTGATAATACACACTAAAAGTAGACATCGTGTACGGGAATCAAATATCTATATTGAAAGCTAGGATAGACAAATATATTATCAATAATGTAAGGTAATAAGCACAAAGAATCCAAAGTACGACTCATACGATTAAAAATAACGGAGTAATATAATGCGACCAACACAAGTATAATAAAAAGAATATTTAAAAGAGTTATAAAGATAAGCGCTAATAATGCACACTCATTGTGGGGTAGTATTGATGTAAATAGTAGTGACATTACAAGCAGAAATCGGGTCAAGGTATAATAAGCGCAAATGAAAGTGAACTCGCAGTCATAGCGACTGCGCGGGGATAAAGGTGGAATCCGCGTAAACAAAAGAATACGTACGTGCGACAAACGTTTGACAGGTCTGTTGTGATTCAATTGGTTCGGTGACGAACAATAGACGCTGGGATTGCAAACGGTTCTCAATCTGTGCGTACAACCAATTACATACAACAATATTACGTAGATGTGAGAATAGAATGTTAAGTGATTTTCTTCAGGTCGGTTTCGCATTTTATAAAAAATGTTGGCGACGTATCTGATTTTCTGACCATGATCTTGCAATGCTTTACCCAAATATGCTGATATGCTTTTTCCTTTGCTAAAATTCTTGCCTTGCTGAGTAAGATTTTGTTAGATGTTGTCAGATGATCATTTACATAAAATTTAGATGCGGTAGAAAAGCCCAGGTCAGATAAATTCAGTTGTCTGTTTTTACGAGCTGAAGCAATAAACTCCTCCTTAGTGTAGCGGCTGTTAAATGCAACGATTATAGGTTTGTCAGCCGTAGTCACTCTAGTGGGTACGCGCGCAATATAGTTGATTTCTTCTTTTCTAACGGGAAATCCTGATTTATCTCCTATTTTTTGAGCTAGTTCATACAGATTTTCATTATTTTTTTGGGGAACACCTCGAATTTCCACGTTATTTGCTCTGGCCCATTGGTCTCTAGTTTGAATTTGTTGACTTAACGCGTTGATTTCAGTTTTAAGAGAAGCCACCTCTGATGAAGCTTTTTCTGCTTTAACGACTTTTGCTTCTAAGGTCTTCAGTTTCTCTGTGAAGCGACCAATCAGCTCGTGTGCCATTTCCAACGATTCCTTGAGACTGGTCAGTTCACTTTTTATTCCTTTCACGTCTGCTGCTAAGGAAGCTAAGGGTTTGAGTTCCAATGCGATCTTGCTAAGTTGATCTTGAATTCTCTCTAGTTGATTGGGTTGACTCAAAGTTGCGACTGACTTGGGTGATGTGCTGGATTTGCAGTAAAGGCAGCGCCAATTATTTTTCCGGTCACCGAGTTTACGGTAGCCAGCCTCGGTGACGCCCGAACACTGAAAGTCGTAGTGACGTTTGCATATACTACAAACAGGTCCGTCAGTATGTTGCGAACTGCAGCTAGCACAGGTGAACATGATGGGGTCAAAATATTGAGAAACACTGGTAGGTAAACTTAAATCGTTAACAAGCGTGTGTTCTTTAGTGATGCCGAAAGGCGACTAATAACTAATATAACCAAAAGATTCGTTTATCGTACCATCAAACGATACAATGAAGACTCTAGTGTAGATGACAGGTCAAGAAGTGGTCGCCCTCGGTCTGTTAGGACTCCAGCAGTGATAAAAGCTGTGAAGGCGCGAATTCAAAGAAATCCCAAACGTAAGCAGAAACTGTTAGCCCTTCAGATGGGGTTAAGCAGAACCACGGTGAAAAGGGTGTTAAATGAAGACTTAGGGCTTCGGGCATATCAAAGAAAAACAGGACATCGTTTGAATGCTCGTCTGATGGACCTAAGACTGAATAGATGCCGCGCTTTGTTGAAGCGGTACGCGGGAAAAAAATATCGGGAAATTCTTTTTTCAGATGAAAAAATTTTTACCGTAGAAGAGAGCTACAACAAACAAAATGATAAGGTGTACGCACAAAGTAGTGAAGAAGCGAGCAACCGTATTCCGCGTGTCCAACGAGGTCATTTTCCATCTTCGCTCATGGTATGGTTGGGAGTTTCTTATTGGGGCTTAACAGAGGTACATTTTTGTGAGAAAGGTGTAAAAACGAATGCAGTTGTGTATCAAAATACAGTCCTGACGAACCTTGTGGAACCTGTTTCTCATACCATGTTCAATAACAGGCACTGGGTATTCCAACAAGATTCGGCGCCAGCTCATAGAGCGAAGAGCACACAAGACTGGCTGGCGGCGCGTGAAATCGACTTCATCCGGCACGAAGACTGGCCCTCCTCCAGTCCAGATTTGAATCCGTTAGATTACAAGATATGGCAACACTTGGAGGAAAAGGCGTGCTCAAAGCCTCATCCCAATTTGGAGTCACTCAAGACATCCTTGATTAAGCCAGCCGCCGATATTGACATGGACCTCGTTCGTGCTGCGATAGACAACTGGCCGCGCAGATTGAAGGCCTGTATTCAAAATCACGGAGGTCATTTTGAATAAACTTTAGTGTCATAAGAATCTATGTTTTGTTAAGTTCATTTTGGTATATAAATGGTTACATAATGAATAAACTTGTTTCAACTATTTTATATTAAACATGTGACAGAATTTATGACCTGACTAGGTATAGTAATGCCAATATATTTATTTCTTTAACATTGCGAACTTATATGCCTTACATGACTTTACTTGATATTTTGTGTCTAGTATTTCAATTGTTGTATTCAGTCTGGGTATGTCATGCTCGCTAAAGTATCTGTGCTTGCTGCGGCACCCTGTGCCAGGTCGGTCTCTTCCCTGTAACATGGTTGAGGAGGCCGATGGCTGACACATGCGTCACTACTCGTGATCGGGTGCGGCTCGTGTGGACTGGTCTGCTCAGACTGTTTCAGTAAGGACCGACTGCTTTAAGAAATCGAGATTTTTATCACTATCATGACGGTCATGTGTGGCACTAGGTCTTGTTATGAGTTCTATTTCACAATATTTCAATAAGGCAACTTAACATACATTGAGCTGCTCTAGTCTAAGGTAATTAAACTTAAATCGTATATATTATATGACCTATGATTATAATTATATGACCAAATATTGTTAACCGGTGTGAAAAGAGCAACGCTATAGTTTCTTGCCCGTTCTTCTCCAGCGAGACTGCATTCCGAACTGGCGGTAGAGTGAAAAAATTGACTGAATCTAAATGATGTATAACATTTTATGGATTCAATAAAGATTTGATTTGATTTGATTTGATTTGATTTGATTTGATTTGATTTGATTTGATTTGATTTGATTTGATTTGATTTGATTTGATTTGATTTGATTTGATTTGATTTGATTTGATTTGATTTGATTTGATTTGATTTGATTTGATTTGATTTGATTTGATTTGATTTGATTTGATTTGATTTGATTTGATTTGATTTGATTTGATTTGATTTGATTTGATTTGATTTGATTTGATTTGATTTGATTTGATTTGATTTGATTTGATTTGATTTGATTTGATTTGATTTGATTTGATTTGATTTGATTTGATTTGATTTGATTTGATTTGATTTGATTTGATTTGATTTGATTTGATTTGATTTGATTTGATTTGATTTGATTTGATTTGATTTGATTTGATTTGATTTGATTTGATTTGATTTGATTTGATTTGATTTGATTTGATTTGATTTGATTTGATTTGATTTGATTTGATTTGATTTGATTTGATTTGATTTGATTTGATTTGATTTGATTTGATTTGATTTGATTTGATTTGATTTGATTTGATTTGATTTGATTTGATTTGATTTGATTTGATTTGATTTGATTTGATTTGATTTGATTTGATTTGATTTGATTTGATTTGATTTGATTTGATTTGATTTGATTTGATTTGATTTGATTTGATTTGATTTGATTTGATTTGATTTGATTTGATTTGATTTGATTTGATTTGATTTGATTTGATTTGATTTGATTTGATTTGATTTGATTTGATTTGATTTGATTTGATTTGATTTGATTTGATTTGATTTGATTTGATTTGATTTGATTTGATTTGATTTGATTTGATTTGATTTGATTTGATTTGATTTGATTTGATTTGATTTGATTTGATTTGATTTGATTTGATTTGATTTGATTTGATTTGATTTGATTTGATTTGATTTGATTTGATTTGATTTGATTTGATTTGATTTGATTTGATTTGATTTGATTTGATTTGATTTGATTTGATTTGATTTGATTTGATTTGATTTGATTTGATTTGATTTGATTTGATTTGATTTGATTTGATTTGATTTGATTTGATTTGATTTGATTTGATTTGATTTGATTTGATTTGATTTGATTTGATTTGATTTGATTTGATTTGATTTGATTTGATTTGATTTGATTTGATTTGATTTGATTTGATTTGATTTGATTTGATTTGATTTGATTTGATTTGATTTGATTTGATTTGATTTGATTTGATTTGATTTGATTTGATTTGATTTGATTTGATTTGATTTGATTTGATTTGATTTGATTTGATTTGATTTGATTTGATTTGATTTGATTTGATTTGATTTGATTTGATTTGATTTGATTTGATTTGATTTGATTTGATTTGATTTGATTTGATTTGATTTGATTTGATTTGATTTGATTTGATTTGATTTGATTTGATTTGATTTGATTTGATTTGATTTGATTTGATTTGATTTGATTTGATTTGATTTGATTTGATTTGATTTGATTTGATTTGATTTGATTTGATTTGATTTGATTTGATTTGATTTGATTTGATTTGATTTGATTTGATTTGATTTGATTTGATTTGATTTGATTTGATTTGATTTGATTTGATTTGATTTGATTTGATTTGATTTGATTTGATTTGATTTGATTTGATTTGATTTGATTTGATTTGATTTGATTTGATTTGATTTGATTTGATTTGATTTGATTTGATTTGATTTGATTTGATTTGATTTGATTTGATTTGATTTGATTTGATTTGATTTGATTTGATTTGATTTGATTTGATTTGATTTGATTTGATTTGATTTGATTTGATTTGATTTGATTTGATTTGATTTGATTTGATTTGATTTGATTTGATTTGATTTGATTTGATTTGATTTGATTTGATTTGATTTGATTTGATTTGATTTGATTTGATTTGATTTGATTTGATTTGATTTGATTTGATTTGATTTGATTTGATTTGATTTGATTTGATTTGATTTGATTTGATTTGATTTGATTTGATTTGATTTGATTTGATTTGATTTGATTTGATTTGATTTGATTTGATTTGATTTGATTTGATTTGATTTGATTTGATTTGATTTGATTTGATTTGATTTGATTTGATTTGATTTGATTTGATTTGATTTGATTTGATTTGATTTGATTTGATTTGATTTGATTTGATTTGATTTGATTTGATTTGATTTGATTTGATTTGATTTGATTTGATTTGATTTGATTTGATTTGATTTGATTTGATTTGATTTGATTTGATTTGATTTGATTTGATTTGATTTGATTTGATTTGATTTGATTTGATTTGATTTGATTTGATTTGATTTGATTTGATTTGATTTGATTTGATTTGATTTGATTTGATTTGATTTGATTTGATTTGATTTGATTTGATTTGATTTGATTTGATTTGATTTGATTTGATTTGATTTGATTTGATTTGATTTGATTTGATTTGATTTGATTTGATTTGATTTGATTTGATTTGATTTGATTTGATTTGATTTGATTTGATTTGATTTGATTTGATTTGATTTGATTTGATTTGATTTGATTTGATTTGATTTGATTTGATTTGATTTGATTTGATTTGATTTGATTTGATTTGATTTGATTTGATTTGATTTGATTTGATTTGATTTGATTTGATTTGATTTGATTTGATTTGATTTGATTTGATTTGATTTGATTTGATTTGATTTGATTTGATTTGATTTGATTTGATTTGATTTGATTTGATTTGATTTGACTCTAACGAATCTATACAGTATACAGCGTTCATGACACCTGATGGTTAGCACGAATACTTGATAATTGCGTTCTGGCTTAAGAATTCGATGTCAGGGTTTTCAACGCGCGAACGATCAGGTAGAGCGCGACATGAGTATCCTTAAGTCGATGCTAACTGCGATAGAGACTAAAGATACAGGTTTGGCCTAGTGTAGGGTCATAACTATGTGCGCGACTAATGGGTGGGTGTATTTATTTATTAGGTCACATGGAAAATGAATGGCTTTTCAAAGACTTTCGGTTTACCAGTATTAATTACAAACCTCCGTTTTCAGCAACTAACAAACAGCAAGAGACCCAGGACAGGAATGAACAAAACATCCTCGCCTACGTGTTATTGCTGCAACGAACCAGGTCACATTGCCGCTCGCTGCCCGAAAAGGAACATCAAGATTAGCATCGGTAACGTAGAACATAGAATGAAAACCTGCACTATGAAATCAGCAAGCATCTTATGACCTAACGATTGAACCCGGTGAGATGTTTTCATTTTGTTATAATTCCAATGCTTAGTGCTCTCTAGCTAAAGAAAGTTGGCAAATAAGCTCCGCGGTAAGTGTCTACATAACAGGACAGATGATTTGTACAGCTAATTAACTTGTTAAAATAAATAAATAATGCGAAAGCTCTTGGTAAAATAACTATGGGTGACAAAAGACTGTGACAATAAAAAAAATGAAAATGAAAAAAGTTTATTTCGTTCCATAAATGTCTTAAACTATGAATTAAGGTTGGGATCTCCTAGTAGGCATGTAATATGCCTGTGGCAGGAGGTCCCCGCTCTCTCATAACAATCATTTTACTTAAAATTAGTTTGTGTATAACAGAACAAACTATATAAATAAAAAACATAGGTGCATATTAAATCACTAACTTAATACTATTTTGTGTGTGTGTGTGTGTGAGAGAGAGTGTATATACTATTTTAGTGGTATGTATAATTTTAAGATACGAGTTCTTCAACTTGTTCATAACTAATTGTTTTAAGCCATTCTAGTAACGTCTTTTTGCATTTAGTCGTATGCATGGGGTAGATTTTTATCATCCTGTTAATTTTATTATACAATTTTGCTGATAGTATTAGAAATTGTCGTTTAGCAAACATAGTCTTACAGGTTGGCTGATTAGCGACAGTGTGATTTATTCTCCGCATCAACAAGGATGGAGCAAAGGATAGGGATCTATGCAATCTCAGTATTGTGAATAAGATGTAGAGTTTTCTCACAGATAGCATACAACAAAACTCATACAACTCTGCTGTGGGGAACCTAAAAGGTTTAAAAAACATTACCTTTAGCAGACACCGCTGACCTCTTTCTGCCTCCAAGAATTTAGTTTTAGTAGCACCTCCCCAAACGGTTATGCAGTAACTCGTAATGGATTGGGCTAAGGCAATATATAATTGGATTAACAAATTCTTGGTAGCAATATGTCTTAGAGTTTTAAATATCGAGATGAGTTTTCTTATCCTATTAGTAATGTACTCAATGTGCATATGCCAAGATAGACGCTGATCGAGTATAACTCCGAGATACTTCGTAGAAGAGACCTTTTCGAGTAAGGTACATTTGCAATTTATTCTATCTATAAGGTTACAGTCATGTAATTTTAATTTGTATCTATTGTGCGGTTGTGTACTATTATATTTTGTAAAACATATATAATTTGTCTTCGAAATATTAAGTGTGAGTAGATTAGACTTTAGCCAGAGAGATACTTGCCGCAACCCCAATTCAGCGTTATGGTATACAGAGTCCCAGGAATTACCACTAAAAACAATTACAGTGTCGTCAGCATAAGAAAATGTTTGTCCAGCCACTATATTAAGATTTAGCAAATCATTAATATAGACCAAAAAGAGAGTTGGACCCAAAACACTCCCTTGAGGTACCCCATATGAGATTGGTGAACTATGGCTAACATAGCCTCCAATTTTAACTTTTTGTGTACGCCCCTGTAAGTAATCTGTTAGTAGATTCAATGGTACGTCTCTTATCCCAATACGTTCAAGTTTTAAAAGAAGGGTGGGAAGGCTGACGGTATCAAATGCCTTTTTAAGATCCAAAAACACTGCTAGGCATTTTTGCCCTTTATCCAACTGTTTAGTTATTAGTGTAGAAACTGCTGAGATGGCATCTTCAGTGGATTTGCCTTGCCTAAATCCAAATTGGCAGTCCGACAGAATATTATATTTGTTAATGTATGAAATAAGCCGAGTATTTATTAGTTTTTCAATTATTTTCGAAAAGGCAGGCAAAACCGAGATAGGCCTATAATTATTAGCATCATCTGTCTCACCACTCTTATACACTGGTGTAACAAGCGATTGCTTGAGTGGAAGTGGAAATATACCTTGGGAGAAACAGAGATGTGCGAAGTGGTAGAGCCAGCTGCAGACATATTTGTCTACAGCATGAATGGGCCGGCTCGACCGGGGTAGTACCACTGTCTCACAGAAAACCAACGTAAAGTGACAGTTCACTGTCGCATTTCGTATGGTAAGCGAGATATCCGGAGGCCCAATTCCCCCTTCCCTTCCCTAATCCCTATTCCTGTCCTTTAAGGCCGACAGCGCATACGTGATACTTTCGGTATTGTGTATGTTTATGGGCGGTGGAGATTACTTAACATCAGGTGACCCACTGGCTCGTTTGTCGGACTATGATATAAAAAAAAAAGAGATTTGCTAGGTGAGTCAGGACAGGGACAACAATATGTTTCGCAAGTTTAAGGAATTTAGTGGCAATGTCGTCATATCCAGGGGCACTATCAGATTTCAGGTTCATAAGAGCCATGTTTACTTCTTGAATATCAGTGTCCAGGAGAGCAAATGACGAAAGGTTTGAGTTTATTGATTGCATATGAACATCTGTCACACGATTAAATTCCTCCATAACAATGTCTTCAGACAATTTTTTGCCTATACCAGCGAAGAATTCGTTCACATAGTTGACAGAATCAGTTGGGGATGCTTTTAAATTCAATAATTCAGTATTTTCGGATTTTGACAATTTATGGTACGTGATTGATTTTATGGTTTTCCAGAGAATTTTAGGGTTATTGACTGATTGTGCAAGCTTTTCTCTCTCATATTTTCTTTTTAATTTTTTAATTAAGTGGTTGCAGAAGTTGCGATATCTCTTGAAAGTAATCTTCAAAATCTCATTATGCGGGTGGTGGCGAAGCCGTAGTTGCATTTTATTTCGGTTTTTTATACATCGAAGAATACCAGGCGTAACCCAAGGTTTTATATTTCGTCGACTTTTAGGGATTTATTTAAGTGTCATACATTCATTAAGTGATTGAGTTATAATATTTATCAGTTGTCTTGTAATAAAATTAGGTTCGTTACTTTCGAGTAGGTTAAAGATATTTTTGCAACATAGTTTAGATACTGCTTCTTCATAGTCTATAATTTTAATAGTTTTGAGACAGCATTTTGTTGTTTTTGAGTTGGAAATACTTAGAAATATTGTATAGTTATCAGTTACTGTTGTAGTCAAGACAGCCGCCATAGCTTTCAGTTTGTTTTTATCTATTTTTATCATACAGTGGTCAAGACAGTTACTTTGTCGAGTAGGTAGTAAATGACCTGGTAGTAGGCCATGAACAGACAACATGTTGAGATAATTATGCCTGTTCGTGCGATCTTGCATCGGTTCATTGTCTTTAGGGATTAGGTTAATGTTTATATCTCATAATCTCTGTTATAATTATATTGCTATAATTTTTTATAGTTTCCAAATAATTATTAAGTGAATTAATGAAGTAGGTTGCATTACTATATGATGGAGAGCGGTAGATACCAAGTACGATAGTATTTTGAAGTTTAATATGTACACATGATGCATGTGTAAGAACAACCTCTCTAGAACTAGCCTTTAGATTATTGCTGACATAAACCACCACTCCATCATTTTGATTCATATTATTGGTAGTAGCTAAAGATGTGTAGTTTATAACATGAGGAATGGGTTTGTCACCTTTAAGTCGACACTCTGATAAAACCATGATGTCAATTTTAAAATCTAATTGAGATAATGTAATCTGAAAGTCATCAAAATTTCTAGATATACTTCTTATGTTCTGAGAAACGATAGTTAGGTTATTATTGTGAAGAGGTATATGATTTTTGAGATTCTGAATATTACATGTCACAGCGTTTACCATTTCACTCTCGTCTATCTCCTTTATTGTGGAAAACAAATTAGCCATAATATAATGGTCTAATGAAAGTGGATGTTAGAGATATTACGTACGCATTGCCGCACAAAAACAGCTTGATATACAACAATTGAAAATTAGTAATATTAATCAAATTAATAGCCATGCAATTTTTTGGTATAATTTGTTTATAAAAAATATTTTTGGGTAAAATACTGAATAAAATGTATATATCTTGTATAAATAATTATATACGGTACAAATGTATGTATAATTTTGTATGTATGTATTTTTTGGATATCATTATGTTTGTGTTGTTTTATGTGTTGTGTAACTGTCGACATAGCAAAGGCGTTTGATAGGGTCTGGCATCGTGGCCTTCTCTCCAAGCTCCCGGCATACGGTCTGCCCGACAACCTGTGCAAGTGGATTTCCGGATTTCTGCATGAGCGTAGAATACGTGTCCTCGTTGATGGACACGCTTCGCAGCTCATGTCAGTAAATGCCGGAGTACCACAAGGTTCTGTGATTTCGCCCACCTTGTTTCTTCTGCATATCAATGATATGTTGTCGCTTGGCAACATTCATTGCTATGCAGACGACAGCACGGTTCATGGGCGTTATAGCAGCAAGCCGCCTGGTTGCCGGGCGGATACTGAGAGGAGACGCGAGGATCTTGTCGTTGAGCTCAACCAGACCTTGGATCTCATCTCATCATGGGGTACCAGGAATCGGGTTGAGTTTAATGCCAAGAAAACCCAGGTGTGCGCGTTCTCGTGCAAGAAGTCTCCGTTTTCTCCCATCCCCGTTCTTCAGGGTGTTCCACTCGCAATGCGGAATGACCTTAGTGTCCTAGGTATGGATATCCGCTGTGATCTTAATCCAAGGAGTCACATCGAGGGCGTAATATCCGCCACTTCACGCAGGGTCGGAATCCTGAACAGGGTGCGGCGGTTTTTCACGCCTAGTCAGCTCTACCGCTTATACAAAGCGCAGGTGCGGCCGGGAATGGAATACTGCTCGCACCTCTGTGACGGTTCTGCAAGGTACCTTCTCGATGCCTTGGATGGGTTGCAGCGGCGGGCCATCCGCATTGTGAATGATGCAGACGTGAGTAACAGCCTGGAGCCGCTACAGCTGCGTAGGGATATTTCCTCGCTTAGCGTGTTCTACCGTCTGTATCATGGCGAATGCTCTGAAGAATTGTTTGATCTTATCCCTTCCTCTCCCTTCCATACCAGAACCACGCGTACTGGATTGCGGAGCCACAGCTTCGTGGTATCTACTACCCCGGCCCGAACCAAGAGGTTCGCAAACTCGTATTTTTGCCGCACCATCAAGCTGTGGAACAGTTTGCCAGCTACCGTGTTCCCTCCTTCCTATGATCCTGGGTCCTTTAGGCGTAATGTGAAGAAGCTAAACAGCAGGCCGGCATGATTGTGTTGAGTAGCGGGGGATAGACTCTCTCTTGCTACTTGATACTCTATCTGGACGGCACTGCGCTTACCATCAGGCGCAGTGTGGTCACTTTGCCGCGCCAGAATTAAAAAAAAAAAAAACTGTGCGTGCATAATTAACAAATAAGTATAAGAATGTGTATAATTGACTGGCAGTCTGTAAGATTAATGGTAGCACTTGCCAAATAATATACCACTTTTCAGCGATATTAGACTAATAATCTAGTCAGATATCCTTAGAAAGTTGCTTTATTTGTTCCTCACTATGAATTAGTGTTATTGGGGAATTATCATCTCGTCTTAAGTAAACTTTACCGTATGCTGTCCAACAAAATTTGTATGATTGTGCTTTGGTAAACTCTCGGGCAAGGTAGTACAGTCTGGACGCCTTTGTTGTTAGGTGCTCAGATATAAAAATTGGCGTATCTTCTGAGGAACGAAAGCCTAGATGTTTGGCACATAATTTTGCTTTGTGTCTAATATTAAACGCCTTGCACATTTTCAAAACATTGTTCTTAAGTAAAGTTAAGATCCACCGTACACAGGGTGAAAAACCCGCCATAGTGGCACACGCAAGTGTGTCGCGTTCCGGGATCAGCCAGTGTACATCCGGTTTTTTGGGGGTCTAGAATTGGGGTACAATGTTGGCCATTTTGCGGCCTTCTTAGTACTCTGACAATAGACCCTCGACCGCTTCTTCACCTTCTTGCCCATGGCGTAGTGTGAAGGAGCAGGCCGGCATGATTGTGTTGAGTAGCGGGAGATAGATCGTCTCTCGCTACTCGATACTCTAATTGGACCGTACTGCGCTTACCATCAGGTGAAGTGCGGTCACTTTGCCGTGCTAGGATAAAAAAAAAAAAAAAAAAGTTGTCGATGTCTCTACTATAACAGGCGTATTGTGTGCTCCAGCTTTCTTTCCGCGTACTCGATAAATATCTTTTATATCAGCCTTATTTATTTGATAGTCCACAGTGTTGGACAGGCACATTATCATGTTTATTAGGTCCTCTTTTGTTTCATTAGATTTTTTTGGCACATTTTTAATTTCAAAGTTCGTCTTGCGGCTGTTCTTGAGCAAGTCCTCCACTTTATCTTCCAAAAAAGTGATATATTTCTTATTCTCAATAATTTGGTTATCTAAATTTTTTATATTCTTTTTAAGTTCCTCGTGTTGTTCCGACAAAATGAAATAGAGTTTTCTATATTTATATTTATTTGCTGGATATCATTTAATTTATCTGAATTTTTCTTAAATTCCTGCAAATGTGTTGACATCATAGAGGAGATCATTTGTTTAATCTCCTCCTTGAAATTTGCAAAATCTGTAGCAAAATCACCCTCCCTTTTTCTTTTGTTAATTCGACTGGATACAATAAAGTTTGGCGGAGTTACGTTTATATCGTGTTCAAACCTTCTAATGTCAGTCTCCGATTGTGATTTTTCATGTGAGCCTTCCATTAGTACCAGGCGATAATAAAATCATGTAAAGGTTGGCTCTGGCGGAGGATTGAAACACAACGAAGTCTGGTTACATACTATTATTTATTAGCATAAGCAATCCTTTATATAACAATGTTCCTTATATTAAGTACATACATCTCACCTTCCTGGCAAACAAAAAAAATAAAATGAATGAAATTTATTTTATTTTTACTTATAACAACATATAGGTCTAGATAACTACTTATACAGTTTATAAAAGTTTTTTTTTTATATGTATAATATGTTTATACTTCTTATCAATACATTAGGATACACAACATAATACAAAGTTTAATAAAAATATAGATACGATACAAAATTAATGTTATATTTGCTTACATGGTATTATATGAATATATCTACTTAATATTAATAGACAAACTTTTATTTTTATACTGTAACAGGCTGAAAATACAATTTTGTCCTGTTTTTATGTATAACGTATGGTTTGTTATCTTTCAATATTTCTACATTTGGTGAGCATTCTCTGATTACTTTAAATGGACCTGAGTATATACTTTGGAACTTATTGCCGGATTCATTTCTAATTAAAATTAAGTCATTTGGCTTGTATGCTACAGGATTAATATTACGATCATACTTAGCTTTTCTTTTTATTTTACTGACAATTAAATTATCGCGTGCCTCTTTTTGTGACGTTTGTATTCTATACTTTAACTCTAATGGATAGTTATCGAAGTTATACAACGGGTCTACTTGACCTGATGTAAGATTCGATGGTAATACACATTTCTTGCCAAAAACTAATTCAAAAGGTGTAAATTTAGTTTCAGTATGTACAGACGTATTATATGAGAAACACCAAAAAGGAAGCCATGTGTTCCATGTCTCTGGGTGCTTTTCAGTATGTATTCGTAAAAAAATACCCAAATGTTTGTGCGAATTTTCCAAGGCGCCGATGCTCTGATGGTGATATGCTGTAGATTGTAATTGGTTAATATTTAAAAGTTTACAAACCTCTTTCATTGTAGATGATAGAAACTCTGTTCCTCGGTCTGTAGCAATTTCTCTCGGAATACCGTATCTGAGAATAAAATTATTAACAAAACTCCTAGCTACTTCACTTGTAGTTTTTGTTAACAATGGATAAGCTTCTATATACTTTCTTAATTCACATTGTATAGTTAAAATGTACATATAATTATTGTAATCTTTTTCTAACGGACCTACTATATCTAAGTAAATTTTTTCAAATGCCGAATTGGCTGTTGTGGTAATCGTCATAGGTTCTTTAGTATGATGTGACGAATGTTTCTCTTTTTGACATTTATCGCATCGTTTTACAAATTCTGTAACATCAACTTCAAGACCTGACCAAAAATAATATTTTTTAATATTATTTAACATCCGTCTTATGCCCGCGTGGCCACTTGTGGGCAAAAGATGGAAATCATTTAGGATTACACGTTGGTCGTCTTTATTATTTATTCTCTCAACATCTCTTAAAATACAAAATCGTGGTCCGGACCATTTATCTATACTCCTTATCTCTTTTATCACTTTCTCTATAAAAATATTATTGTTACTATTTTTTATGAAATATATTTCCTCTATATTAATTCCTTCACAAAATAAATTCAGTTCTCTCACAAATTCGCCTGGCGATAATTGTGATCGAGAAGCTAAATTGATAAATATAGTATTTTTTGAAGGCACATAACATAAGCATTTACTTTCGTGCTTAATCTCCTTTAATTTACGATATCGTATTAATTCATTTGAGCTACTAAAACGTAATTCAGTAAGCTGCTTCGGTTTACTATATATTTCCACAACTTTTGGGTGATCAAGCCAATTGTTCTGAGAAATAATAGCATCCCGTGCTTGCCTAGCTTTTTGACCTCGTGTCATTACATTTACTACCCCTTGGTTCATTTCTTTTAACATTTCTGACGTTATCTTTATCCGAGAAAGAGCGTCAGCTATGACATTGTGTTTACCTTTAAGATATTCAATCGTAAAATCGTATTCTTCTAAAATAATTCTAAATTTCATTAATCGGCTAGACGGATCGCGCATACCAAATAAATAAATAAGTGGTTTGTGATCCGTATGAATCTTGAACTTACGGCCATATAAATAAGGGCGAAAATGTTTTACTGCCCAGACAACCGCTAGTAATTCTTTTTCAATGGTAGGATACCTTTTTTTCGCGTCATTAAGACTTCGACTAGCATATGCCACAGGTTTTCTATCGCCATTACATAAAACTGCGCCAATGGCATATCCGGATGCATCAGTTTGCAAAATAAATTGATTATTATTAGAAAAGTCCGGATACTGTAGTATGGGGTGTGAAATTAAGTTCTGTTTTAATAATTCAAAAGATTTTTGACACTTGTCATCCCATTTAAAAACTATATTTTTCCTACATAAATTATTTAACGGATGAGCTTTTGTTGCAAAATTCGGTATAAATTTCCTATAATAATTAACGAATGCTACAAATCGTTTAACATCCTCGACTTTTGTCGGAACAGGATAATTTTTAACAGCTTCTATTTTATGTGGATCAGATATCACACCGTCTGGTGTCACAATATGACCTAAATATAATATTTCTTTTTGTAAGAAATTACATTTTTGCGGGTTTAACTTTAAATTGACTTTACGTAATCTTTCAAAAATATCTTGAAGATTTTTAATGACTCGATAAATCACGGCTAAAACAGACTAAATCATCCTGGTATACCAAACATTTTTCATATGTTAACCCCGTCATTGCTAAAGTCATCATGCGTGAAAAAGAACTAGGACTAGTTTTTAGCCCCATAGGCATCCTAGTCATTTGATACTGACCTGAACAAAAGGCAGTATATTTGCGACAATTGGGATCTAAATTAACATTATAATATCCTTGATGAAGATCCAAATGCGAAAAATACATGCAACCGGAAAGTGAATCTAATATTTCCGTAATATTTGGAAGAGGAAATTTGTCATCATGTATACAATTATTATGTGATTATGAGATAGATCGTCTCTCGCTACTCGATACTCTAATTGGACCGTACTGCGCTTACCATCAGGTGAAGTGCGGTCACTTTGCCGTGCTAGGATAAAAAAAAAAAAAAAAAAGTTGTCGATGTCTCTACTATAACAGGCGTATTGTGTGCTCCAGCTTTCTTTCCGCGTACTCGATAAATATCTTTTATATCAGCCTTATTTATTTGATAGTCCACAGTGTTGGACAGGCACATTATCATGTTTATTAGGTCCTCTTTTGTTTCATTAGATTTTTTTGGCACATTTTTAATTTCAAAGTTCGTCTTGCGGCTGTTCTTGAGCAAGTCCTCCACTTTATCTTCCAAAAAAGTGATATATTTCTTATTCTCAATAATTTGGTTATCTAAATTTTTTATATTCTTTTTAAGTTCCTCGTGTTGTTCCGACAAAATGAAATAGAGTTTTCTATATTTATATTTATTTGCTGGATATCATTTAATTTATCTGAATTTTTCTTAAATTCCTGCAAATGTGTTGACATCATAGAGGAGATCATTTGTTTAATCTCCTCCTTGAAATTTGCAAAATCTGTAGCAAAATCACCCTCCCTTTTTCTTTTGTTAATTCGACTGGATACAATAAAGTTTGGCGGAGTTACGTTTATATCGTGTTCAAACCTTCTAATGTCAGTCTCCGATTGTGATTTTTCATGTGAGCCTTCCATTAGTACCAGGCGATAATAAAATCATGTAAAGGTTGGCTCTGGCGGAGGATTGAAACACAACGAAGTCTGGTTACATACTATTATTTATTAGCATAAGCAATCCTTTATATAACAATGTTCCTTATATTAAGTACATACATCTCACCTTCCTGGCAAACAAAAAAAATAAAATGAATGAAATTTATTTTATTTTTACTTATAACAACATATAGGTCTAGATAACTACTTATACAGTTTATAAAAGTTTTTTTTTTTATATGTATAATATGTTTATACTTCTTATCAATACATTAGGATACACAACATAATACAAAGTTTAATAAAAATATAGATACGATACAAAATTAATGTTATATTTGCTTACATGGTATTATATGAATATATCTACTTAATATTAATAGACAAACTTTTATTTTTATACTGTAACAGGCTGAAAATACAATTTTGTCCTGTTTTTATGTATAACGTATGGTTTGTTATCTTTCAATATTTCTACATTTGGTGAGCATTCTCTGATTACTTTAAATGGACCTGAGTATATACTTTGGAACTTATTGCCGGATTCATTTCTAATTAAAATTAAGTCATTTGGCTTGTATGCTACAGGATTAATATTACGATCATACTTAGCTTTTCTTTTTATTTTACTGACAATTAAATTATCGCGTGCCTCTTTTTGTGACGTTTGTATTCTATACTTTAACTCTAATGGATAGTTATCGAAGTTATACAACGGGTCTACTTGACCTGATGTAAGATTCGATGGTAATACACATTTCTTGCCAAAAACTAATTCAAAAGGTGTAAATTTAGTTTCAGTATGTACAGATGTATTATATGAGAAACACCAAAAAGGAAGCCATGTGTTCCATGTCTCTGGGTGCTTTTCAGTATGTATTCGTAAAAAATTACCCAAATGTTTGTGCGAATTTTCCAAGGCGCCGATGCTCTGATGGTGATATGCTGTAGATTGTAATTGGTTAATATTTAAAAGTTTACAAACCTCTTTCATTGTAGATGATAGAAACTCTGTTCCTCGGTCTGTAGCAATTTCTCTCGGAATACCGTATCTGAGAATAAAATTATTAACAAAACTCCTAGCTACTTCACTTGTAGTTTTTGTTAACAATGGATAAGCTTCTATATACTTACTTAATTCACATTGTATAGTTAAAATGTACATATAATTATTGTAATCTTTTTCTAACGGACCTACTATATCTAAGTAAATTTTTTCAAATGCCGAATTGGCTGTTGTGGTAATCGTCATAGGTTCTTTAGTATGATGTGACGAATGTTTCTCTTTTTGACATTTATCGCATCGTTTTACAAATTCTGTAACATCAACTTCAAGACCTGACCAAAAATAATATTTTTTAATATTATTTAACATCCGTCTTATGCCCGCGTGGCCACTTGTGGGCAAAAGATGGAAATCATTTAGGATTACACGTTGGTCGTCTTTATTATTTATTCTCTCAACATCTCTTAAAATACAAAATCGTGGTCCGGACCATTTATCTATACTCCTTATCTCTTTTATCACTTTCTCTATAAAAATATTATTGTTACTATTTTTTATGAAATATATTTCCTCTATATTAATTCCTTCACAAAATAAATTCAGTTCTCTCACAAATTCGCCTGGCGATAATTGTGATCGAGAAGCTAAATTGATAAATATAGTATTTTTTGAAGGCACATAACATAAGCATTTACTTTCGTGCTTAATCTCCTTTAATTTACGATATCGTATTAATTCATTTGAGCTACTAAAACGTAATTCAGTAAGCTGCTTCGGTTTACTATATATTTCCACAACTTTTGGGTGATCAAGCCAATTGTTCTGAGAAATAATAGCATCCCGTGCTTGCCTAGCTTTTTGACCTCGTGTCATTACATTTACTACCCCTTGGTTCATTTCTTTTAACATTTCTGACGTTATCTTTATCCGAGAAAGAGCGTCAGCTATGACATTGTGTTTACCTTTAAGATATTCAATCGTAAAATCGTATTCTTCTAAAATAATTCTAAATTTCATTAATCGGCTAGACGGATCGCGCATACCAAATAAATAAATAAGTGGTTTGTGATCCGTATGAATCTTGAACTTACGGCCATATAAATAAGGGCGAAAATGTTTTACTGCCCAGACAACCGCTAGTAATTCTTTTTCAATGGTAGGATACCTTTTTTTCGCGTCATTAAGACTTCGACTAGCATATGCCACAGGTTTTCTATCGCCATTACATAAAACTGCGCCAATGGCATATCCGGATGCATCAGTTTGCAAAATAAATTGATTATTATTAGAAAAGTCCGGATACTGTAGTATGGGGTGTGAAATTAAGTTCTGTTTTAATAATTCAAAAGATTTTTGACACTTGTCATCCCATTTAAAAACTATATTTTTCCTACATAAATTATTTAACGGATGAGCTTTTGTTGCAAAATTCGGTATAAATTTCCTATAATAATTAACGAATGCTACAAATCGTTTAACATCCTCGACTTTTGTCGGAACAGGATAATTTTTAACAGCTTCTATTTTATGTGGATCAGGTATCACACCGTCTGGTGTCACAATATGACCTAAATATAATATTTCTTTTTGTAAGAAATTACATTTTTGCGGGTTTAACTTTAAATTGACTTTACGTAATCTTTCAAAAATATCTTGAAGATTTTTAATGACTCGATAAATCACGGCTAAAACAGACTAAATCATCCTGGTATACCAAACATTTTTCATATGTTAACCCCGTCATTGCTAAAGTCATCATGCGTGAAAAAGAACTAGGACTAGTTTTTAGCCCCATAGGCATCCTAGTCATTTGATACTGACCTGAACAAAAGGCAGTATATTTGCGACAATTGGGATCTAAATTAACATTATAATATCCTTGATGAAGATCCAAATGCGAAAAATACATGCAACCGGAAAGTGAATCTAATATTTCCGTAATATTTGGAAGAGGAAATTTGTCATCATGTATACAATTATTTAGCTTTCTATAATCAATAACCAAGCGCCATTGTTTGATTCCATTAATATCGGATTTCTTTGGCACTAATAAGATGGGACTAGACCATTCGCTTTGACAAGGCTCAATAATCCCTTCCTGAATCATATTATCAATCTGATTTTTTATTTCATTTTTCAAAGAATGTGGCAACCTATACGGTTTTGAATATATTGGCTGAGTGTTTGGTTTCAACTCAATAACATGTTGGTAAATATTAGTGGTTGATAACTTATCTCCTTCCAAATAAAAAATGTCGGAATATTTAGCACATAAGTTTTCTATATTAATCTTTTCTTCTTTGTTTAAATGAGTCAAATTTAATTTTGAAAATAATTGTTTAACACGTAATGCATTTTTCTCATTATGACCAAAATTACAAATATCATATTCTTTCGAACTATGTATATCAAGATTTATCTCAGATAAACTTAAATCTTTAGTCGTGGAGTTCAATACTCTAATTGGTATTTTACCACAAATTGGTTTGACTAATGCACTCGCAATAAAAACGCCTTCCTGAATTTCTTTCGAACATATTACGCTTTCCTCTGTTAAGTTAGTTTCAATGTAATGTATTGATTCTGACCTAGCGGGTAAGGATATTAAATAATCCATTGAATCTATTAACTTTAAAAATGTTTGCTTAGAATTATTATGCAATAATGATAAAGTTTTGTTGTTAAAATCGACAACTGATCTATACTTTCCTAAAAAGTCTTGTCCTAGAATTCCATGTGACTTACAAGGTAAGGTATCAAATACATAAAACTTATGATTAATGCTTTGCCCATCAATTGAGAAATGTAAATAAATGTATCCAATAGCTTGGACTTTGCCACCGATTCCATTTATGGTTATGTTTTCTTTATAGATTGGAACGTCGAAATTGAGAACATGTTTATGTTTTATCGCTGAGATGGATGCGCCTGTATCTATGAGCCAAGTAGAAACATAACTTTGATTATAAATTAACTCTACACAATAACCACTACCATTTGCCAAAATGCTATAATTTTTAGGGACGAAAAAACTCATTTTCGTATCCATTTTGTTGCATTGAGGAACTTGGTTGGGGATGTGAATCATTATCTACTACCCTAACGTGTCCTCTAAATGATGACGTATGACCTCTATATTTATTATGAAACGTATTACCTCGGTATTGTGGTCTATTTCTGGACGTCATCCCTCGTGGATGGTGTTGCTGCGGCAACTGCTTGATGCCAGCGGGGGTGACGTTTGGCTGCGACCACCGACCAGGGCCTCGTCCGTGCCCACGACCAGCATTATACGTACCTCTTCGGATGGTCTGGAACTGAGGCTGCCTGAAATTGTGTATTAGGTATTTTTTATTCTCACGTCTCATTGTCAATACATCATTAGTTGAGTTTGGTGATGACACATCTTCATCAATAGCGGCCTGAATTGCATCTTTCAGATTATCAAATTTCTGAGCTGAAATAACTGTACCGATCCTACGATTTCGTAATCCCTCACTAAATTGCCTAATGGCCTGTTTTTCGTTGACTGATTTTAACACATTATATTTTTCTGTGTTCCCTTCAGACTGCGAAATGGTAAGGTCAACAAACATTTCATTTAATGTTTTGCCGAATTTGTCAATCGACAAATCATTTTGTTTTGAACCTAAGAGTTGCTTTTGCAATGCACTGGCAGACTTTTTTGGTAATAACATTTTTTTCATATCGTCTAAGAGATCTGAAATATTATTATATTTATTGGCCAATTTTAATTTGGCTGCTTTTGACAGTCTCGTTTTGAGTACAAAAGAAATTAAACGCATTTGAGATTCATTATCGATGCCGGTACTGTAAAATTCTATACCATCAATTAATTGCTCTGTATTTTCCTGTTCATCAATCATGACTGGTAATAAGTTCAACGCTACTTTCATGTCAAACTTGTCCATTTTTGAACAATCTGAAGTTTCCGATTCACACATTTTAGAAATTTCTTTATATAACTTATTAAAATCTTCACAATATTTTACTATTAGTATATCTTCGTTACTATCAAAACTCTTTATTTTAGTTATATTATCTAAGTAACTATTATATTGTTGAACAATTACATTGGCCTCATTAAGCTTCTTTTTTAATATACTACCATGTCTTCGAGAAGGGCCAATTTTAATTAAGTATTTTCTTATTACTAATAAATCTTCACACAACTTTTTTAAATTTATTGCCATAAAGGACTATTCCATTTTAAAATATTATAATATAATAATGAGAATTAGCTCACCTGGGTTTTCAATTCAAATTCAAATCTGAAAGTACATATAAAAAAAAATATGATGCATATAAATATTACACACATAAATATTTATATAACAAATAATGTAAAATATAATATATTAATAGGTATATCTATAGTGTCCATTATATCTCATTGTATGCCGATTTCCTCTTGATTTGTTGACACCACACTGCACTGGACTTGGGACGTCTGCTTCTCAAACTTTGCCGTTGCTGATCTTTAATTCCGGGTTGATCTGGCACCGTCGGAAAGATAGTCGCCTTCCTCCATTAGAATATTTGTAGTAGATATGTTGGCTCGTAGCTCCTCTATTGAGGCATTATTCGTGCCTCCAGCCGCGTTTTGGGCAATTATAACTTCTTCTTTGGACTGTTTTTGTCCCATTTTATATAGTGTTGTACTTTAAACACGTCGTAATAACTGTTCGCAAACGAATAAAAAAGTTCCAAGATGTATAATACCAATTGATGTTTTTAAATGTCGGTCCTTATACGGAACACTCGTGTCAGATGAGCGCGCGCACGGTGTCGCCTTTCGGCAGGGTCGCCATGTAAAGGTTGGCTCTGGCGGAGGATTGAAACACAACGAAGTCTGGTTACATACTATTATTTATTAGCATAAGCAATCCTTTATATAACAATGTTCCTTATATTAAGTACATACATCTCAATCAAGTGTATAGTGATTGTGAATACCTGCGCTTAAGTGACGTAGTTAAGAGGCGTGGTCAGCTCCAGACGGTCATTGGTGGTAACGCAGGTGGGAGTGAATACTCTGCTTAACGCTAGCGAAGTACCAGGCTCCCAGAACAGCGGTGTCACTAGTTCACTGAATACAACACTATACTTCAACACATCTATGCACTCCTAATATTTCAACTTGATTTACTTATTTAAATATTTTTGTTTATTATAAAATAAATTTTTGCCAGTGCCAGTGGCCATTCTTGTGTCAGTCTGTCCGTCTGTCACGTAGAATGGTTCGGGATTGCGACCCCGGCCACTCGAGCCGTCAGCGCTGCGTTCCATCACTCCCCCCGTGGCTCTGATGTCCTCCTCCACCCTTTCCCGTCCCGTTACTGGTGGTAGGGCTCAACTGTAAGTGAATTTTATTTACTTATTGTTGGGCCCGAACGGATTGGTACCACCGCCCAGCCTATTTCTGCCGCGAAGTAGTAATGCGTTCCGGTGGAAGGGCTAGAAAGCCGTTCCCTCTGTCCTCGCCTTTCCCTGGTGGTACAGTTTGGACGGTACCCGTGATATGTGGAGCTGTGGTGTTGGTCGTCGCGTGGATCTCATCTGTGGGGGGCTGGCGTGGGGTACAGGGAGACCCGATGGGAACGGCCACCGCCGGCCGCCTGCCGGTCAGTAGGGGACCTGAACCCGGGGATACACTTTTTAAAAATTCCCTCCCCGGGAAGCTGTCCCACCAATCGGCGAAAATCCCGTAGTCCGGTCGTCGTGCCAGTGTGGGAGACTGGAGTGGATCCCGGCGACTGTACACGGGGGGGCATCGGGGGCCCTTCCGTGCCTCGCGCCAGCTCCCCGCATTACCCACGTGACCACCCTGCACCTGGCTCTGCGACTATATGTTGCGAGTGCCGTCTAAATTTCACTGCCCCTCACATCTCCTTTCCCCCACTACCAAATCTAAAATTTTAAATATGAAGGCAAGTAAAAAGTGTAAACGTACTTCGGCTGATACCATATCCACTTTAACAGTAGACTTCTGCAATGGCAGGGGTCTGCACAGTAACCTAGACGCCGTACATTACCACCTAGAGTCGGCGCGGCCTTTTTTTTTTTTTTTTTTGTTGTCGCGGGGAAAGCGTTTTATTACTACCGCCCGCTTCGGGGGGAAGCGGAATAAGAATAAAACGGTTATGCTGGACTAGCCGGTCTTACGACCCAGCACCCCCCTCGCCCGGATGATGGCTATCCGTGCTGCCGCTGGGCCGAGTCCCTACCCCCTATGTACACCCCACCCGACACTACCAGCTAAAACCCCGCGGTGGCCTTCTTCGGCGCATACGGAGCGATCCCGGGGTATTCTAAGGAGTGCTAGAATTGCTGCCGGAACCGCCCCTGCGCGGTGCCTTTTACGGGCCCATCTCCATGTGGGGCTTAGGAGCCCCCGCGCACCGAACAACGACAGCTAACGAGGCCTTACCACCCGCGCTGCCGTCCATCTCGGGGTCGCACGATGCACCGAAATTGGAGTGCATCGATATGGGCTGACAGCCCCCCGCTGCACACCCGCGACCCCCGATGGCCCCAATTAGTCGCCTCCTACGACAGGCAGGGGTTACCGTGGTAGAATTCTCTAAACGCCCCCATTCCACAGGGCGGGAGACGCCGGTCAGTCGTCCACCCGGCGCCTCCTACGTCTCCTCTGGCGGCGGGAGGGATCAAATCGTTCCCGATCCCTCTCGGCACTCTCCTTCTGCGAGATGACGTTCTCGCAGAAGTTGGCCATCGCACGCCAGGACCTCCGGCTGGCGACCATGGACGACACCACGGCCGGCAGCGAGAGGTCTCCTCCGACGACTGCTCTGAGAGCGCTGCGCTCCTCGTCCCAGGCTGGGCACTCCTCCAACGTGTGTTGGGCCGTGTCCTCGAGGCAGTTGCCACAATGGTGGCACACGGCAGACACCTCCTTTCCGATCCGACACAGGAACGAACCGAAACACCCGTGATCCGTCAGTACCTGCGTCAGCCGGAACGTTGGCGCACCGTGGCGCCTGTCTAGCCATCTCTTCAGGACAGGACGCACTGCCGCGACGGTTCTCAAGCCCGCACTTGGGCTTTCCAGCCTGGTATGCCACTCCTCCACAGCGGTTCTGCGAAACCGGGCCGCAATCTCCCTCGGGGCCAGTCTCTCTTGACGGCTGCTGGACGCCTCCTCCCGCCAGAAGAACGCTGACGAGAGGATTTTGGCGTCCAACTCCCAAGGGAGTGTGCCGGCTAATACGCAGGCCGCCTCGTGGGAGACCGTGCGGTAGCCCCTTACTATTCGCTGCGCCACCAAACGCTGCGGTTTGCGCAGCAAGGCGACGCAGCGGGCTTTCAGGGACTCTGCCCATACGGGACATCCGTACAGGGCCATTGACCGCACGACTCCGGCGTACAAACTTCGGCAAGGGTTACTAGGTCCCTCCAGGTTCGGCAGCAGGCGTCCGAGCGCGCCCGCCGCCCGCACCAATTTCGGCGACAACTCCGCGAAATGGGCTCGGAAATCCCACCGGCTGTCCAGAATCAATCCCAAATACTTCATTTTACAGCCGATGGGAATCCGCACCCCCTCCACATCGATGTGGAGTCCTAAAGGTGGCCGAATCCGAGGCCCGTGAAAGCAAAGGGCTTCGGATTTGTTCAGGGCCACCTTAAGGCCCAGTCGCCGAATCCTGCCAACTACCTGTTCAGTTGCGAACGAGGCGAGCAGGGTGGCCTCCTGGAAAGACCTGGCTGTCGCTGTTACTAGTGTGTCATCTGCATAACAGACGACAGCGACGCCTCGGGGATTGGTACCACGGAGCACCCAATCGTAGCCGATGTTCCACAAGAGAGGGCCCAAGACTGAGCCCTGTGGAACACCACATGCCATTGCTCTTCGGTGCCACCTGTCGGCGCCTGGATACACTATGTACCTATCTGAGAGATGAGTCGGCGCGGCCTGCCCTGCTCTTTTTAACTGAGACGCAGATATCTACCCCTGACGATATCTCGTACCTCAACTACCCCGGTTACGTGCTGGAACATTTGTTCCTACGTAAGGCCGGGGTGTGCGTTTTCGTCAGGGATGATATATGTTGTCACCGCCTTCGGGGCCTCGAGCATCGGGACCTGTCAATCTTGTGGCTATGCGTACAGTACGGGGGTCGTACCCGAGTCTACGCTTGCCTTTACAGGTCCCATGCCGGTGAAGCGGGGTCTTCGCATTTATTCGAGAACGTCCAAGTGGGGACTGACCGATCTCTAGAGCAGTACCCATCCGCGGAGTTGGTGGTCCTTGGAGACTTCAACGCTCACCATGCTGAGTGGTTGGGTTCTCGGACCACCAACGCTGCGGGTCGGTCTGCTTATGAGATGGCTTTGGCTTACGGTCTCACACAACTGGTAACTCAGCCCACCCGAGTTCCAGATGTTGAGACCCATGAGCCCTCTCTGTTGGATGTTCTGCTGACCACCAATCCTGAGGGATATAGGGTAGTGGTCGAATCCCCTTTGGGGTCATCAGACCACTGCCTTATTCGAACCTCAGCCCCTGCGGTTTATTCCGATCGCTCTTCAGCGACTGGGTTCCGCAGGGTTTGGCGGTATGGGTCAGCTGATTGGGAAGGGATGCGTCAATTCTTCACGTCCTTCCCATGGAAGCGGTTCTGCTTCTCTTCCGAAGATCCTGATGCTTGTGCGGACCGCGTCAGAGACCTGGTGGTCTTGGGGATGGATCTGTTCATCCCCAGTTCCAGGGTACCTGTCAGGCGGCGCAGCTGGCCCTGGTATAATAGTACCTGTGCCGAAGCTGCACGCCTTCAGCGGTCCGCATACGAGGCGTGGAACGAAGCCCAAAAGCATCAGGGTTCAAACGCAAAGGAGGAGAGGCGGAAATTGAATGCCGCTTCTAGGTCCAACAAAAGGGCTATAGCCAAGGCCAAGGCAGGACATATTGGCAGAATTGGCGAGCGGCTAGAGAGTTATCCGTCTGGCAGTCGGGCTTTCTGGTCGCTTGCCAAGGCTGTCCAGGATAACTTCTGCCTGTCCAGTCTCCCACCACTGCGTAAGACCGATGACAGTTTGGCCCATAGTGCAAAGGAAAAGGCCGATATCTTGGCCCAATCCTTTGCCTCGAACTCGACTTTGGATGACGGGGGAGCTACTCCACCAAAACTTCCCCGGTGCGAGTACTCCCTGCCTGAAATCCGCATCAATCAGCGTGCGGTCAGGCGGGAGCTTAGGCTCCTTAACATCCGAAAGTCGAGTGGGCCGGACTGCATCCCCGCAGTGGTTCTTAAGACGTGCGCCCCTGAGTTGACACCCATTCTCACGCGCCTGTATCGTCTTTCGTACAACTCCAAAAGGGTTCCTGCTTCGTGGAAGGTTGCCCATGTCCATCCGATCCCTAAAAAAGGTGACCGGTCGGACCCTTCGTGTTATAGACCGATAGCCACCACATCCTTGCTCTCTAAAGTCATGGAAAGAATAATTAACGCCCAGCTTATGGGGTATCTGGAGGAGCACCAGCTGATTAGCGATCGTCAGTACGGTTTCCGTCACGGTCGCTCAGCTGGTGATCTTCTTGTTTACCTCACACATCGCTGGGCGGAGGCTATAGAGAGCAAGGGTGAGGCTATGGCCGTCGGTCTAGACATCGCGAAGGCGTTTGATCGGGTATGGCATGGGGGCCTTCTATCGAAGCTACCATCATATGGAATCCCCGAGGGACTCTGCAACTGGATCGCTAGCTTTTTGGATGGTCGGAGCATTAAAGTCGTCGTAGACGGCTACTGCTCCGACGCTTTGTCCATTAATGCTGGCGTTCCAGAAGGCTCGGTGTTGTCGCCGACACTATTCATTCTGCATATCAATGACATGCTGTCTATCTATAGCATGCATTGTTATGCAGATGATAGTACCATCGACGTGCGATACACCGGCCAGCAGGGTATCCCTCGGAGCACTTTGGAAGAAAGACGGTTAGAACTTGTGTCGGAAATCAAGGAACTCTCTAGGGCGGGCCTCTGAATGGGGAGAAAGGAACCTAGTTCACTTCAACCCCACGAAGACACAAGTTTGCGCGTTCACTGCAAAGAAGTACCCATTTGTCATGGCGCCACAGTTCCAAGGAGTCACTCTCCGGGTTTCCGAGGGTATTGGGATCCTCGGCGTCAATATATCGAGCTTGGTCCAGTTTAGGAGTCAAGTGGAGGACAAAGCCAAATTGGCTAGCAAAAAATTGGGGATCCTGAACAGAGCGAGGCGGTATTTCACGTCGGGCCATAGATTGGGGCTTTATAAAGCGCAAGTCCGGCCCCACGTGGAATACTGTTCTCATCTCTGGGCAGGAGCCCCGAAATACTTGCTAGACCCACTTGACTCCTTACAGAGGCGGGCCGTTCGAATTGTCGGGGATCCTGATATCACCGATAGCCTGGAACCGTTGGGGCTGCGGAGAGACTTCGGGTCTCTCTGCGTGTTCTATCGTTTGTTCCACGAGGAGTGCTCCGAGGAACTGTTTAAAATGGTGCCTACATCTCCATTTTATCATCGCACCACCCGACACCGCAGCAGAGTTCATCCATACCACCTGGAAACGATTCCGTCTAGCACGGCTCGTTTCCAGCGTTCATTTTTACCACGTACGTGCAAGCTTTGGAATGAACTCCCTGCTGCGGTGTTCCCTGAGCGCTATGACATGTCCTTCTTTAAACGAGGCTTAAAAAGAGTAGTCCTTCAACGGTAGGCAGCGGCTTTGCTGTGCCCTGGCATTGCAGAAGTCTATGGGCGGCGGTGACTACTTACCATCAGGTGGCCCGTCTGCTCGTCTGCCTATGAAGGCACTAAAAAAAAATATATATATAGTTTGAGTGTTACACGTATACGCCTTACGACGGTCCAAGGGGGAGAGGAAATAATATGAGGGGGATCTGGGCGAAGGGGTCTGTGTGAGGAGCCTGTGTGGCAAAAGGGTCTGTGTGAGGGGAGACTGTGTGACGGATACTGTGACGGGGTTAGTGTAAAGGGGGCCTCTGTGGCAATAACTTATGTGGCACTAATCTGTGTGGTCATCATGTAATTGTTTTGTGTTATCCGATAAACTGTAATAACTAACTGTATAACTGTGATTCCTCTGTATGATATTGTGGTCAGAATGACCGAGTGTTAAATTGTCTATTTACGCTGTTTTATGATTGTCCACAGATGATGAGATAAACTAAACACCCGAGGACGTGTGAAGATGCAGAATGACCGTAACGGTGCGCGATATTATTGAATAATGAAAATCAGTCAATTTTGAGAATTATCCGTTAACTTTCTAAGGAATTATGGTTTTGTATTCGATTAAATGGGGTGGCGCCACAGTGCCGTAGTAAACATTAACTCCGTGTGAATAAATTAATAAAAAATAGCAAAGTCTTTAAAATCAGGTGAAAAAGTGCATAAATATATTCCTAAGACTATATTTCTTCTGGATTATATGAAAACTAATGTAGTAAAGAAGTGAATTGAACAATATTTTAAAAATTACAATATAACGACTGTGCAGTGAGAAGTGTTTTGCAAACTTTTAATGGACATTGTATTGTAAACAAAATGCAAAAACAATATTAAACTATCTGGTTATTGTGATTAACGACAAAGAAAACACTTTTTGCCTCGAAATGTTGATGAACAGTATTTGTGATTCAGTTTTGATATGATATTTTGAAACCACTAGTGTCATCTAGCGAACTATCCTAGACGATATGTACGGAATAGCAATGCACACGCAGTGACATCTATTAAAACAAAGGTACACTACATCAACATCGCTACCCGGAACACCACCAAGATAGAAGAGGATATCGATAACACCCGAGTCAATACCAAGGTGTATCAACAGATAGCAGCACCTGTACTATAAAGCGCCATCTGTAAAAATACAGATATACTACAACGTCACCTACACCAATAAAGTTACCAGCGATCGATCCTTACCACTTCAAGAGGTTAATTTACAAAATTGCACACTAGAGGGCATTACCTGTACGAAAATAATAATAAATAAACCATGGAAGAAATTTTGAACACGCTGAAAAATATACAAAAAGAACTGGACGGGCAAAGACTAGAAATCCGTGAAACTAGAAATAATGTTACGAAGCAAGTCACACAAAATATTAGTAGGATGTTTGAAGAAAAATTTTTAGAAATGGAAAATAAACACGAGAATCTGAAAAAAATTGTGGAAAATCAGGAAAAAAGAATCTACTTCTTAGAAAAACAGGCAAGAAAAAATAATCTGGTATTTTTCGGTATCGAAGAGACTGAAACATCATATGAGAGTCTAGAAAACAAAATTATCAATTGGGTGGAGCAATACCTCCTTGTAAAACTATGCTGTAGTGACATACAAGAAGTAAAAAGAGTAGGAAAGAAAGGAGAAAGAGTACGCCCAATGATAGTAACCTTTTCAACTCTAGGCACAAAAATAAAAATTCTGAAACAAAAAAGAGAGCTAAAGGATACACATTATAACGTTAAAGAGGACTATCCAAAACACGTTCTGGAGAAGAGAAAGGAACTTCAAGAACAGCTACAAATAGAGAGAGAGAAGGGTAATACAGCCGTAATCAAATACGATAAGCTGATAATATCAAAAAACAATACTCAACGGAAATTACCTATTTCACCTGAAAATATCACTACACATAATACACCTAACGTACCAAAAACCACACAAATAAATAAAAAGAACAAATTACAACAATATGAAGCATCGGTCAAAAGGTCAAACAGTAGCTCGGAGGGAGCCATCAAACCAGGAATATTAAATTACGTTATGAAAAATGCATCAAACGTGAATAATGCTCAAAACAAACAAGCATAGCAACCAGGCACCTCCTCCTACGTACCCACAAATAAACAAATAAAAACAAGAAACACACAATCTCTTCCAACCCGGCTGGTCACCGTGGAAGAGTACGACCAAAACCCTCCAAAGGAAAGACTCACAGTAACAGGGAGTAAAAATAATAACAAAATCCAACAATTACATATTGCAACATATAATGTCAGAACCTTATCGTCATACGACCGCTTATTAGAGCTAGAAGAGGCAATAACGGAAATTAAGTACGACGTAATAGGAATATCGGAAACGAGAAGACTAGGTACCGAAATCGAAGAACACGAAAACTTTATATTTTGCTACGTAGGCCATACACCTGGAAAATACGGGATAGGCTTTATAATAAACAAATCACATAAGAACAATATAGAGAGTTTCACTGGTATGACGGAACGAGTTGCAGTACTAAACATGAACATTCAAGGCTACAGGGTCACCATCATACAAGTATACGCACCAACAGTCACGGCAAGCGAGTACGAAATAGACGAATTTTACAAAATAGTCGACAAAGCGTTAGATACCGCACACAAAACCATTATACTAATGGGAGACTTTAATGCGAAGATAGGAGTTCCCAGGGAAGAAGAACATTTAGTAATTAAACAATTCAGCTACGGAAAAAGGAACGATAGAGGACAGAGGCTTGTGGATTTTGCATTACAGTATAAACTAACAATAATAAATACATGTTTTAAAAAGAAGCCAAACAGAAGATGGACATGGAGATCTCCAAACGGTCAAAACAAAAACGAAATAGATTATATATTATCAAACCAACCGAAAATATTCCAAGATATTGGTACTATGACCTTAAACTACCCGTCAGACCACAGGATAATAAGAGCAACAGTGAAACTATCTAACCAAAAGAAAAGTCGAGTCAAATTCGCAAACAGACAAATGAGCCAACTAAATAATAGAGAAGAAATTTCAAAATACAAGGAAAATTTGAAATTAATGCTTTTTAATCCATCTGCTCGCCAGGGAAACATTTCAATACAAACCCAATACGACAACATCACAGACGCCGTCACCACTAGTATAAGAGCAGCCCGAGCTATAGGAAATGAACGTAAACATAAACGCCATAAGATATTGTCGGCACGAACTACAGCCCTTTTACAAAGAAGAAGTAGTTCCTACAGATAACGAAAAACAAGTCTCGATCTATGAAAAACGAACTCGCCGCACTCTATAAGTTAGCCAACAAACATATAAGAAACGACTACACAATATACAGACAACTTATCTTAGAGAGACATATAAATCTGACCGGTAGTACAAAAAAGGCCTACAAGGACCTAAGAGTTAACAAAACTTGGATAGAAGGATTTAAGAAGTCAGACAAAGACTTAAACAAACGTAAGGATATTATTAATAGAGCAACCGATTTTTATAAAACCCTATACAGCGATAAGAGTCCAAGAACCACAACTCACTACAACAGTAATAGCACACCTAAGAATTTACAAGTCTGTACCATTAGTCACGACAGCGAGAAGAATATAAAAACAATAAATGAAAATGAAATTATAAATGCAATAAAAGTGTTAAAAGCAGAAAAATGCCCCGGGTCAGATAACATCACGAACGAAGTCTTAAAGACAGCACAAACAATACTGGCCTCACCACTAGCTGAACTATTCAACCTGATATTACAAAAATCCGAAACACCCACACAATGGTCCGAATCTAATATCATTTTAATATATAAAAAGGGCGATCCAAAAGATATAGGAAACTATAGACCGATAAGCCTTCTACCAAGTCTGTACAAACTGTTCTCCACCATCATAAACTCAAGAATCAGTCCTGTTATCGAAGCTAGACAGCCTGTAGAACAGGCAGGGTTCAGGAAGGGGTACTCTACTGTGGACCACATACACACCCTAGAGTTAATTATAGAGAAATACCGCGAAAAGCAGAGACCCCTTTATCTCGCATTTATTGATTACCAGAAGGCCTTCGACACGGTAACTCACAAAAGCGTATGGGAAAGCTTGAAAGAGCAGGGAGTAAACGAAGTGTATATAGATGTCATCAGGAACATATATAACAATAATAAGGGCAGAATTAAGCTAGAAACACTGGGCCCAAGCTTCCCCATAAACAGAGGTGTGAGACAGGGCGACCCGCTATCACCAAAAATATTTATAGCCAGACTTGAAACCATCATCAACAAGCTAGACTGGAGTAAGCTAGGAATCTATATAAAAGGATCTTTTCTAAGTCACCTGAGATTTGCAGATGACATAGTGTTACTATCTGAGACAAGTTCACAACTGCAGCTCATGATTGAATCATTACAGGCAACGAGCACAAAAGTAGGACTAGAAATCAATCTCACAAAGACCATGACTATGACAAATAGCTATAAAAAATCAATAAGAGTTAATGGAAATCCACTGATATATACAGATAAATACATATATTTGGGAAAAACAATTAGTTTCGATAAGGAAAGTAATGACATAGAAATCACTAGAAGAACAAAACAAACGTGGAACAAATTCTGGAGTTTAAAAGAGATTTTTAAAAGCAACATGCCAATAAGATTGAAAACTAGGATTATGAACACTAGCCTCTTACCGTGCTTGACATACGGATGTCAGACCTGGAAATTTACGGCCAAAGTTAGACACAAAATCACCACCTGCCAGCGAGGAATGGAGAGAAGCATGCTCAAGGTAAAGAAACTTGACAAGATACGACACACAAGAATAAGGTCAATAACAAAAGCCACTAATGCCTTGAGTTATGCACTAAAACTAAAATGGAAATGGGCAGGTCACCTAGCGAGGCTTACAGACCAGAGGTGGACAACAAAAGCAACCCTGTGGAGAGGCCCACAAGGAAAAAGAGCCAAAGGGAGACCACTGACACGATGGGAAGACGAGATAATAAAAAGCGCCGGTCCAAACTGGAGTCAAACAGCACAAGATAGGGAAAAATGGGCATCTTTGGAGGAGGCCTTTACCCAACCTGGGGTTCTTGCTATACAAAACTAAAAAAAAAAAAACATTATTATATATATTATTATTAGTTTAAATAAGATTAATAGTTATCAAAACAAGAATAACGAAACTAGAATTAGAAGTAATTTGTAAGTTTAGAAAATTAGTAGTATTAAATATATTGTAAAGAAAAACCTGTAAAATGCAAGAAATAAAAGGCTTTTTTATTTTTATTTATTTATTTATTCGATTAAATACTATTTGTAATTAAGAGCGGGTAACCCCGAATGGAGTTGTGTCTGTCATTGCGTGCGAACTGCGAATGTCTTGTCAATTAGTTCTCTGGTTGACAGCGGTTGTGCGTTGTGGTGATACGCAAACCCATTGGCTCTAAATCGCTAATTATTATTGTAATCCCTAATGGTCTAAGTTATTTAAATGTCTGTATTGTTAAAATATTGTAAAGGCAACGCCATGGTCCACTTATTTAAACGTTTCCTGAAGTCTAACGCCTACAATGGAATTTCGTGATACAAGTTCACGAATTAGCAATATGGAGCAGATCGGCTATCTCGACGTCCCGACATATATATATATAAACTGAAAAAAAAAAAAAAAAATAATAATTATAATTTTTGTGTTTTGATTTATTATTTTTTTTCATTAAGGGGGATGGTGATTGCCTTTATAATATCTTGTGTCAGCATTTTGCGTAATTATAATATTTTATACTTATAGTCACTAATAAATGGCAACCTAAACTGGCTTGACGTGTATCTTTTACTCTTGAACCTTGGACCGTGTCTCAACACCATAGACACACCATAATTCTGTAGTGTGATGGATACTCAGCATCACTTGCTAGAAGATCCTTTCTGAAACTTACAATATCATGAGTGTACACACAATAGCTTCATTTGTGAGAAAATATGTTACTGTCCACTCTACGTGACAACCCGAGTCCTGATCGGCTGGGTAGCGGCGCGCGTCCAGCTCCTTGAGCCGAGGCCCATGCGGTGCTAACGCTGCCTGCACAGGGGACATGTGCGGGTGCGGTGCACTGACGAGTGTGACCGCAGCGAACTCTACTATCGCTGCGGTAATGTGGGCCACAAGGCCAAGGGGTGCTCCGCGGAGCCGCACTGCGTAGTTTGCGCAGGTGCCAGTAAGCCCGCGGGGCACCAGGTGGGCGCGAAGGCATGCGTCGCCTTCTCCCGCCCGCGCCACAATAATCGTGGTCGAGGGTCGGAGGTTGTGACCCAGCCGACAGCGGTCACCAATGGCAAGCAAATGGAGATCGCCCATTAATATGGTGCAACGTTTCCTCCAGGCAAACATTAATCACTGCGCCAGGGCCCAGGACTTACTAGTCCAGAGCATGGCGCAGTGGTTGATACAAGTGGCTGTGGTCGCCGAGCCTTATTTTGTTCCCCCCAGGGAAGACTGGGCAGGGGACCTTAACGGTTTGGTGGCCGTCATCACTCGGGGCGCCGCCGGCTCCCCGCCCTTCGAAAAAGTAGCGAAGGGGTCGGGATGTGTGGCGGTTCTGTTGGGGGGGATCTGGATTGTGGGTGTGTATTTCTCCCCCAATAGATCCCTGGCCGAGTTCGAGCACTTTCTCACTCGGCTGGGCCCTGGTGGTGCAAGGCAGTCAGCCTCGCCCCGTTCTCGTTGCCGGCGACTTCAACGCCAAGTCTCAGGCTTGGGGTTCGTCGGTCACCAGCAGGCGTGGCGAGGCCCTGGAGGAATGGGCGATCTCGGCCAACCTGGCCGTAGTGAATCTTATTTTTTCAGGGTTATTCTTGCGGCAAATTACACAAGCATGTAAGCGCTTTTTTACTGCTCTGTTACCACCAATAATCCAATATTTTTGTCGGATTGCTGCTAATGCATGAACTAATTAACAGCCAATTAGTTCGCTACCTAGAGGATCACTCGTTGATCAATGACCGCCAATACGGTTTCCGTCATAACCGATCAACGGGTGATCTTCTAGCGTTCGTATTACATCACTGGGGGGAAGCGATTAACAAGCATGGCGAGGCTCTGGCTGTGAGTCTCGACATAGCCAAGGCGTTAGATAGCGTCTGGCATCGTGGCCTTCTGTCCAAGCTCCCCGCATACGGTCTGCCCGACAACCTGTGCAAGTGGATTTCCGGATTTCTGCATGAGCGTAGAATGCGTGTCCACGTTGATGCACACGCTTCGCAGCTCATGTCAGTAAATGCCGGAGTACCACAAGGTTCTTTGATTTCGCCCACCTTGTTTCTTCTGCATATCAATGATATGTTGTCGCTTGGCAACATTCATTGCTATGCAGACGACAGCACGGTTCATGGTCGTTATAGCAGCAAGCCTCCTGGTTGCCAGGCGGATACTGAGAGGAGACGAGAGGATCTTGTCGTTGAGCTCAACCAGACCTTGGATCTCATCTCATCATGGGGTACCAGGAATCGGGTTGAGTTTAATGCCAAGAAAACCCAGGTGTGCGCGTTCTCGTGCAAGAAGTCTCCGTTTTCTCCAATCCCCGTTCTTCAGGGTGTTCCACTCGCAATGCGGAATGACCTTAGTGTCCTAGGTATGGATATCCGCTGCGATCTTAATCCAAGGAGTCACATCGAGGGCGTAATATCCGCCACTTCACGCAGGGTCGGAATCCTGAACAGGGTTCGGCGGTTTTTCACGCCTGGTCAGCTCTACCGCTTATATAAAGCGCAGGTGCGGCCGGGAATGGAATACTGCTCGCACCTCTGGGACGGCTCCGCAAGGTACCTTCTCGATGCCTTGGATGGGTTGCAGCGGCGGGCCATCCGCATTGTGAATGATGCAGACGTGAGTAACAGCCTGGAGCCGCCACAGCTGCGTAGGGATATTTCCTCGCTTAGCGTGTTCTACCGTCTGTATCATGGCGAATGCTCTGAAGAATTGTTTGATCTTATCCCATCCTCTCCCTTCCATACCAGAACCACGCGTACTGGCTTGCGGAGCCACAGCTTCGTGGTGTCTACTACCCCGGCCCAAACCAAGAGGTTCGCAAATTCGTATTTTTGCCGCACCATCAAGCTGTGGAACAGTTTGCCAGCTACCGTGTTCCCTCCCCCTATGATCCTGGGTCCTTTAGGCGTAATGTGAAGAAGCTAAACAGCAGGCCGGCATGATTGTGTTGAGTAGCGGGGGATAGACTGTCTCTCGCTACTTGATACTCTATCTGGACGGCACTGCGCTTACCATCAGGTGCAGTGTGGTCACTTTGCCGCGCCAGAATAAAAAAAAAATGTAACCCGAGCACCACCATGTAATGTGAGCTTGTGTGCATGGTCTATTATTAAGCCGGTTAGGTGCCCGGTATGTGGTAAAATTATTGGATTCATCATTTCTGGATTAATATTAGCGCTTCTCAGCCTTCCCCGACCCTGAGGATGCTATCCTTGTCTAGGAAAGGATTAAATTGTAATAATGTGCTTTTAATAGGTAACGATTTGTTTTGCTGTAAATTATTTATTTTGTTTGCAAATTCAGTTTCTTGTACGTACTTAATTATTGTGTGTTTTGCTTTATTTATAGCCTGTAATCTTATGTAACTTGATCTACGTGTTTGTTTATTTTTGATTATGTGTTTTGTATAAACTTTTGTATAAACTGCTTGCTGGATGGGACTAGTCTTGCTTTTGCCGCTACTAGCGAGATATTGACTACTTTGCTGACGGTAGTTTTTGAATATATGACGCAAGCATAAGCCTTCAAGGAAGCGTCACAGAATCCATGTAGCTCGAGGTCACATGCTACCCCCGAGGTACCCAACCAACGTTCTAGTTCAAATTGATGTTTTGAGACATATCCTCTGGGATGTTTAACCAATTCTTTACAATATCCTCTGGGATCTTGTCTTCCCATTGGATATTGGCCATCCACACCTTTTGAAACAATAATTTCAATCTGATTGATACTGGCGACAACCAAGCCAAGAGGGTCATATAACCGGGATATATCTGACAGCATAGAACGTTTGGTTGGAGTCTTTACTGATGGTTCCATCTTGAGTTGGAACGTTAATGTATCTTGCTTAGGATTCCATTGCAGACCCAAAGTTTTTGATATTTCTGCATGTTTGAATTCAAAATTATCTTGTGCTTGATTGTTTGATATATGCGGCAATAATGCTGAGCAATTAGATTTCCATTTCCTTAGATTGAAACTGCCGGCCTTCAACAATCGAATTAAATCTTGTTGCAATTTTCGTGCTGACTCGACAGAGTCCGCTTCATGGAGTACGTCATCCATGTAAAACGATTCTTCAAGGACCTGAATGGCTTGACTGTCTTGATAGTTTTGTCTTTCATCTTCGGCTAACTGTTTTAACGTCATCATTGCCAAAAATGGTGCGGCCTTAGTACCATATGTGACCGTGCACAATAGATATTCGTTAAGAGTTGAGTCTGAGGAATCGCGCCATATTATTTTTTGGAGATTCTGATCTTGTTCATGTACCCATATAAACCGAAACATTTTTTCTATGTCTGCTGTGAATGCGTAGCGGAATTGTCTCCATATTAGCAATAAGGATTGAAGATCCTGTTGAAGGTTTGGGCCTTTTAGCATGAGGTCATTTAAACTGCATCCTTATGTTGTCTTCCTGGACGCGTTAAAAACTACACGTAGCGCAGTGGTTGATGAATCACTACGCAATATGCAATGGTGTGGTAGAAAACAACTCGGTGTCTGGTTACCTGAACATAATTTCATATGTCCTAATGCGATATATTCATGAATAAATTATTAATAATTCACGACAGCCTCCGTGGCGCAGTAGGCGAGTAGCTGGCTGTGAAACTAGAGGCCGTGGGTTCGATTCCTACACCGGGACAAATGTTTGTTTGACAGATAGATATTTTTGTCCGGGGTCTGGGTGTTGTGAGACCGAAAGTCTCTCGTAGTCCCTGATACCCACAACACAAGACTCGTATCTTAGTGTGGGGTCGGGGCTATGTGTGTGACTGTTGGGTGTTATTATTATTATTATTATTATTAATAAATAATTTGTATTGTTGTCCAATATTTATATTGCTACGGAATTTCTTTTCTAATTGATGAAATTGCGCAATAGCGGCGTGTTTCGACATTCCTAATTGTTCTTCAATTTTTTTTCTGAAAGGAATCCGAACCTCATATGAGCCATCTTCTCGCCTTTTAGTGGTAGACTTGTAGTATGTGACACAAAAGGCATCTTCTTCTGATAACTGAGATGGACCAGAAATTTCTTCAACCTCCCAAAATTTCTGTATTTCGTCCATATGATTGACGACCACGTTGCAATGCAAAGTTTGCACGTTTCCACACAAACTCCAGCCCAGTCATGTTTGTTGCGCAATAGGTAGATCGGCTTGAACGGCCCTACTAATTCCGTCTAATATAATATGTGGGTACACATCTGCCCCTAATAAAACTTCGACGGAACGTCTGATGTAAAAGTCCGGATCAGCGAGTTGTATGCCCTCTAGATGAGGCCACTCTGGCTTGCTAAACGTACAACTGGGTAAGTTATTAATAACTGTGTTCATGATATAGGCTTCTGTTGAGAAACAAAAGATGCTATTTAAAGATTTACATGATAAATTGGTGACACCTTTACAGCTGCTTTCTTTTGCTCCCACCCCAAGTATAAGGCCCTTATTCCGTTTTCTTGGTAATGATAGAAGTTGTGCAGCATGTTCGGATATAAGGGTGACTTGAGAACCTTGATCTATTAGCGCCCGTAACTTGTGATATGATCCACCCCTTTATTTTTTTATTTATTTATTTATTAAATGTAAGTTTACAGTATTACACCAAAACACTTACATTCTAATAACAATAATGAACCTTAATAACTAGCTAAACTCTTAAATAATATAATTTTAAATAATAACAAAGTTACTGACTATCTATACCTATTAACATTAACTAATGAGTCAACAATAATAACTAACTAATAATTAACTTATAACAATAACAATCCTAATAACTACCCTTATAAATTATAATGAAATGTGTAATTTAAACCTTAATAACTAAGTACCTAATCTAATATTAATTTATTGTACCTAATACCACCAATATATACATTTACAAATAATAACAGAATTCACTATGCCACTGCTATGATCGAGGTCCCTTGCTTGGACCTCGATCATAGCAGTGGCTAATAGTGGTTCACTGATTTTATTGCCTTGTTGCAATAATGCATATTTGCTGTCTTGAGTTAACTGACCGTCCGCAACGATGTTTACTGATATATTTTTATATGCGTCATGTATAAGCGTATTGTGATTACCGCGACACTCGCGGCATCGTTTCTCTGAATTGATAATAGGCAGCCTCTTGCTTACTGCTGGCGTTGCTTGTGGCTGTTGCCGATGTGTGTGAAAGCCGCTGCCGAAGTCCTTGTTGACTGCTGGTCAGCTCTCGATAACTCTCACAAATTGCTTGTGGCTGTTGCCGATGTGTGTGAAAGCCGCTGCCGAAGTCCTTGTTGACTGTTGGTCAGCTCTTGATTACTTTCACAAACTTTTATAGTCACTGATATCTTTGATATTGTCCGAGTCACGCACTAAAGTTCACGCGACGCGTTAGTATTCGAAGCACCGAAAATGAAATATGCTATGCTCGAAGGACCAAAATGATCACTGGCAAATATATCCGGCTCGAAGGACCAAAAATGATGTACGGTTCCTTGCTAACTCGTACACCATTGTATGATAATTGAAATGCTGTTATAACTGATAAACGTATATTTCCCGAACTTGATGAGATGTACTGATGATACACTTGTTAAATCTGTATATATAAAAGAAGAAGCTGACTGACTGACTGACTGACTGACTGATCGATCAACGCACAGCCAAAACGGCTGGGGTTAGAGACTTGAAATTTTGACAGTAGGTACCTTTTATGACGTAGGCATCCACTAAGGAAGGGTTTTTGGAAATACCACCCCTAAGGGGGTAAAATAGGGGTTGAAAGTTTGTATGAACATCCGTCATTTTTCTCCCAAATATGGTCTCCACGCGGGCGGAGCCGCGAGCAACAGCTAGTGATATATATGACAAGCTAGCGCGCGCGTCCTTGTTGGCTGAACGGACTATTCGACCTTGATGATGGCTTAAACCGAACTGTGTTATGAGAACAAATTACTTCGCTTATATTGAGGTCATTGGGACGCAAGCGCAGCAAATAATTGCTGACTTAAGACAATGTACGGTTGCACCGTACAACGAAATAATTATCAAATTATTTCCGCGGTAAGTGCACTTTTATTTTTATTTTGAGGGTGTCGATAAAAAAAACAATTGTTGTTTCGGATAAGTAATTTTGTTATATTTTGCATTATAATTATTATTACCTACAGTAAATCAGTGTTACATAAACTAGTAGTATTATGTCGACTTATAAAGGTAATCCGCCCGATCGAGGCCCCGATCCTTTCCGTAAAAGGGGTTTGATCTCGCGATCGCCAAATGCCGGCAAACTAAAGCGACTTTTCAGTGAAGTCTCACCGTCGTACGTCTCGCCAGAGAGATCTAAACGGTTACAGCTTTCGGAATCGGATAAATTAAATTCACCCGCGTCCGTTGATAACAGTGATGAAAATTCTGCCGATTATTGCGACCTTGTGTCCGAAGCTGCTAATTACTTGTCCAAAATTAATGAACTCGTCAACGATCAGGGCTCGCTTATGAGAAGGGGTCGGGCCGGACCTGGCATAATGCCAGTAATGGCAAGGCCGATCGACAATACACGCGATTTTGCGGGTCAAGGCACAAGCGGAGGATTCAGTGGCTCGGGGTGATGTGGTGGTGGCGGTGTCTCTAGACATCGCCAACGCGTTTAACACTCTACCCTGGGCCTGCATAATGGAAGCACTGCGGTACCACGTGGTGCCACCGTATCTTCGGCGCCTGGTGCACTCGTATCTCTCAGATAGATACACAGTGTATCCGGGCGCCAACGGTTGGCACCGAAGAGCGATGGCCTGCGGTGTTCCACAGGGCTCAGTCTTGGGCCCTCTCTAGTGGAACATCGGCTACGATTGGGTGCTCCGTGGTACCAACCCCCGAGGTGTCGCTGTCGTCTGTTACGCGGACGACACATTAGTGACAGCGTCGGCCAGGTCTTTCCAGGAGGCCACCCTGCTCGCCTCGTTCGCAACCGAACAGGTGGTGGGCAGGATTCGGCAACTGGGCCTTAAGGTGGCCCTCAACAAAACCGAGGCCCTTTGTTTTCACAGGCCTCGGGTTCGGCCACCTTTTGTGCCCCACATAAGTGTGGAGGGGGTGCGGATTCCCATCGGCTGTAAAATGAAGTACTTGGGATTGATTCTGGACAGCCGGTGGGATTTCCGTGCCCATTTCAAGGAGTTGTCGCCGAAATTGGTGCGGGCGGCGGGCGCACTCGGACGCCTGCTGCCGAACCTGGAGGGACCTTATAGCCCTTGCCGAAGTTTATACGCTGGAGTCGTGCGGTCAATGAGTGACGTCACGGACGTTGAGTCGAGACTAAGTTTTTTGTTTTAATTAAGTTTTGACTAAGTTTTGGGGGTTATTGTCACTCGCGTCCGTGGGCTTTACTCTAGTTCCCCTACACGTGACCCCTGGGTAGTGCTAAATGAGTGACACATCTTACTGGTGGTAGGCTTCGGCCGTGGCTAGTGACCACCCACCGGACAAAGCCGTGCCGCCAAACGGCTTGCCGTGTTCCGGCGCGATGTTCGGTGATGCCATTTAGGGAGACGGGTCGGAATAGTTGCTGAATGCAGTTGGGCTAATCTGACGCAAGTTGATAACGCCGCATTGGGAGACTAGTCGTGGAGGGTAGCGGGATCCGAGGCACGGTGCACCGCTGGCCGACCGCAGGTAGTTGGGGGCCCAAGTAGTGTGCTAGCCACACACGAAAGGCTGCCCCGCCAACTGACGAAAAATCCCGGGATGCGCCATCGTGCCGGTCGGCGACCGGATGAGAGGGCCCGATGGACATCCCGGGGGGGGCTCGGGCGTCCCCGCAGTCTCCAGACTAGTCCCCCTTCTGTGTGGTATTTCATCTTGTGTCTGAAAGTTAGATGCATAAAGTCTCGTTCCACTGCCGTCTTTCTACCTTCATTCGCTCTTCCAAAAAACAATGAAAAGTAAAACGAATAAGAGAACGTTTCCACAGCGGCAGCACTCCCTCTCACTAAAAGTGCACCTTACCAACATCCGAGGATTGCACTCAAATCTCGTCGCGGTCCATCACCACCTGGAGACTGAAAGACCCGCTCTCTTATTCCTCTCAGAGACGCAGATAAGATGTCCGTCTGACGTGGCGTACCTTTCATACCCAGGGTTTACTCTGGAGCACAATTTTAAGCCACATGCGGGTGTGTGCTTGTACGCCCGTGATGACATCTGTTGTCGGCGTCTCCGTTATCTTGAAGATCCCAGATTCTCTGTTATTTGGGTACTGGTGGATACAGGAATTGAGAAAATTCTTTCTTCCTGTGTATACCGGTCGCACAGCGGAGATCAGGAGACTACTAGGCTCACAGAATACCTTAGTGAGGCGGCGGATGCGGCACAAAGGCGGTACCCTTGTGCCCAATTAGTACTACTGGGGGACTTTAATGCCCACCACCAAGAGTGGCTTTTCCCATACCAGTGTACCGACCATGCTGGGAGAGAAATGCGGAAGCTAGCGCTGACGCAAAATCTCACCCAGTTGGTCCAGGTGGCAACAAGGGTCCCGGATGTTGACACGCACACAGCCAATTGCTTGGACCTTCTGTTGACAACTGATCCAGACCGCTACTCAGTGTCGGTTTCATCACCCTTGGGTAGCTCCGACCATTGTCTGGTGAAATCTGTATCTGCCTACTCACCGCCCGATCCCAGCCCTAGAGGCACCCGGCGGGTGTGGCGATACAAGTCAGCAGATTGGGATGAGATGCGAGCTTTCTTTGCATCTTATCCTTGGCGGCCCATTTGCTTCTCTTCTGAAGACCCTTCAGCTTGCGCGGATGCTGTGACGGATGTGCTGCGTCAAGGTATGGAATACTACATTCCATTCTCCGACGTAGCAATGTCAGGCGGAACTCGCCCATGGTTCGGGGCTGAGTGCGGACGCGCTGAAGCGCGGAAGCATGCGGCATACCTGGCATGGGTTGATGCTCGAAACCGCAAAGCAAAGGACTTGCGCTTAAAGAAGAGAGCATTTAACAAGGCTGCCAAATCATGCAAGAAGGCTCTACGGCAAGCTAGATTTGACCACATAAGCCAAATCGGGAAGAAATTAGCTTCGTACCCAGCGGGTAGTAAAGCGTTTTGGTCCCTGGCAAAATCAGTTGAATCGAACTTCCGTCGCCCCTCACTTCCTCCACTGCTGAGACCCGACGGGTCTTTGGCTCACTCTGCTGAAGAGAAAGCAAACTTGTTTGCTTCTCTTTTTGCCGAATCTTCGCGTTTAGATACTGCTGGCGAAGTACCTTCTAGTCTACTAGTTTGCGAGACACATTTGTCAGAAATTCGCATTCGTCAGACTGAGGTAAGAAGAACGCTGCGTAATCTGGACGTGAATAAAGCCAACGGCCCAGATGGGATTCCAGCAATTGTACTGAAAACTTGTGCGCCTGAGCTCTCTCCTATTTTGACTCGCCTGTTTCGTCTCTCTCTGGTCACTGGACAAGTGCCTCAAGCCTGGAAGCAAGCTAACGTGCAACCTGTGCCCAAAAAAGGTAGTCGTGCTGAGCCTGCCAACTATAGGCCCATCTCGGTTACGTCCATACTTTGCAAAAGTATGGAACGTGTACTGAATGGCAGGCTCATGGCATACCTAGAAGCGAATGACCTCCTAAGTGACCGACAATACGGATTTCGCCGAAACCGGTCAACTGGAGACCTTCTAGCGTATGCCACTCACATCTGGAGCGAGGCCGTCGAGAAGCATGGGGAAGCGCTTGCCGTTTCACTTGATATCTCGAAGGCCTTCGACAGAGTGTGGCATGATAGCCTCTTAAGCAAGCTTCCATCATATGGCTTGCCCACTGGGTTATGTGCTTGGATATCGGACTTCTTGAGGGAACGATTGATTCGAGTGGTCATTGATGGCTGCTCCTCCGATCTATTGGCTATCAATGCCGGGGTACCTCAGGGGTCCGTACTTTCTGCGACTCTATTCCTGCTGCACATCAATGATCTGCTTAAGCCCGGTACTTTTGGGTACGCTGATGACAGCACAGTGGTAGAAAGTTACATATCTAATGCACGAACCAGTGGAGTGCAAGTCCAGGCCCTCAGGGAGGCCTTGGTAGAACGCTTGAACTTGTCCTTAAAGGCAGTCTCCGATTGGGGCGATGCCAACCTGGTCAAGTTTAATGCCACTAAGACCCAGGCTTGTCTATTCTCTGCTAAACGGAGTCCCTTCGAACTGACTCCTACTTTCAGAGATGTGTCCGTACCGATAACTGACCACCTAGAGATTCTTGGTGTAACTTTGTCTCCAACTCTCAGTTTTGGCTCCTACATTGAGCATAAAGCTCAATTGGCTGCCAAAAAGCTGGCTATCCTTGCGAAGGTGAGACGGTACTTCACGCCGGGACAGATCCTTGATCTGTATCAAGCGCAAGTCCGGTCGTGCATGGAGTACTGCTCTCATCTTTGGGATGGATCAGCCAAGTACCAGCTTGAGGCATTGGAGGCAATCGAGAGACGCGCCAAGAGACTCGTAGGCAACGATTCCATAGTCGAGGCAAGGCTGCAAAGCCTTGAACACAGACGTAAAGTTGCTAGTTTATCGGTATTTTACCGGAAACATTTCGGCGAGTGTGCCTTGGAATTACATAATTTAATTCCCCCAACCCCTTTCCATCATCGGACGACAAGAGACTCGGCGAAGCGTCATCGATACATGGTTGATATTCCACCAGTGCGCACGAAGCGTTTTGCTAGTACATTTATCATGCGCACCGCTAGAGAGTGGAACTCTTTGCCGGAGTCTATATTTCCCGAAAATTATAACTTGGGTATCTTCAAGTCAAGAGTGAATAGGTATCTTCTAGGCAAGCGTGCTCCACCGTAGACCACATCATCACTTTCCATCAGGCGAGATAGTGGTCAAACGCAAGCCTATTTCGATTAAAAAAAAAAAAAAAAAAAAAAAAATCCTTCTGTCGTTTCTGGTGTAAAAATAAAATTCAAGTAGAAGTTGATAACTTTTAATATTGAAATACGTGCACATAAGTGTTGCAGATAATATCTGTTATTATACAGCGGTTTCGTTCGGTGAATAGTTGGTAATAATCGTATATCTAAACTTTACAATAGTTTTGAACATTTATCTACCCTTGGCTTCAAAATTATAAATACGATAACTATAAGTGTAGTGTTTAATGCAGTGAAGTGTACTTGGTGTGGGCGGTCATCAACACTTAATAAATGTGTCGACTTATGGTGCCAATACCCCATAGCGTGCTATAGGTACCCCCAGCTATAAAACTACATAACAACTTTTTTAAGAACAGCGCCCTCTGCCGGTATTGTCTGGGTGTTGAGTCGATTTTTGAATCCCGATATGACAAATATTAAGTGCGGCAGCTGCAGTAAATTTATGTCGCCGTTTGTGCATGGCTTTGCCGAAGACAGGGGCTATCGCCTCGAGATGGCTAGACAGGCGCCACGGTGCGCCAACTTTCCGGCTGACGCAGGTACTGACGGACCACGGATGTTTCGGTTCGTTCCTGTGTCGGATCGGAAAGGAGGTGTCTGCCGTGTGCCACCATTGTGGCAACTGCCACGAGGACACGGCCCAACATACTTTGGAGGAGTGCCCAGCCTGGGACGAAGAGCGCAGCGCTCTCAGAGCAGTCGTCGGAGGAGACCTCTCGCTGCCGGCCGTGGTGTCGTCCATTGTCGCCAGCCGGAGGTCCTGGCGTGCGGTGGCCCACTTCTGCGAGAGCGTCATCTCGCAGAAGGAGAGTGCCGAGAGGGATCGGGAACGAAATGATCCCTCCCGCCGCCAGAGAAGACGTAGGAGGCGCCGGGTGGACGACTGACCGGCGTCTCCCGCCCTGTGGAACGGGGGCGTTTGAATTCCACCACAATAACCCCTGCCTGTCGTACGAGGCGACTAATAGGGGCCATCGGGGGTCGCGGGCTCGCAGCGGGGGGCTGTCAGCCCGAATCGATGCACTCCCAGTTTCGGAGCATCGTGCGACCCCGAGATGGACGGCAGCGCGTGTGGTAAGGCCTCGTTCGCTGTCGTTGTTCAGTGCGCGGGGGCTCCTAAGCCCTCCCATGGAGATGGGCTGCTACGCAGCACCGCGCAGGGGCGGTTCCGGCAGCAATTCTAGCACTCCTTAGAATACCCCGGGATCGCTCCGTAAGCGCTGAAGAAGGCCACCGCGGGGTTTTAGCTGGTAGTGTCGGGTGGGGTGTACATAGGGGGTAGGGACTCGGCCCAGCGGCTGCCCGGATAGCCATCATCCGGGCGAGGGGGATGCTGGGTCGTAAGACCGGCTAGTCCAGCATAACCGTTTTATTCTTATTCCGCTTCCCCCCGGAGCGGGCGGTAGTAATAAAACGCTTTCCCCGCGACAAAAAAAAAAAAAAAAAAAAAAAAAAAAAAAAAAAAAAAAAAAAAAAAAAAAAAAAAGGGGCTATCGCCTCAACCTGGAAATGCCATGAATGCAAGGACAAGATGCAGAAAGAGAAAATAGCTGCTGTGTCAACTGGTGACTCTGTAAAGTCCACGGCGAATTCTCCAGAATTTTCGTCGCCCATTGCACAGGAAATCGTGTTCGACATTCAGACGGAGCTGCGTCGAATTAGGGGCGAGCTGCGTACGGTGCGAGGTGAGCTCCAGGCGTTTCGTGAGGAGATGTCCGAGCTGCGAGCTCTTAATGATAGGGTCGACGGGATCGAGAAGAGGCTCGATGTTCTGGAGGAGTCGCGTCATACCGCAACCTACAACTCGAAGGCCGATGAAGCTATTGAGCAGCTGAAGCGTAAACTTAATGACAGGGATCAGGATCTCCTGGCCAACGACATTGAAATTAGCAATTTGCCGGAAGACAGCGGAGAAAACCTGATCTCAACAGTTAGATTAATCGCCACTAAACTTGGTGTAACCATTGATGATCGCGACATCGTTAGTGCGGAACGAGCTGGGGGCCGTTACATTAGGGCAACTGATTCATCTGGGCCGACTGAGTTCCGATCCCGCCCTGTGGTGGTCCGCTTAACGCGTCGCGACTTGCGTGACTCATTAGTGCGTGGAGCGCGAGTGCGCCGTGGAGCAACGACTAGCGACCTTAATCTTCCCGGCCAGCCCAAGCGGTTCTTTGTAAACGAGCGTTTGACTAAGTTTAACCGTTCGTTATTTCGTCACGCTCGGGATGCCGGTCAACAGTCTGGGTGGAAATTTGTCTGGACGAGCAGAGGCCGCATTCTTGCTCGTCGCACGCCTGGTGACACCGCCCAACGCATTCGCTGCGACGCAGACTTGTCACGAATCTTTGGAGGTGAATGAAATGGAAGGGACAATAATATGTTTAAAGCAGATTATTATATATAAGTCATCTACGTTTAGTTTAGTTTTTAGGTGCCAAAATTGTAATTGCCCTCACCTATTTGAGGTCACTCGGTTGCTGTTTTTTGCACATTGTGTTTCATTTATTCTAGCACAACAAACAATAAAGGTCAGTACAGTATACATATGCGTACATCTGGGCCATGCTGCTAATATAACTAGTATTCTAAGACGAGTCAATCCCATTTACAATCCTAATAATGATATTTTTATAATGATTTACCAAATCTTACACACATATAAAATATATCATACTACTAACAATTTTAATTATTTACAACCACAATTAATGAACTATTATATTTTGTACACATTATCAATATATTATAAAATTTATTTTAATTATTTACAATCTCAATTAATTAAGTGTTATTTACTACTAATTACAAATAATTTTTACAAATTTAACAACATTTCTCTCAATACCTGGGCGGTCCGATAAGTACTTAGCCTCACCGCCCGATGGCACCATTATCGCAAGAGCAATTTTTTATCGCGTAGCACATTTCCTTAGACGGCTTCTGTCAAAATTTCAGCTGAATCGAACGCGTAATATTGTTTTGACTGCGTGTGGAAGCGAGCGTGTCCGCGGATTTGAGAAAAATGGAGAAAGAGCAATACCGGTCGGTGATTCGATTCTTGTTTTTGGAAGGGAAATCGCGCAGCGAAATCAAAGAGCGCTTGAATGCTGTGGACGGTGACTCTTCTCCTTCGATGGCGACCGTCAAAAAATGGTTAAACGAGTTTCAACGTGGTCGCACGTCGGTTTTTGATGAGTCACGCCCAGGTGCCCCGAAAACAGCTACCACGGAGGATAACGAGAAAAAAACCACGATCTCGTATTGGCAGACCACAGATTGAAGGTGCGCGAGATAGCTGAGAAAGTAGGCATCTCAAAAGACCGCGTGGGTCATATCCTGCATGAAATATTGGGCATGAGAAAGCTGTCGGCGAGATGGGTGCCGCGTTTGCTCACTCCGGACAACAAGCGCAACCATGAAACCACTACAGATCAGTGTTTGACGATGTTTAAGCGGAATCCGAAAGAGTTTCTGCGTCGTTTCGTGTCCGTCGACGAAACATGGATACACTGGTACACACCAGAGACCAAGGAACAGTCAAAAGAGTGGTCTTCACCCGGCGAACGTGCTCCGAAGAAGGCGAAAACTGTGCCATCGGCCGGAAAGGTGATGGCCACCGTTTTCTGGGATTCAAAAGGTGTGATCTACATCTACTTCCTGGAGAAGGGCAAAACGGTGACAGGGTTCTACTATGCTGAATTATTGGGTCGATTCGACGCCGAATTGCAAAAAAAAACGGCCCCATTTGGCGAAGAAAAAGTGCTCTTCCATCATGACAACGCACCGGCTCACACCTCGGCCGTCGCCACGGCCAAATTGGTAGAATTAGGCTACAAACTGCTACCCCATCCACCGTATTCTCCGGATTTGGCCCCGTGCGACTTCTTTTTGTATCCAAATTTGAAAAAGTCACTCGCCGGGCAGAAATTTGAATCGAATGAGGAGGTTATCGCCGCCACGGAGGCCTACTTTGCAGACCTCCAGAAAACTTATTTTCCAGACGGGTTAAAGAAGTTGCAGCATCGCTGGGTCAAGTGTATCAAACTCAAAGGAGATTATGTTGAGAAATAAATCGCAACTTTTCCAATTTTTTTGTTTTTCTTTTGTAGGCTAAGTACTTATCGGACCACCCTCGTATAATTACACATAATATTAAGTCAGATGTTATGACTCATGCCGGTCTATTTTTACTGGTTCTGTCCTTCAGGGCCTGGCAGGGATGATGATTAATAAGTTTTTAAAAATTGGTTTGTTTAATGCGGGTTCTCTTGGAACAAATCATGATAACTTTATAGTCGCGGTGTCCCGAAACGACATTGATATACTAGCCATAAACGAGACCTGGCTTCGAGTGGGTGAGGAGGGGCGTGCTCCTGCTCTGCCTGGGTACCGTCTGAGGCACATTCCTAGACCGCGCGAGTTACGCTCGCGTGGAGGAGGCGTTGGTTTCTACTATAAGCGAGACATCAATTTACGTAGCCTACCGCACCCAGTATCCCCATTGCATGTTTCGGTGGAGCAAATGTGGCTCACTTGTACCCATAATGGAAAGAAGCTAGTGATTGGCACGGCATATCGTCCACCTTGGTTGGATACTGACATATTCCTTGACGCTATATCTGATTCTGTCAGCTCATTCTCCAATTATGATAATATAATTTTGTTAGGTGATTTTAATATTAATTTATTTCGTAGCAGTGATGTAAAATCAATAAAATTTATAACATTCCTATCATGCCTTAGTTTATCTAAGCTAGTCACAGAGGCTACTCATCATACTGAGACCAGTCAGACCCTTATTGATCTTGTCTGCTCTGACTTGGGTGCAAAAAAAGTGACAGTTGAGCATGTTGGTTATCTTTACGGTCATTGCCTTATTGTCTGTGAATTCCAAATTAAACGGGAGAAATCTATTCCCCGTAGAATCACATATAGACCCAAGAACAATATAGACCTAAATGCATTCAATAATGATCTGCAAGCTATTAGATGGGATCTGATATCAACAGTGGACAATGTTAATGATAGGGTCAACATTTTAAACTCAAGTGTTGTGCCCGTTTTTGCTATGACATTCCTATGAGAGCTCATGTCACTCCATATCTAAATGCTCATACAATTTTAAAAATGAAGCACAGGCGTAAACTACACCTAGCTTGTCTTCTCTTTGGGGTCTTGAAACATAAAGCACCTAGCTATCTGTTTGATAGATTGTCATGGGTATCAAGCCACAGGTCATATGGGCCCAAGCGGTGTGCTGAACAGCTCTCTACTAGATGTCATAGGTCTGCTGCATTTAGAGGTAGCTTCCGCTATTCTGCTACCAGGTGTTGGAATAATATACCACCTCCAGTTAGGAGTCTGCAAAATATTAACAGCTTTAGGATCATGTTGAAAAAATTTATCTTTGAACATCAAAAAGCTCAGGAGATGCTACAACATGATACTAGTGCCATATAAAGGAATAGCTATATAGGTGCTTAATATATATGTATATTTAATTTACATTAAGGATTTTACTAGTATTATTTTATTTATCAGCTGTACAGCAGACTTTTTACTGTATTTACTTATATTATTATTATTAATATTGACATGTAGATATACGATATATATAAATAACTCACCTTCGCTTTTCCTCCTTAAACTATAATTTGGTATTTTAACCAAGCTTCTGTACGACAAGTCTTAGAAAATAATGTATTATGTTGGTCCTTTCATTTCATTTCTTTATATATATATATATTTTTTTTTTTTTTTTTTTTTTTTGCCACATTAATTCTTTATTCTTTATTCAAATTCAAATACAAATACAAATAGACAAATTTATAACAAATAGGCACTATACTATATGGACACAAGATTATAGGCGGATGTAGGTCCCCTGGCTCCCAAACTAGGTATAACCTGTATCTTGGGAGTCAGTGTTCCTCCAAAAACAAGTTTATAAGTTTAAGACGTAGCATCACATATGTCACAATTTATTTAATATATATTTCTGTTCTTTTTACGATCAGCATATCGGCACAATGTTCATGGGTAGATGTTTTCATACGCGTTTGTGAGCTAGCACGTATTACTGGTAAGAGCTTGTATTGTGTCTTATTTTAATTTTGTTGTTTATAATTTTTACTTTCCTTGCCACGTTTTTTTAATGCCACGTTAGCGCGATGATGACATTTCAATATTTGTATGTCAATTTAGGTTAGATTAATATGAATTATGAATGCCACGTCACATTGTCAGTGCTGCCAGACCAAAAATTTTTGAATCGCGTGATGTCACCGAACGGCCCATCGGAAGACCAGCACTGGTATTTAAACCAGTACACGCTGAGACTGTGGCCGTATTTGTTATGAGCACAAAATTTATATCATTTTAAACTTATTTTGTATAAACACAAGGTATTTATTTATTTTTTCCCCTGTGTTTTTACAAGTTTAGTATAATTATCGTTTTATTATAATTTCTTTTAGTTTGTACCTGTGTAAATGCTTGTAACAAATAAAATATTTCTTTCTTTCTTTCAATGGCCCTGTACGGATGTCCCGTATGGGCCGAGTCCCTGAACGCCCGCTGCGTCGCCCTGCTGCGCAAACCGCAGCGTTTGGTGGCGCAGCGAATAGTAAGGGGCTACCGCACGGTCTCCCACGAGGCGGCCTGCGTATTGGCCGGCACACTCCCTTGGGAGTTGGACGCCAAACTCCTCTCGTCAGCGTTCCTATGACGGGAGGAGGCGTCCAACCGCCGTCAGGAGAGACTGGCCCCGAGGGAGATTGCGGCCCGGTTTCGCAGAACCGCCGTGGAGGAGTGGCATACCAGGCTGGAGAGCCCGACTGCGGGCTTGAGGACTGTCGCGGCAGTGCGTCCTGTCCTAAAGAGATGGCTAGACAGGCGCCACGGGGCGCCTACGTTCCGACTGACACAGGTATTAACGGACCATGGGTGTTTCGGTTCGTTCCTGTGTCGGATCGGAAAGGAGGTGTCCGCCGTGTGCCACCACTGTGGCAACTGCCGCGAAGACACGGCCCAACATACGTTGGAGGAGTGCCCAGCCTAGGAGGAAGAGCGCAGCGCTCTCAGAGCAGTCGTCGGAGGAGACCTCTCGCTGCCGGCCGTGGTGTCGTCCATGGTCGCCAGCCGGAGGTCCTGGCGTGCGGTGGCCCACTTCTGCGAGAACGTCATCTCGCAGAAGGAGAGTGCTGAGAGGGATCGGGAACGATATGATCCCTCCCGCCGCCAGAGAAGACACAGGAGGCGCCGGGTGGATGACTGACCGGCGTCTCCCGCCCTGTGGAATGGGGGCGTTTGAATTCCACCACGGTAACCCCTGCCTGTCGTACGAGGCGACTTATAGGGGCCATCGGGGGTCGCGGGCGCGCAGCGGAGGGCTGTCAGCCCGTATCGATGCACTCCCAAATTCGGAGCATCGTGCGACCCCGAGATGGACGGCAGCGTGGGTGGTAAGGCCTCGTTCGCTGTCGTTGTTCGGTGCGCGGGGGCTCCTTAGCCCTCCATGGAGATGGGCTGCTACGCAGCACCGCGCAGGGGTGATTCCGGCTGCAATTCTAGCACTCCTTAGAATACGCCGGGATCGCTCCGCAAGCGCCGAAGAAGGCCACCGCGGGGTTTTAGCTGGTAGTGTCGGGTGGGGTGTACATAGGGGTTAGGGACTCGGCCCAGCGGCAGCACGGATAGACATCATCCGTGCGAGGGGGATGCTCGGTCGTAAGACCGGCTAGTCCAGCATACCCGTTTTATTCTTAATCCGCTTCCCTCCGGAGCGGGCGGCAGTAATAAAACGCTTTCCCCGCGACAACAAAAAAAAAAAAAAAGGGGGCTCGCGTATGAATGTCACGAATAAATCGGCAGTTATGGATTTTACGCAACGAATAACCGCTATAATTTCAATATTGGCAATAAAATCGTCCTGTAATGAAACAAAGTTAGCCAATACACATCTTGAGTTGGAGAGCCTTAAAAACCGTACTGGTCATAATATACCTAAACAGGATAATAACGTACTATATGCAGACAAACTTAAGCTTCACCTGCCAAAACAAATACCAGCAATGGAACCACGCGCCCCACTCCCGTGTGTAGTGGCCTATCCGACTAGCGAGCGATCTGTTGATATCGGTTCATCGTCTGCTACGAAAGAGGCGTTATTTAAGGCAATTAAACCTAGCGATTATGGGTTTCAAATCGTAGGCGTTAAAAAGACCGCAAAGGCCGGCCGGCCGGCGTCGGCGTCGCAACTTCGCGTCGCGAATGAACGTCAAATAAAAAAATTACAGTCTGTTGAGGCAATAAAATCCGCGGGGTTGCGCTTAGAAAAACCTAAAGGTCGTCGCCCGCGCATTCTTATTAAAGACGTACAATCTTCAATGGAAGACGACGTTTTTCTTACTGCGTTTTATCGGCAAAATATTTATTTTTTATTTATTTATTTATTTATTTATTTATTTAAGCATAGAATAGTATAGTACACATAAAATACAAAATCAGTGACTCTCAAACTAGGCGAGCCTGTATCTTGAGAGCCTGAGTGGAGTAGTCTTACAGAATGATGTACTTTTATTATAAAACAAAACAGTATGTTAGTACGGAATATAAATGACATATAAAATATTCAATTCAAAATGACTAAAAGTAATAAGACAAGTAGTTAGTATACAAAAAATATATATATAAACGAGGTTGAAGTGATGTAGTGTGTGTGTGTGTGTGTTTCTGCGCGTGTGTGTGTGTGTGTGTGTGTGACTGCGCGTGCTCAAGTATTTATAAGTTGGGTGAAATTATCAGTTTTTCAGTTTCATCGTAATTGAGACCTAATAGCCATGCTTTAACTTTTCTTTTACACGCCGAGTAAGTATAGTTTACCACATTACAATGACCATTTACATTGTTGTAGATAAGTGGGTGTATATATATAGGACACCGCTTAGTTAGTAGGGAGGTGGCTCGAAATAGCGGAATTTTGAAGACACGTCTTGATTTTAGGGCTTCTACGTCAGTTCTATTTTTTATGTTTTTATGTGTATGTAAAGTTGCACTATAAATGTATAACTGACGAACACGGAGGACTGCAAATTCCTTGTAGACTGCATCAGTGGGATATAAAAATGGTTTTCTAAGGAAAACCTTGATGACCGCTCTTTGGGCTCTTTCAAGCTCAATGAGTGTGGTCTTCCCAGCTGCACCCCAAACCGATATGCAGTACTGCATGATAGATTGACATATTGCCAAGTATATCAAACGCTGAACGGCTCTTGATGTACAGTCTCTCAGTTTCTTGATAATATAAATCAACTTGCGGATACGGCTCGAAATGTGATGTATGTGAGGTTTGTATGAGAGATTGTCATCAATGATTATACCGAGGTATTTGATTTGCTGTGTACGCTCTAGTGTTTCGCAGTTGCAGTTAGAATGGGTAGCGTTAGGATCATGCAGGCAGGTATGGAATTTAAGTAACATGTGTGGTGGCGGGCTAGACGCGCCTGTTTTATGAAACGCTATGAATTTGGATTTTTTAATGTTCAAAGTGAGTAAATTCAAGTTTAGAGTTTTTGCCTCCGTTGAGAGCGCCAGTTCCGCATCGCGATATACCTGTTCCCAGCCATATGCGTGAAATATAATGGCTGTATCGTCGGCGTATGACATTATTGAACCATTTTTAAGGTTTAAGTCCAAGATATCATTCATGTATAGTGCAAACAGAGTAGGCCCAAGCAAGCTACCCTGCGGAACTCCAAAACTCATAGGAAGCTGCTGACTCAAGTGTTCTCCAACTTTGACGTATTGATGTCGTCCTGTTAAATAGCTTTGAAACCAGCTAAACGGGGATCCTCTTATTCAAGTTTCTTGAGTAATAATTTAATTGAAATCGTATCGAATGCTTTGGCTAGATCAAGGAACACGCCGATACAGCATTCGCCCTTTTCTACAGCAATCGCGACCTGATTTGTCAAAAGGATTGCTGCATCTTCCGTAGACCTTCCCCTTCTGAATCCGAACTGCCTATCCGATAAAAGGTTATTTCTTTCCAGATAGTCTACAAGGCGGGTGTTCACTACTTTTTCGAGGATTTTTGAGAGTATGCTCAGGAGGGCTATAGGCCTGTAATTTTCTGGCTGGTCTGAAGGGCCAGATTTGTGTATCGGACAGACAGCTGCTAGTTTCCATTGTTCCGGAAAAATTCCAGACTGTAAACTGAGATTTATTAAATGAGTCAAAGATGGGATGATAACGTTTCTCACCTTTTTAATTAACCGTACGCTTATTTTGTCCGGACCTGGAGCACTGTCATCATGCAGTTGTGATATAAATTTGTAGATTTCATCTTCATTAGTAGGATGAAAGAAAAAGGAGAAAGGTGTGGATTTCCGCGACATATATCTACTAGTTAGAGAATCTTGTGTCTCAGAGAGATTCGCAAGCATAGGCTCAGCAAGTTTTTTACCTATATTTACGAAATATGAGTTACAGTTGTTTAAAGACTCTTTTGAGTCCTGTGCTTCAACTAATAATTTAGACGAATTTGCCCTGTCAGATTTGGGGTCATATATGGTTTTTATGGCTTTCCACAATCGTCTGGGGTTTTTTTCATTTTGGCGTATTTGCTGGCTATTGTATTCATTTTTAAGATTGCGAAGTAATTTATTGCAGAAATTTCTGTACCTCTTATATATCAGCTTTTTTGTGGAGTCTTGGTGGTCGTATCTGCATGATAGGTGCAACCTGTCCCTATGCTTGATGCATCTTATTAATCCAGGAGTAATCCAGGGTTTTATTGTGAATTTGCTGCGCGGTATTCTAATATAATGAGTGTGCAATTGTATCGCATGATTAAAAGCTTCGATGAATAAAGTTGCGGCAGACTCGAGATTCTTACTATTGATGATATTAGTCCAGTTTATGCCAGCAAGTTCATCAGCAACTCTATCTTCGTCTAATTTAAACTTGTGTCGACTTAGTTTGTTTTGAATGGTGTTGTCATTCGACATAACGGCTAATACAATGTCATGATCAGTGATAGAGCTTTTGCAGATAAACCCTGTAGATTTGGTGTGGGATTTTACAAATATATGATCAAGACACGTTTGTAATCTAGTTGGGCTGCTGATAACAGGGATTAAGCCGTGGGTAGCCATCAGCGACACATACTCTTGGGATTTGTCATTTATTTGGTTGCAAATATCGATATTCATATCCCCAGTTACGATAATCAAAGGGTACTTGCTGATTGAGTCTAAGGTTTTATCTAGTGAAGCCATAAAATTGGAGAGACTTGTGAACGAGGGTGAGCGATATATTCCTAATAATGCCATTTTCTGGTCGATTATTAAGAGCACGCTATCGGCGTCTGCTATGTAGGATTCAACAACTGTAACGCACCTGTCCGATTTTGTATATATAACTAGACCTCCGTTTTTATTTCTTTGTTTTTTTGTACGAGTTATGTCATAACCTGGCAATGGATCTAAAATGGTACTATCATTTAACCAGCACTCAGTAAGAACAATCGCATCGAAATCAGTGTTAAGGCGTTTAATTGCTATAGTTAAGTCTTCAAAATTGCGTTGATAACTTCTGATGTTGAACGTTAATATTTTAAAGTGTGACTTATGAATATCAACTAGGTGTTTGCTGCATTCTTCAAGTTGTGCATATGTGTGACAGTTTAATCTAACGATTTCATCTAAGTTTTGTGTAACATCAAGTAATGCCATTTGTATAGAAAGGGCTGAAGATAACAGTACAATACCTTAGTGTCACCAAGTTGAGTATTCTGAATGAGTGCAGCACAGTGAGGATTCGCAAATCGAAGCGTGAGAAGTGATATTGAATTACGTGATAATGTTGATGAGTACGTGGGTGAATGTTCATATGGTTTTTGTGAGTATGTGTGAAGGTAGTAAATATGAGTAACTCAGAGGAACAGAGATATCTCTGCCCGTGAAGATTTGTTAATTTACAGAAAATACTTAGCAACAATGCAATAAGCGACAATATCATTATGTGACAAGATGAAATTACTTTTCTAACAGAAATGTTAGCTGTTAGGTTTGAATTTAGAAGCGAGGTTATCCTTTTATGCGACATTTGCAGGCCCCAGGCGTTTCTCCAGTTCCTCTTGGTTGCGTATGAGTACTGCAGGGTTTCCTTCTTGTTTTTTAATGAAAATTGAGCCATTTTTAGTCCAACAGAATCTGTAGCCCCGGTCCTTGGCGCGAAGTTTGGTCGCTCGAAATAACTGGCGATTTGTTCTGGTCAGGCGATCGTTAAAATACAATTTTCTTATTGGTCCAGGTATCTCGAGGTCGGCAGATGTGAAATCACGTCTTGTTTTTGCAGCCTTTAGAAATTCGTCTCGTTTAGAGCGGTGGATGAAACGTATAACGAGGGGCCGAGGGGGTACTTCGCTAGTTTCTTCAGTGTTTTTGCGGCGCGGACCCGCCCTATTTGCAAAATCGAGATCCTGTTCATTAATTGATACGCCGATTTTTGTGGCTGCTACACGTATGATGTGCAGAGGATTTTCACTACCATGCTCATTCAACCCAACGATCTCAATATCATTGCTTAAGGATAGTTGAGATTGGATGTTAAATTCATCTCGGAGAGCTGTTATCGACCTGTTAATAGTAGTTATTTCACTTTCACGTGCTTCCAGCGTTTTTATTCTATCATCATATTCATCCAGTCGTGTGTTGCAAATATTCAAGTGCTCAGTTATTTTGTTGATGTGGCACTTTAGATCCCCCATATCTTTTCGAAGTAGTTTTATTTCAGCCGTGAGTAAGGTCAATGCATCCGCTTTAGAGTTTGACGGGGTGTCAGCGAAAGTTGACGAATAACTGGTGGGAGTTCCAGAGTTATTATCTGGTGTTAATAATTCGGTCTGAGTATTGATTTCTGATGATGTCAGTACATGATCCTCGTTATCAGTGTAAAATTGTGTTCGTGTCGTCGTGTCTTTCTTCGGTATTTGTGATAAACACGGAGGGCATGACCATTTGCATTTGCTGTTCATTGACATCCTTCGAACGCCTGTTAATTTCACACATGTTGCATGGTAAGTATTACTACAATTCGAGCACTGTATGTGGTGAGGACCACGTATACTTTTGTTACAAGCATAGCAATTGTATGATGCCATTTTTGCCTTCTAGAATCTCGCAGTATTTGCAGAGCAAGCGTTGCTATTCCAATGAACTGGATAATTTTAATTGGTACAAATATAATATACTCTGTAGTTTGTACTTCGATATAATACAATTCACTACGCTCGAAAGTTGAAAAATTGCAGTTTTATCTACAAAAAGAAAGGTGCATGCAGGATTTGAACTCGGTAGTCGGCAAACTGCATGTAATGATTTGAATGCAGCGCTAAATTGTATCTCATACAGGTTGTCAAAATTAGTAATCTAATTTTATATGTTCTTCGTGTTTGAAATGTTGTGCTAAATATGTGCCGGTAGTTGATATATACGAGTGGTATTGACCGCCACGACTTTTTTAAAACTAACACTGATGACTAAAATGAAAAAAATATGGCAATAATGTTCGTATAATGAAGTGCAATGCTAAGGTTTGTTCATCACATCACTGAGACACTAACGATCACAAATTCCAGTTTATTTATCCCGATTATGGGTCTCAGGCTAGGTAATTTGTATTACAAACGATACCACTTAGATATTAGATACACTTTTGAAAAAGTTGGGTGTTTCAAGCGTATTAAACTCCGGAATATAATTTTAAACTGTGTTTAATTGCGAGACAAATGTTATGCATGGCAGCGCCATCTACTTCCAATATAAAAGACGAAATGCCAATTAAAGAAGACGATTTTATAAAATCAATCAAAATTGTTCGTAGGCGTAAATTAGACAAAGGTCGTGAATGGATAGGCGTAGAACTAGACTCGGGGTGCGAAGTCAGGAAACCTCCACGTGGTGCACCCTGGGCAACGGCGGTCACGTTGACCGACGGCTGATATCCTGACTGAAAGGTAGTTGACAATCGTCACCTAGATTTAGGGCTCGTTTCTTCGGGCTACTCCCGAGTTTGTCTCGGGGTTGTCGGCGAGCTCGGTGTGCGCTCACCCCGCCGCCGAGCCGGCAGTAGGAGGGAAGTTCTCTCTTGCTGCCACCGTCGTACATCGTAATCCGGTCAAAAGGAGGTCTGTGGTCACGTCTCGCGCTCCGATCGGACCGAGGGTCTTGGCTTAACCGCCCGGACCGCGAGGGAGAAAACCTCTATAAAAAGTTACCCCGAATCCCAAGCGGCGGCGCACCGCGAGGGGATGCATGGCCGATGGGTAGTTCGGTCTCTAGTGCGAACCACGCCGCCGGAGTAACTGCTGCCCCTCCGTGCGTGATACCAAGGCTTACCCAGGTACAGGGGGCTCTGCCTGGGTGGACGTTTATATCCCCCATACTCGTGGGATTTATAATGAAAGCAAATAAACCAAAAAATAATGAGACTGTGGAGAAGTTACCTATCCCGAGGGTCGCTAGCGACCCTGGGATGGATGACACTGGGCGTAAGTCCAAAAAAGGGACTGCCTCGGCTTCCGAGGCCAAGGCTGGAACAAGCGGCGTTATGACGCGCTCAAAGAGGGCGGCAAGAGATCGGCAACTGGACGCATCTGCAAGCGACAGTGACGATGAACCGGCGCCAAAAGTGCTTGCTCTTTCGGCTGTTGTGTCTGACGAAGACACCAAGCCGATGGAAGTAACTGGTGACCGTGACTGGCGCTTGCAGATGTCAGCCATCATCCAGGACGTGGCCCGCAAGTCCCAAAGTATTAAAGGGACGGAGCAGCAGAGACTAAACCTTGCGGTGAAAGAGCGGTTGGTGAGGGCTGAGGAATCAGCCTCCGCAGAGGTGGGCAGGCTGGAGGCTGGTCCCAACAGCGGACCCTGGATGAGATGGTGGCGACTGTCCAAAAGATACAAGGGCAGTCACAGCCGGCGGCCCAAACAGGAGCCGTTTCTGGAGAGGAGGACCGCCTCGAGCGGTTCGAGCGCCGTCTTTTAAATATCATAGACGCGCGCTTGAGCGATATTTACTCGAGGCTACCTCCAGAGCCCATCATGCGGCCTCCATTGGCCGCCGATAGGGCTAAAGCTCCAGTAACGCCCGCCGTCTCTGGGCCATCAAAGGCCCCATCAGTCGCTGCCGGTCCACCGATCACCCCGAAGGGAAAAGGGCTGGGCAAGGGAAAGAGTAACGCCCAGCCCACCCCTGTTGACGCTCCCCGACCCCGAGTTACGCCTGTCGTAGTCGCTGGGCCGGCGGAACCGTCAACGTCTGTGGCGTCTCCAAATCCCCCTCACCCTAAATCCCGAAGGGGGGGAAAGAGGGGAAATAAAATAAAGAATAGGAGCAGCACTCCTGTTGCGAAATCGTCCAGAGAACCGCGGCCACTGCTTCCCGCTCCTGCATCGATGGAGGAGGGGTGGAATATTGTGGCCAAGAAGGGTAAATAAATCCCCAGCCCATGCCGATAGCTGCGGTAGCCGCACCGCCGCAGCAGCACCGACCGAAGCCGCGAATAAATCTACCCCGCAAGGCAGCCGTTACACTAACGGTTACGCCGGAGGGGTTAGCGCGGGGCGTCACATACGCCTACGTAATGCGGCAGGTCCAGCAATCCGTGGACCTGGCCGGCCTCGGCATTGCTGAGACTCGGGCGCGCCTAATGGCGACGGGCGGGTACCTGTACGAGGTACCCGGCCCAGAATCCGAAAAGAGGGCCGACTCCCTGGCCGATAAAGTCAGGGAGGTATTCCGCGGAACGGAACTGGCGGACGACGTGCGCGTTTCCCGTCCTAAATCGTCCTCATCGTGCGACCCCGAGATGGACGGCAGCGCGGGTGGTAAGGCCTCGTTAGCTGTCGTTGTTCGGTGCGCGGGGGCTCCTAAGCCCCACATGGATATGGGCCCGTAAAAGGCACCGCGCAGGGGCGGTTCCGGCTGCAATTCTAGCACTCCTTAGAATACCCCGGGATCGCTCCGTATGCGCCGAAGAAGGCCACCGCGGGGTTTTAGCTGGTAGTGTCGGGTAAGGTGTACGTAGGGGGTAGGGACTCGGCCCAGCGGCAGCACGGATAGCCATCATCCGGGCGAGGGGGGTGCTGGGTCGTAAGACCGGCTAGTCCAGCATAACCGTTTTATTCTTATTCAGCTTCCCCCCGGAGCGGGTGGAAGTAATAAAACGCTTTCCCCGCGACAACAAAAAAAAAAAAAAAGGCGTGGCTCCCTGCACCGGAGGCACCGATGCAGGTCGAGCAGGAGGCGTCGTGGTTTGGGGCAGCGATGTCGCGTGTCTGTGACGTGGCCATGCCCCGAGTCCGACGTCTTCCCGAAAAGCGCCAGGTGTTCTGGTGGTCGGCGGAACTTACGCGGTTACGTGTCTCCTGCGTCGCCGCCATTCGTCGTCTCGCCAGACACCGTCGTCGTCGGATCCGTCTTCCCGGCGACGAGGACCAGGAGCGGCTGCTTCACGGCGTCCACAGGGAGGCTAAGAGAGCGCTGCGCGTGGCAATAACAAGGGCAAAGTCTGCAGCTCAGGAGGAGTTCCGGGGAACTCTTGATAACGACCCTTGGGGGCGTCCATATCGCGTGGCGATGAGACGGTATCACCCCTGGGCGCCCCCACTGACTCAGAGTCTCCGGGGCGATCTAGTTGAAGAGGTCGTCGCAGCTTTGTTCCCTGCCACTGTGAATGTCACTCCCCCACCGATGGCGTCACATACGTCGACGCCATCGTCGTTAAGTTCGGCAAGGGTTTTTTCGGAGGTTTCGCCCGAAGAATTTCGGGCGGTGGTGCTTCGGCTACGGGGCAAGAAGACGGCCCCGGGTCTCGACGGTATCCCCGGACGTGCATGGGTGTTAGCCGTCGAGCATCTGGGTACTAGGCTCCGTGGCCTGTTCTCCGCGTGTCTGGAGCAGGGCCATTTTCCGTCTCAGTGGAAAACTGGGAAATTGGTCCTGCTCAAGAAGGAGGGGCGGCCCGCAGAGTCGCCATCGGCCTACCGGCCTATCGTGTTGCTCGATGAGGTCTGCAAGCTCTTCGAGCGTATTGATCACGCACGCCTCGTCGAGCATCTTGAAGGGGTCGGGCCGGACCTGGCACAGTGCCAGTACGGGTTCCGGCAAGGCCGATCGAAAATACACGCGATTTTGCGGGTCAAGGCACAAGCGGAGGATGCAGTGGCTCGGGGTGAAGTGGTGATGGCGGTGTCTCTAGACATCGCCAACGCGTTTAATACATTACCCTGGGCCTGTATAATGGAAGCACTGCGGTACCACGTGGTGCCACCGTATCTTCGGCGCCTGTTGCACTCGTATCTCTCAGATAGATACATAGTGTATCCGGGCGCCAACGGTTGGCACCGAAGAGCGATGGCCTGTGGTGTTCCACAGGGCTCAGTCTTGGGCCCTCTGTTGTGGAACATCGGCTACGATTGGGTGCTCCGTGGTACCAACCCCCGAGGTGTCGCTGTCGTCTGTTACGCGGACGACACACTAGTGACAGCGTCGGCCAGGTCTTTCCAGGAGGCCACCCTGCTCGCCTCGTTCGCAACCGAACAGGTGGTGGGCAGGATTCGGCGACTGGGCCTTAAGGTGGCACTCAACAAAACCAAGGCCCTTTGTTTTCACAGGCCTCGGATTCGGCCAACTTTTGGGCCCCACATAAGTGTGGAGAAAAAAACCCCACGACCTTCGATGTGGGTCTAATGACTGTCCCATTTATAAACACAAATTATAACTTCTGATTCTTTCGACACAGTACGAATTAATTTCTAATATGGATAATAATCTTATCGTCGGTCAGTTAAATCTCCACAACGATAGGGTCGCGACGTCGGAGTTAGATACGTTAATTCGCGAATATAGATATAGTGTTAGTACAAGAGCAATACCAACACGCGCGTTTACGTAGTAGGACGGTTCAGCTAGACAATGGTTCACGAGCAGGTATTTATGTATCAAGTTCCAATTTTACTATCACGTCAGTGCGTAATCTTATGACATCGCACTGTGCTGTCGCAGAGGTTTCAACCCCGTGCTATAAGGTTTACGTTGTGAGCTGTTACTTTCACACCATCTTGGTCATGTTCTGCGGTCTCTTGTAGGTCAGAAAGTTATAATAGGCGCGGACGTTAATGCGTCATCTATACTTTGGTATGGCAAATATCGTTCTACTGATACCGAAAGGCGCTGTGCCGTAGAAGATTTCATCGCAGAGATGAATCTTATTACATAATACCCCCAATGCACCACCTACATATTGCAGCCCTACGGGCGAGTCTTCTATTGACGTCACACTTTCTAGTGGAGACTGTCACGTTTCCTTTTTAAATTGAAGGAAATAAAGGAATCGGAACAAAATCAGGATTAAGAACTTAAAATGAATATTGTATTTAGGAAAAATTAAAATAGCGAAACAAATAAAACAGGGTCGTAGGTAGGTTTGGTTCTAATAATACAACACCCTTCTTGCCACACTCCCCTGTATTGAGCCTCTTCTGCTGATGAAGTAGCCGAAGAAACTTCTCTCCAGTCCTGGTAGCTCGAGGGTCTTCAAACACCTTTATGCACAGCAACTCGAACACCAAACAACTTAATATTTACTCTGTACGTAGTTCCTGCATAAACCAGAAGATTTATAACATTAATATCTAAATACAACAAAACTGATCCTCATAGTTGAGCCGTACAGAAGAGTTGAACCGAGTAAAGCATGAGCAAAGGCTAAGCACAAAAACTAGAAGCAGCTATCAAGTAGGTAACACAAATGGAGCTAGCAATACTTAGGCATTCTAAATTTTACTGGAGCGAAGTGGCAGTTATATCAAAAGATCAGATACGGTTACAAAGCAGGTAACTGATGGCAACTAATAATAAAATGACATATTTAAGCATACTTAAAACAGCAGTAAGCAAAAACTACAACTAACAGAAATATTATAAAACTAGGAATACAACACTTATTGTAAATTCAAATTACAACTGATCTAACGCTAACCAGTAAGCTAATTTAGGTATATCACTACTAACCTACGTTCACAATAATATCAATTCTATGCACAACTTACCCAGTATGGGATTACTATAAGTAATATACTTATTAAATAGGCCTCTGCGGCAATCAGGAAACACCACAAAGCTTGTAATAGAATTGTTATTAGACAATAGACACGCAGCAATACCTAAACGACTAGCGAGCGATACACGACCTCTCGCGTACAAGTTTTTACCGGTCTGTCCAGCTGTGATGTGCGAACAGCCGGCGCCCGGCCCCCTCTCACCGTTCATATCCGGCTAAGCGTCTACGTCATTCGAAGTTCATTATCTACTAAGAAATATGATTGCGCGTTTGTTGTTTGTGTATTGAGGTTAATTATTTATTTATTTTTAATTATAATTATAGTTTTATATTTTAGTACATCATGTTGATGTTACAAGACGTTCACCTAGATAGGTGGCGTGTCCTTCCGGATGCGTGTAGTGACCATCGCCTGATTGTGTACGAGTTCATGCCTAGATTAACGCAGGGTCCTTTTTATAGCAACTTTAATTATAGATATAAATCTAAAAGTGCCAATTGGAATTTATTTAGCGCTTTATTTGCTCAACATGTCGGGGACTTCACTCGCAATAACCTCTCAGCTGAAACGTGTGCCGTAATTATGTCGGACTCGTTTACATACTGTGCGGACGTCACAATCGGTCGGGGCTCCATTACTAATACTCGTAGATGTGATTGGTGGAATAACTATCTAGTTCACCTGCGCCGTACCTAAAAAACGACTTAAAAACGCTGTGTTACAGGAGAAGCATTTAAAGCTGCTTTTATCGCACTCAAGGTTGCCAGATCACATTATAAAGCTGCGGTGAATAAATCGAAAGGTATTTTATTGCGTAAAATTGTAGAACGATTGGATAAGGAAGATCCGTGGTCTCCTCTATACCATGAATTTAAAGCAAATAGGTCAATAAATCAGGCCTATATACAGAATATTAAAATAGACAACACCTATACAACTGGTATAGAGGATACAACGGAATCCCTGTTAAACTTCCTAATACCCGATGATACAGTAGCGCGTGATAACGAATATCATAACCAAATACGGATGTGGGCCGCTACTACTTAAGCTGAAAATCCGAGGTTGTCCTAAAAATATATATTCACTTATTTATTCATATTTTTGTCTAGGCACAACCAAATTAAAACTTGGTCACCACGAAGCGTCGAAAGCTGGGTTGTCCACAAGGCTCAGTAGTCGGTCCGTACTTGTGGAATTTAGGCTTCGACGACTTTTTTGCACTCCCTTTACCTCAAGGTTGCTCCTTAACCGGCTATGCTGATGACGGGCTCTTGCTTGTTCAGTCGAATAGTAGATTGGGACTAGAAAATTTGGCCAGCGCGTGTTTAAAGTTATTTTTTGATTGGGGTGAAAGAAATCGTCTGACGTTCGCACCTCATAAAACTTACCAACTACTTTTAAGGGCATGCTTAAAACACCGCCGTGAATCAAATTCAATAATATTTATATAAAACGCAAAGAATCGGTCTGTTACCTAGGGCTAGTTTTGGAGAGAAACTTTTTGTTCTTAGACCATATAAAATCCGTCGGGGAAAAGTCGAAACGCAATTTCTATGCCTTGACAATGATATCCACTTCAACGTGGAGATTATCTTTTAACACATTAAAAGTCATCTATGGGGCTACTTACTTGAGCAGGTTTTTGTTATGGATCACCTGTATGGGCTGATAGGGCTACTATCGGTGCCGTACGAAGAAAATTGCTCCAGAGTCAACGTTTGGCGTTGATATTCTTGTGTAAGGCGTATAGAACCGTTAGTACTGAAGCTTTACCTGTTCTTGCGGGTGTACTTCCAGTCGATCTGGAGGCACAGCGTCGCGCCGCTATGTATTACTCTAGGAGAGAGGATATGGACAAAAACTTTCTTACGTCGCGTGAACTCTCGAGAATCGGTAGAATTTTTAAACAGCGTTCTGTAATATGCAACGAACTGCTAAACGAGTGGCAACGTCGATGGGATAATTCAATTAAAGGGCAGCATTTATATCAGTATTTTCCTTTGGTTCGCGATCGTCTAACAAAAACTTGGCTAGAAATTGATCACTGTGTTTCACAATTTCTCACCGGTCATGGCAACTTTAAGAGCAAACTATTCTCATTTAGGTTGGTTGATTCGCCTGCATGCCCATGTTCTACACCAAACTGTGAGTACGAACAGTCCACGCATCATGTTCTTTGGGAGTGTAGTCTCTGGCAAAATGAGCGCAACATTATGCTTGACAGTACGCAGATAACATTTGGAGTTGTATACTATATGGACCTTGTGGAGACTAAGACGAATTTCCGTGCTTTCTGGCGTTTTTGCCATACCTATTCTTGGAATCAAGCGTAACAGCTCGCATGATAGGACCCGTTAAGTATCTTCCGTGGTGCTTTACGTCTGGCTTCTCCAGACGTAAATGTCCTTTATTAGAGGTTAATACCTTTTTAGTTCAGTATTTGTCTCCCGCTTTGCTATAGACGGAAGTGGAAAATTTATATTTCAAACTCCTCCCTATATTTCTATTTGATTAATTTCGTTGCGGGATAAAATACAGTTATTAAGCATTCCCAGAGACTCGCCGAGTTTCATTACTCGGTGTCGAAAAAATGCGTGCCATTGTTGATCCTGGCGAAACAGGAGTTACAATGGGGGGTGTGTGGGCGGGATAGTCTCTGTCGAAATCCACAAACTGAAGCAACATACTCATAATAATTTTGTACTTCTACCATCGTAGAAGGCATATTAAAAAATCTCCGATCACTAACACTTTATCATATGTATTACACTCATTTTCCAATAAATGAAATACTTCCATATACTGATTATTATCACATTTAGGTGGAATATATACAACACAGCAAAAAAAAAGGTTGTTTCCTAGATGGACGGTAGCACAAACAATTTCAAATAAAGCTGCATCTACATGTTAGAATCGATATTATTGTAGTATGTTTTAAATATAGTGTTGTGATGATTTAAGGTAGATTAACATATACAATGTGAATTGAGTGTACAGTAGTTTTGCTATTTTGAAGGTAGTTTCGAGTTGTTTATCGGATGATCTCACTCACGGAGTGTGGGACAACGAAAATAACAATATAAAAGAGCACCTAGTCAAGTTTACGGGAGCGAAGAAAGCTTTTTTAAAAAAAGTAATTTTAAATTTAAAAATGTTTATTAAAATTGAAATTAAAACTAATGTCCGAACAAAGTGAGATGCTCTAGACTACTGGCTTAACTAACTTATTATTTTTACGTTACAATTATCGCCCACGCATTTAGTATACGGTGGTCCGGAGACTGTTATCTTAATTAGCAATTTCGTAAGAATTGTTATTCGAACAACGACTACCAGTTAAACTGAGTAAGCTGTCTCGCTTGCAGCTGTAGTTATCAATCGTCCGGGCGACCGCATAACTCCTCCCTCATTGAGTTCGAAATTATCGGCGTCCGTAGAAATTTGGATCGGGTTCCGATGATTTCGATTAAACTTATTTCTATAATAATATGTGATTAAACTGATACAACTTATGGCTAAAAATACATATAACAAGACTGTGGGTAAGCTAACGCTTTTTGTGTCTATTCCACTGAAATTCACCTTTTCACTTTCACTATAAAGACCTTCACTGAACACAATATCACTTCCTTTTAAGTTTAAGATCCGCGAGAAATATCTCATTTCCTCCAGGTTGATATTTTTTATGTTAAACGGCACCAAGTAGGTCGAATTTGTAGTTTCCAGTTCCGGTAGAGCTGTGATTGGCGTAATTCTGTATTGAAGGTTTTCAGCAAACGTGCGTTGATATGTTAATTTCATTTCATTTAGGTAAATTACACAATTTTCTGTTGTGGTTACAATATATGTGCCCTGAAGCGATTCCTTGGCATTATCATGCTCACATCTTTCCGCTAAAGGTGTTGGTTTCTGTGCGAATACGATCCAGCTCTCTAAACTAATTCTCTGGACCTTGATTTCCTCTACTTCAACGGCATATGGCACACAATGGCTGGGGTTTACCTGAAACTCCAAAAGCTGCTCTGCACACGTAGGTGTCCGAAACTGCACCACGTTCTCGTCAGTACACAGGAACATGTCAGTATCTATCTTCTCGCACGACTTTGTAACTGATAGGTATTTGGAATTTTTCGCCAGAAGGTATGGAAATTCTGGGAAAACTGAAATCGTTTTGTTAATCGAACCTTTGTAAATTGGTAATGAATAGATTTTAAAATAATCAAATATGTTTTTATCAGTTAAAGGTACTTCTAATATAAACGTTATCTGGCTTTCCTTTACATAAGCTTTAATAACTCTTTCAAACTTTAACAAATTGCTTTCGGTTACCTCATACATTAGGCCATGAACCTGCTCTACTGCTTTTAATAGACTTAATAATTCGGTCGGGTTAACAATAGATTGATGTAGTACAGACACCTTAGTGAAAGCCAATGCTGTTTCTATTTCGTTTAATATTATATAGGTAGTTCTCAATGTACTCATAAACGTGTCGAACATATTTAAAACGTGTGTAAGGTATAAACAGTCATTTTCTTTGTTACTAGTTGATTTAATAATTTTTTCGATTGTCTTCAATCTCTTATCTAAAATTTTAATGTTTTCATTCAAGGTTTCTGTACTATTCACAAAATTATCCAACATTTTAGTGACCACTGTCATTTTTTTTTCCAACACAACTTCCTTAGAACCAATCATAGAAATTTCCTTATCATAACGAATCGCATCTTTGTAATCTAAATTTCCTGAAATTGCTTTTATGAATGAACCAAGGGGATTGATAAGACCTCTCTTAACTCTATGTGAAGGTAGCACTTGCCAAAATTTTGAACTCGTTATATTATTAACATACTCTACTTGCATTTTAATACCTAAGAATTCCTGAATGAATGGTTTGTGCGAATCTACTAATTTAATGAATTGCTTAAATTTCTGTGTATTAGCCTTAAAATCATTTTCAAGACTCTTCAAGTTAAATCGCTTCACAATGAGCCACTTATCTTCCTGTCTATAAGCTTGTCCTTCCTTGACCGGTAATATCCCTGGATTCCCTTCAAGTTTTTGAAGTTGAAGGCCCAGGCTGCTGGGTACCACGCTCCACCTGTAGAGGACGTTTAATATTTTTTATTGCTACCTTTGTTTCTCTTTTACCTATTTTAACTGGTACTACATTTCTTTTAGCTTTTCCTATAACATCCGCTTTGTGGTACCTGGCCTTGTCCTTGCTTTTCCTTGTATTAACGTCCTTAGTGAACACTACATCACCCTCGTTAAACCCTACATTTTCATCTAGTTGTTTTTTCCTAATTTTTTCCTTTTCCCTGACAATCTTATCGGATATATACTGATACAGATACTTAGTTCGCTTAGCGTGATCTCTTAGTAATTGTTGAGTATAACTTTTTTCAAAATCTCCATCAAATGCTTTATTGGAGTCTATATGACCAAAAACGATCTCAAACGGGGTTAGGCCAGTTGTCGAATGTATGGGGTGCGGAGTCAGGAAACCTCCTCGTGGTGCACCCCGGGCAACGGCGGTCACGTTGACCGACGGCTAATATCCTGACGGAAGGTGTTTGACAGTCGTCACCTGTTGTGGCGGCTGTCATTGTGTTTGGAGAGTGGCACCTTTTGGTTACCCTCGGGTTCTGTCCTGGGGGTGTCGGCGGGCTCGGTGTGCGCTCACCCCGCCGCCGAGCGGGCAGTAGGGGGGAAGTTCTCTCTTGCTGTCACCGTCGTATATCGTAATCCGGTCATATGGAGGTCTGTGGTCACGTCTCGCGCTCCGATCGGACCGAGGGTCTTGGCTTCACCGCCTGGACTGCGAGGGAGAAAACCTCTATAAAAAGTTACCCCGAATCCCAAGCGGCGGCGCACCGTGAGGGGATGCATGGCCGATGGGTAGTTCGGTCGCTAGTGCGAACCACGCCGGAGGGGTACATGCCTGTGCCTCGTCCGTGTACTTAAAGGCTTACCCAGCTACAGGGGGCTCTGGCTGGGTAGACGGTTTATTTCCCCCATACTCGTGGGACTAAAAATGGAAATTTCTAATAAAAAACCTATAATCCTATTGACGAAGTTGCCTTCTCCGGTGCCCGATTCCGGGTCCGGAGAGGCGGAGGTTGGAGGGCGCAAGCCCGAAGACGGATGTTGTGAGATGGAGGTTGTGGGTGAGACGCCCACGGAGATTGTGGCTCCTGAGGGAGTGGTTGCGGCTCCGGCACGCGTTGGTGAGGCCAGGAGTAGTCGTGCCTCTTCCAGGGTGAAGAGAGGGCGCTTGTGGCAGGCGAGCGAGACGGACTCTGTTCGCTCCCGGTCTGTTCTTTCAAGTGAGTCGGAGAGCGGCATGAACGTCCAAGTCCACTTGTCGGATAAGGGGCTAGACTGTCCGCCGTCTGTGGGAAAGTACGTCGGCTTACGGATGAAGTCACCGCCCCCTCCTCCACAAAAACTCCCTCGCATGGAATGGATGGAAGAGGACAGGGTGGTTCTCCTACACGATTTGCAGGAGTGCGGGAAAATGATTAGGATGGTGTCTGCAAAGTCGGGTCACCTTAAGAGAACCTATCAAAGGTCCCTGAATATGGCAGTGGACACTATCCAAAGGTTTGTGGCCCAACCCGAGTCATCTGCCGTGGCCCACCTCCGAGAGGAGGTGAATAAATGGAAGGAGCTGTGTGCCCGACACGAGGCGAGCAAGAAAATCCAGTCGGAAGAAAACGCTTCTCTCCGCCGCCGCCTTGACCTTCTGGAGGCGGAATGCGCAGCCTACGGCGGAGGATTTAGAGCGGCTCGAGTCTCGCATAACCGCGAGAATCGAGTCCAAAATAATGGAACCGTCTCAGAGACCGCCTCTGGCACATGACCTGAGGGCTGATGGCAAAACCCAGGAACCCAAGCCTGCTGATGGTAAGGGAAAAGGAAAGGGGAAGGGAAAGGGGAAAGGAGTAAGTACCCCCCCATCTGCTGGTCCCTCGACTTTGACGCCGACTGCTGGGCCATCAAATGTCCTGATGCTGGCTGTTGCTGGACCTTCTGGCCTCCAGAAGGCAGGAAAAGCAAGGCCGCTGCTGGCCCACTTGTTAAATCAGCAGCCCCTGCGGTGGCTCCAGTTCCTGCCACTAGTTCCAAGAAAGGAGGGAAAAAGAAGAAAGGGGTACCGCAGGCCCCCACTCCAGTCGAGCCTCGTCCGCTGCCACCTGCCCCGGTGTCCCTTGACACGCCGTGGAACGTGGTGGCGGGCAAGAAGAAAAAAAAGGCCTCGCCTGGCGCGGCACCAGCTGCAAGTCAGCAGCAACAGCCGCGCAAGGCCGAGCCTAAGCTTCGGCCGCCGCGCTCTGCGGCGGTAATTATATCGTTGACGCCGGCCGCCGTGGAGAAGGGCATCTCCTACGCCCAAGTGTTGACTGATGCCCAACATAAAGTGGACCTCACCGGCCTCAATATATCGAGGCTAAGGCCAAAATTTGCGGCCACGGGTGCCCCCATGTATGAGGTGCCCGGGGCCAATAGTGACGAGAGGGCCGACTCCCTAGCCGTAAGGCTAAGGGAGTGTTTCGAGGGTTCGGAATACATCCGTGTATCCCGGCCCACAAAGTGCGCGGAGATACGACTTTCGGGGCTGGACTATACAGCCACCCCGGAAGCCGTCGCAGCGGCCCTCTCAAAGGCCAGTGAGTGTGGGGTTGACAGCATTAAGGTCGGCGAAATTCGTCCCGACCGCTCGGGCCTCGGGACGGTGTGGGCAAAGATGCCGGTAAGGGCGGCTCAAAAAGTTAAAGGCGCGGGTCGCATTTTGTTCGGTTGGGTTGCGGCTCGAGTTTCTGTGCTCGAGCCGCGACCATTGAGGTGCTTCAGGTGCCTCGAAACTGGGCACGTTCGGGATTGCTGCGGGGAGGCAACAGACCGCAGCAACTTATGTTACCGCTGCGGTCAGCCGGACCATAAAGCCCGGCAATGTGAGGCCGCGCCTAATTGCCCGATTTGTGCCGCGGCCGGCAAGCCCGCCGGGCATCAGATTGGGGGGAAGGCGTGTCCCGCCTCCTCCCGGAAAAATCGTCGCCGTCCGCCTCGCAGATTTAAACCGGCTGCCGCTGGGGCTACGGCCCAGCCGCAGTTGGAGAGCCCACCGCAGACCGAGGTTGAGCAGATGGAGATCGCCCAATAATGGCGTTTAAGTTTCTCCAGGCGAACATCAACCACTGTGCCCGTGCCCAGGATCTTTTAACCCAGAGCATGGCGCAGTGGTCGGTGCAAGTGGCCGTGGTCGCCGAGCCATATTTCATCCCCCCGCGTGATAACTGGGCGGGGGACGTCAACAGCTCGGTGGCCATCATCACGCAGGGTGTCGCTGGCTCCCCGCCCTTCGAAAAAGTAGCGAAGGGTCGGGGATGCGTCGCGGCTCTGTTGGGAGATATTTGAGTAGTTGGAGTTTATTTCTCTCCCAACAGGCCCCTCGCTGATTTTGAATCTTTTCTCGTTCAGTTGGGGGCCCTGGTGGCTCAAGGCCAACCTCACCCGACAATTGTCGCCGGCGACTTCAACGCTAAGTCCCTGGTATGGGGGTCGTCGGCGACCGATGTTCGTGGTGAGGTCCTGGAGGATTGGGCGATCTCGGCCGGTCTGGCCGTCTTGAATAGGGGGTCGGTGGATACGTGCGTGCGGCACAACGGCGGCTCAATTGTGGATCTTACATTTGCGAGTCCGGCCGTCGCACGCCGTGTCCGGGGCTGGAAGGTTTTGGTGGGCGTGGAGACGTTGTCGGACCATCGTTATATTAGGTTCGACGTCTCCGCGTCCGCCGTTTCCCAGCCCGGTGGTAGACCGAGTGCCCCGCATCAGGACGGCCCGCGGTGGGCATTGAAGCGCCTCGATATTGAGGCCCTGGAACTTGCCGCTCTGGCTATGTCGTGGCTCCCTGTACCGGAGGGGCCAGTGCAGGTCGGGTTGGAGGCGGAATGGTTCGGGGTATCGGTGACGGACATTTGTGACGCCGCCATGCCCCGAGTCCGACGTCTCCCGCCCCGACGCCAGGTGTACTGGTGGTCGCAGGAATTAGCATCGTTGCGCATCGCTTGTGTTTCGTCGCGCCGCCAGTACGCCAGGCACCGTCGCCGGCGTCTCCGGGACGAGGAACACGCAAACCAGGAGCGGCAGCTCTATGGCCTCTACAAGGAGGCGAAGAGAGCGCTGCAGGTGACCATTGGTTGGTTGGTCAGCGTCTCGGATGGAAATTCGTATGGACGAAGCATGGTCGTATCCTTGCCCGCTACAAGGCTGATAATAAAGCGAGCATTATTCATAACGAGACGGATCTGCGGCGTGTTTTTGGTCCAGACGCAGAAAAACCCCCCCAAAAATGAATTCTTCTTTGGAATCTTACTATTTGTGTTTTTAACTAAGATATTATTATTATTTCATTGTTATGTATTACTTTGCAAGGAGGCGAAGAGAGCGCTGCAGGTGACCATTGGTTGGTTGGTCAGCGTCTCGGATGGAAATTCGTATGGACGAAGCATGGTCGTATCCTTGCCCGCTACAAGGCTGATAATAAAGCGAGCATTATTCATAACGAGACGGATCTGCGGCGTGTTTTTGGTCCAGACGCAGAAAAACCCCCCCAAAAATGAATTCTTCTTTGGAATCTTACTATTTGTGTTTTTAACTAAGATATTATTATTATTTCATTGTTATGTATTACTTTGCACTGCATGTCGTGACTCTGAGAGGAATATGTGCACTGTTGGGACCGGGCGAACAAAAAAACTAGTATTTATTATTATTTTATCGACTCCGAACGCATTTAATATATATATTATGATTTTAATACCTTATGTAGGGTCCATTATATATTTCTCTTTCAAAATTATTTGTATTTATGAGTCTTTTTATTTATTTCTCAGTTTCTATGTCCCGCATCATTATTTTTATCTCGTTAGGAATAACCTTAAATCTATATATTTTGTCCTAATGGATAAGTAATATGCCGCGTAATCATGTAGTTAAATTTGGGCTTTTTAATGCTGGGTCATTATCCACAAATCATGATGAGTTTATTATTGCGATGGAACACCACTCAGTGGACATCATGGCAATCAATGAGACGTGGTTGCGTAGGGGGGAAGAGGGCAGAGCACCAGTAGTCCCTGGGTATCAACTACGGCATATACCTCGTTCAGAGACGGTGCGAAGAGGTCGCGGGGGAGGTGTCGCTTTTTATATCAAACTTGGTACCAGTATTCGAATTAGAGCTCACCCTCTACACCCGCAGGTGGAACAAATGTGGATGAGTGTTACAGCTAACTCAAAAAAATTGCTAATAGGCACTGCATACCGGCCTCCCTGGTTAGATTTGGATGTTTTTGTAGACGCTCTCACAGACAGCGCTAGTGCACTGGCTCCGTATGACAATGTTATTTTATTAGGAGACTTTAATGTTAATATGCTTGACTTAAACAGCATGAAAGTAAAAAATATGATTGATTTTTTTCAATGTTTTAATCTCCAACAAATTGTGAATACTCCTACACATTTTGTAGGAGATAGTGCCACCCTTATTGATGTGATTTGTACAGACGCGGACTACCGGGGAGTTGAGGTAGATCATATAACGGAACTCGGTCACCATTCATTTGTTACGTGCGAGATCATTTTCAGAAAAGAAAAGCCGACACGTAAGATAATCACATATCGCCCGCTTAAAAACATACTGCAAGATGTTTTTGAACGGGACCTAGAGGTCATTCCGTGGAACTCGATTTGCGAATTAGTTGACGTAAATAATATGGTACACTCATTTAATCTGCACGCTACGCGGCTTTTCGATCTGCATGCACCCATAACAACTAGACGTTTCAAAACTCAACCAACGCCTTGGATAACAGACAATATAAAATTAATGTTTAAATTAAGAAATGACGCCCGCAATCGATACCGTCATACTAATCTCGAGTCACATAAACGTTACTACTTAGGTCTGAAACATTTAGCTATAGTTAGTTTATTAAATGAAAAAAAGGTATTTTTCGATAAATACATTAATGAAAACATACGCGATTCAAAAGCACTATGGTCTAATCTTAAAAAACATGCACTACCAGAATGTAAGATCGATAATCAAATTTCAGGGCAGTTTAACGATCCGGATGGCATAAACTCGGCGTTTCTGGATGTTCCGGGCGACCCTAATGTTACGATATCCCAAGTAACCTTCTTTGAATCCAACCGGTACGGCACAGAGAAGTTCTCACTAAAACCTACAGATCCGACGATTAGTAAAATTATACAGAGCATATCAACCAACGCACAAGGTATTGACGGCATCTCGAGAGATATGCTGAATCTCACCTTACCATGGTCGTTAACAACCATAACGGAAATAATAAACAGATCCATCGTGTCTAACAAATTTCCGGATCTGTGGCGAGAGGCAATCGTGCAACCACTTCCTAAAAATAAAAATCCGCAAAGTTATGCGGACCTTCGTCCGATTAGTATATTGCCCTGTTTGTCCAAGGTGTTGGAAAGAGTAGTGTATTTGCAGATTACCGACTTCCTCGAATCTAACGGAATACTGCCAGACCTACAATCGGGGTTTAGAAAGAGACGCGGTACCACAACAGCCTTGGCCGATGTTGTGGGTAACATCCTCGAGGCTCGGGACCGTGGTGAGGGATCGATACTGACACTGCTAGATTACTCAAGGGCCTTTGACTCAATCAATATCTCACTACTTTTATCGAAACTCTCATACTACGGGTTCGAATACCAAACAGTAAGATGGTTTGAGAGCTATCTGACTGGTAGGTCACAACGCGTTCAGGTTCGCTTGAAAGACGGTACAGCTTTATCATCCTCCCCGCGATCTATAACCAGAGGCGTCCCGCAGGGGTCACTTTTGGGACCGATTCTTTTTATACTCTACACTGCGGATATGATCAATTGCATTAGATATTGTAAATACCATGTATATGCGGATGACACTCAACTATATGTCTCATTTAACGCCAGAAGTACTTCATCCGCCGTTGATATCTTAAATGAAGAACTTGACAAAATTGCCACTTGGTCGTCAATTAACTCACTGGTGCTCAACCCTCATAAATCTAAATATATGGTTTTGGGGAGTAAAAACCAAATCAATTCCATTATTTCTGCGAATCCCGACGTTACTATCATGGGGCAGAGCGTTCAAAGGGTAGAAACTGCGCGTAATTTGGGTCTGGAGATCGACCCGGAGTTGCGGTTTGAGAGTCACATAAATAATATGGTAAAAAATTGTTTCTACAGGTTGAAGGTTCTATACAGAATCCGAGAATTTCTGAGTATAGCAATGCGAAAGAGATTGATAGACTGCCTGGTGCTATCAAAATTGAATTATTGTGACGCTGTATACGGACCGTGCTTCCTGACCAGGACAGAACGCTTGATTCAACGCGTGCAGAATGCGTGTGCCCGATATTGTTTTAGGATACCCCGGAGGAGTCATGTCACGCCATTTTTAAATCAAAACAATATATTAAAAATGGCTGCACGGCGAAACTTACACCTAGCCAGCTTGTTGTTTGGAGTGTTTAATATACGTAAACCAGAATACCTGTTTAATAAGCTAAACTGGAGACACCATCACTACGGATACTCCACTCGTACGACATCCAACCCGCTCTTGATGCCGCTCTATGGAACTACCGCTTTCAGGGGCTGTTTCAAATATGCCGCCACTCGCTGTTGGAATGATTTACCACCCCCCATTAGGTCCCTGAAAACAAAAACAACATTTAAATTACACATGAAAAAATATTTATTAGACATACAAAAAAAAAATAGCTAATATTCAAATACTCACATCCTAATTGTGACCAACGAGCTAAGTAAATCAACTTCCCAGCAGCTTTTTGGCGGCGGTGTGACAGCATTCTGGATAGGTAAGTTGTATAGCACACTGGTATCGTAGTACATATGGCAGATTCCCTTGAACCGCACGTCGTTATTTCTACTATAATTTAATTTTAGTAGCAGGTTAATATATAAGAAAAAATAATTCCTTTTTTTTTTTTTTTAAACTGTGCCTTGCCGACGCGTCCACTCGCCGACCGTGCGCCGGGCGCCTGAGCCTGGGGTCTGGCCTCTGGGCTTGCGCGGCCGCACGGTGACGGTAGTGGGAACGAGAGAGGGCTTCGGCGAAAATATTTTATATAAAATTGTATTGACCAATTATTATTGTTATGGAAAACAATGTATCTATTTAAAAGTCTAATAAGTATTTCGTCGGCATGTCCACGGGCCGAGGCTGTGAGAGGGCTTACACATCCCTCTCCAATCTCCAAATATTGTCAGGATGCTCACCGTATGATAGTTCGGAAGTAAAACACGTGATTAACACTTCAGAGTTTAATAAAGCTACCACCAGTTCGGAACGCAGTCATCCATGGGGAAGAGCTGGCAAGAAACCCTCATGGTTGCTCTTTTAAACACAGCACTTTGAATTACAATTAATGTTGGTACATCGATCACTTTCTCAAACCACTGATGATGTTCCCAATCCTGGCAATACCCACAACTACTCGAAACTATGACGCAACCAAGGCAGTGCAACCCGGATCACAGCGCCTGTACGGTTTACGTACACTTAGTATAACATTTTTTAGCTGATTACGCAAATCGGTCGATCATATTCTGTCGCGATAATTAAAGCGACAGTGTGCATTTTAACTTACAATCGAACGTACCTATGTGAGAGTCACTTTATATTATACTGTATTTAACCAATAAACTTTTCAACCATACGAGAAGAGTTTTCTCTCACCAGCACACTCACACTTACTTAACTTACAACTTAATAGTAATGTACAGTTCACTACACTGTACATTAAATGGTCCTTCGAGCCGGATGCAAGTGATTTGTGTGTCTTAAAGTGTGATAGCGAATCGGTTTGGCTGGCCTCCCACAAGCGGGTCTCCCCAGTCCAGATTGAGAGTCGTGTGTTACATTACGAGGCCATAGATTTACTGAGCATCAACAACTTTCAATTTTCGACGGAGCTAGCGAACAAGACGAGCAACGAAGAAACATTGAAATTTGAAGACCAGTGAAACTACGGAACTATACCCACTGTCTATCTTGTATCCAGGACACAACTATCTTGGAGTCAACACTTAACTTAAGGTACTTACCTATTAACTTAACTACTTACCATGGAGCTGCAACTTACTAAACAATGCGGCATCTTTGAAGACATTAAAACATTGTGTACCAACTATAAAAAAGACAGCATAACTAGAAAAACTGTGGATTATTTGGAAAAACGTTTGGCGAACTTAGAAAAACTATGGGTGAGCTTTAAGGAACAACATCAAATACTGGTGGAAAAAATTGACAACAAAAATATTGGATATTTTAACAACTGTATTTACGAGAAAACTAAAAATTTGTACGACTCAACTAAGGAAAGTATTTTGGATTTGTTAGCTGTTCAACGGAAACAACAACAACAAAATTCTGACTTTGACTTAACCGGACTTATGGACGAAGACACTGAAGACGATGTAAAAAAGCTGATAACTCAACAAGAGCGGAATTTTAAGGCTTTGAACAAGGCTATGTCAAAAATAAATATTAATTCCATAACTGAGAAGTGGGAGTTCGAAGAACATCTAACGACCTTGAAATCAAAATGGGAACTGATTGACAAACTACACTGGGAGCTGGAAGATGAACTAAAAGTCTTTAGTATGAGCACAGATTACAACGAAAAATACGAAGCCATTGAAGTAAAGTATGAAAATCTCAAACGTGATTTAAACAGCAAAATTTGGTCTACCATACATTATCAGCGTTCCGCGCCGAAAATCGATGTCCCGGAGTTTTCTGGAAACTACATTCACTGGATTACTTTTAAGGACATCTTTGTTGAAACTATTCACAATAACCCGAGTATTTCCAAGGCCCAGAAAATGCAGTATTTGAAGACGAAATTGAAGGGTGAAGCAGAACGCCTCGTCCATCATCTGTTTATTAGTGCGGACAACTACGATTCGTGCTGGGAGATATTAGTACACCGGTATAACAACCGTCGACTTCAATTCACATCGTTCATGAGTACCATGCAGCATTTACCAATTATTCAACAATCTACCGCTAACAACTTAAAACGCATGCACGATGTAATAACAGAGTGCTTGAATGGCCTTGGCAACATGGGAGTTGACGTATCGAGTTGGGGACCAATGATTGTTTACAATATGTCGCAAAAATTGGATTCGACAACTCTGAACGAATATACAAAGGAAACCCAGAATAACAAGGAATTGCCTGACTTACAGGAATTCCTTAGTTTCCTAGAGCTCAAATTTCTCGCTTACGAAACTGCGAAACGCTGCATTAAAGACTCTACTGAAAACAAAACTCAACGGCCCAACAACAAGGGTTGGAACAATAACTATACGCCCAATATTTTCTTTTTCTGTATATATAAAAGAAGAAACTGACTGACTGACTGACTGACTGACTGATCGATCAACGCACAGCCAAAACGGCTGGGGTTAGAGACTTGAAATTTTGACAGTAGGTACCTTTTATGACGTAGGCATCCACTAAGGAAGGGTTTTTGGAAATACCACCCCTAAGGGGGTAAAATAGGGGATGATAGTTAGTATGAAAATCCGTCATTTTTGAAGTTAAGTTTATGAAAATTAGTATTTGGCCTTTTAGTCAAAAATAAAAAATATATATTTCAGGATTTTTGGAAATTCCATCCCGAAGGGGGTAAAATAGGGGCAGAAAGTTAGTATGAAAATCTGTCATTTTTGCAGTTAAACGCATAAAATTTGGTATTTGGCCTTACAGTTAAAAATTAAAAATACATATTTCAGGGTTTTTGGAAATTCCACCCCTAAGGGGGTTAAATAGGGTAAGAAAGTTTGTATGAAAATCCTTCATTTTTGAAGTTAATGCATGAAAATTGGTATTTTGTAGTGTATACTTTTTGTCTCAAATATGACCTCCACGCGGGCGGAGCCGCGAGCAACAGCTAGTTTCTTATAAACAAAAAGACACGAAAAAATCGGGCTACACTAAAATTTTCCATGTATCTTATGGACAATGCCCTCTTTGTCACAAGGATCACGTTTTGATGCAATGTAACAAGTTTATGGATATGGATATTGCGCAACGAAATAAAACAGTTGCAAAAATCAACGTTTGTAAAAACTTTCTATACAGCCACGGCAGCGCTGTTTGTAATTCGAGGAAAACATGCCGCGAATGCAACTCTAAACATCATACATTATTACATTTGAATAAACTTTACTACAATGAACCAAATGTTAAAAGAGATCATGACCGGAGTTCGAATCCGGGTCCATCAACATCAACTCAACCCGGCGCTCACCACTTGGCAGCGGATGGCACTGAAATCCTATTAACTACAGTACAAGTCAAGGTGCAATCTGCCGACGGTGACTATATAACTTTGCGGGGTCTCCTTGATCAAGGTTCCCAAACAAACTTGATATCTGAAAGGGCAGCTCAACTACTACGCTTACCTCGAAACAAATTTGACGCCGCTATTACTGGAATCGGATCTACGTCACGTAACTGCAAAGGCCTTCTCCATCTCAACTGCAAATCAATTCATTCAGATTTTGCGTTCAGTGTACAAGCATTGATACTGACCAACTTAACTAATAAGTTGCCCGGCTGCACATTCCAGAGCACTGGTTGGACACATCTACAAAACCTAAAGCTTGCCGATCCTGACTACAATGTGTCCAGCTCCATAGATCTGTCAGAAACGCGTCTGGGTTGGATTTTGTGCGGCAAATTGAAAACTTTCAATTGTCACCTAACTTTAGTAGATACGACTGATTTGTCAAAATTCTGGGAGAGTGAAGATATTACTCAAAGTTTTCAAGACATACAACGAAACGATCAATGTGAAAATCACTACCAACAAACAACTAAGAGATGTCCTGACGGCAAATATGTAGTGACAATGCCCATGGTTCAATCCTTCGAACAACACCTTGGATACTCAAAATCTGCTGCCATTGCACAATTTTTAAAACAAGAAAAACGGCTTCATAGTAACAAACAACTATTAATTATGTACAAAAACTTTATGAATGAATACTTAGAATTACAACACATGGAGCCGGCGTCTCAATCTACATCGAAACAATTAGAATATTATTTACCGCACCACGGCGTTATACGGGACCAATCCACTACAACCAAATTAAGAGTCGTGTTTAACGCATCACAAAAAACTTCTAGTGGCAAAAGTTTAAACAGTTTGATGGAGAAAGGGCCCAACATACAGAAGGACATTCAAGCACTCATTTTGAAGTGGAGAACTTACCGATACGCGTTCACAGCAGATATCGAGAAAATGTACCGTTGTTTATGGATTACTGAAGAGCAAAAATCACTTCAAAAAATCATATGGAGGAGCTCGCCCAATGAACAATTACGAGAATACACCCTATGTACTATAACATACGGTACAAAGTGCGCGCCATGGTTGGCGATGCGGACTTTACAACAGTTAGCGGACGATGATGGTCACTTATACCCCGAGGCAGCGAATCTATTACGTAACGAATTCTATGTTGACGATTTGACAAGCGGGCATAACTGTCTCGAAACTGCCAAAAATCTCCAAAAAGATTTAATACAACTATTACAACGCGGGGGTATGAATCTAAGAAAATGGTCTAGTAATTGTGTCGAGTTATTAGAACAACTAAACGACGATCAAATCTCAAAAACCAACTTTGATTTTAAACACGAAGACTCCATGAAAACTCTTGGCATTGGCTGGAATCCTCATTCGGACACATTCACGTTCAGCTGGAATATTAAACAAAATTCTGAGAAAATATTAACGAAGCGTTCATTACTATCGCAAATTTCACAACTGTACGACCCCCTTGGCTGGTTCTCACCTGTTACAATACGAGCTAAGCTTATTTTCCAACGCGTATGGACACAGAAACTAGCATGGGATGAGTCATTACCCACTGACATACAGGATGAGTGGCTGAAATTGAAAGGACAACTTGAAGAACTTAGAAATGTAAAAATACAGCGCTGGATTGGGAGCATTCAAAACAACATTGAATTATTGGCATTTAGCGACGCAAGTGAGAAAGCTTACTCATGTGTAATTTACACACGTGCATTAAATGAAAATGGACAACCGACACTAAGTTTGCTGGTAGCTAAAACAAGGGTTGCCCCCACTTGCACAAAAACTATCTCTGCCACGACTTGAACTAAGCGGTGCATTACTTTTATCACAACTTGTCAACAAGGTATCTCAGTCTCTTCTGTCACATAACATAACTGTGTGGGCATGGTGTGACTCGAAGGTGGTTCTGGCTTGGCTACATGGTCAGCCGTCGAAATACGAAAAATATGTAGAAAATCGCGTCATTAAAATCACACAAGTGGTACCAGCATCCCAGTGGTTTTACATAGAATCGAAAAATAATCCTGCGGATTGTGCAACTAGAGGGTTATATCCGAAACAACTCGTAAACACTCAGTTATGGTGGCGCGGTCCGGAAATGATGAAATCATTCACGGGCAAACCCGAAGAACAACGTTGTCTATTCACAACAACAGTCGATGAAAAACGCAAAGTGTCAGCCCTAAGCCAAACAGACAATATTATAAACAATTTGTTAAGTAAACAGAGTACATTGAGTCACGTTACGCGGATTATCGCTTGGATTGCGCGATTTAGTACCAATGCACTAAATAACTCTACAACAATGAAGAAACTCGACGCCGTTCGACGAATGCCTCACAATTACTTAACAATATATGAACTTGACAACGCTATGAAAATAATAATAAGAAATATTCAACGACTTGAATTTCATTCAGAATACGACTTATTACTTAAAAATCAACCAGTAACTACCAAAAGTACTATTTGCAAACTGTGCCCTTACTTGGACAAGACGGGCATCATACGCGTGGGCGGACGCTTGAATAAAACGAACTTACCGGTTGGAATGAAAAATCCCGCAATTATTCCAAGAAACAGCAAACTTACTCAGTTATTAATAAATCAAGCCCATGCGGCGACATTACATGGAGGAGCCCGACTCACCCTCTCCTACATCCGTCAAGAATATTGGATAGTAGGAGGTAACAGAGCAGTAAAAACACAATTACACCGTTGTGTGCGCTGCTATCGATTTAGGACTAAAGAGAACTACCAGATCATGGCTGATCTTCCGACTCAACGCGTGACGCCTTCACGACCCTTTACTCATACAGGGGTCGACTTCACGGGACATGTGGATATCAAATTAAACAAAGGAAGAGGCGTTAAAACATCGAAAGGATATATTGCCATCTTTGTTTGTTTATCCACGAAGGCAGTTCATATCGAGCTTGTTTCTGACTTGGGCACTGAAACTTTCATAAGTACTTTTCAGCGGATGTGTGCAAGACGTGGCACACCGAGTCACGTTTATTCTGACTGCGGGACAAACTTCATTGGCGCATCGAAGACTCTAAACAACGAATACGAGTTGTTTAAAACAGAGTTATCGCCCGACTTTTTTGATAAAATGAGTCAAATGAAAGTAGAGTGGCACTTCAACGCGCCTGCTTGGCCAACGGCTGGTGGAATTTGGGAAGCTGCTGTGCGGTCTATGAAACACCACTTACGCCGCGTACTAGGCGATCAGAAACTCACTTTCGAGGAGTTTACGACTTTATTAACTAAAATAGAAGCATGCATGAACTCCCGGCCGCTTTGCCAACTTACAGAGGACCCAGACGAGTTCTATAACTATTTAACGCCTGGACACTTTCTCACAGGCAGTCCAACTATGACGCTTCCACTATCGAACTATGCAGATGACCGGCACCTAGATCTACGGAGAAGATGGCAGTTAACTGAAAACATGTTCTCTCAGTTTTGGAAGCACTGGTCCTCGGAGTATTTAACAACTTTACAGGCTCGCAGCAAATGGCTAAAGCCAACACCTAATATCAAAATTAATGATATCGTATTAGTCAAGGACAACAACATTCCTCCGGGAAAGTGGGCCCTCGGGCGTGTGATCGAAGTCCACCCTGGTAGCGACGGACACGTGCGAGTTGCAATGGTAAAAACGCAAGCTAGCATATTGAAGCGACCTATTGCGAAATTATCGCTACTGCCACTTGAAACCTCACAATAACTTATAACAAAACTTAAATAAATTCATTATTACTTTATCAGTTAACTGAGACACATTATATACAAGCAGAAAGAAAATTAGTCTACAAAATGTTAACAAGTTTAATAATTTTTATTTTTATGGCGGCTGGAACATATGGCAACGCCATACCATCGGCAGTCCTCACTTCAAGTGTTCAAATCACAAGTTTGGGGAGTGATCGCCCTATATACTGCGACAACATTGCACAACTGATTCATAACGAATGGAAATTGCTGATGTACTATAATCTATCTACTTACTGGAGTGGAGTTCAACAATTTGAAAATTACTTGCAAGATATTTTAGAATTCTGTAAAAGTTTGGAGCCGAGATATTGTGAAACTACAATACATCAGCTTTTGCACGAATTGGACCTTCTACAACATTACAACAGTATACTATTGGTCCCACACAAACATCTGTCGGGTCGTACTAAACGGGGGTTGATCAACGGCGTCGGTTACGTCGCGAACAGTCTCTTTGGAATCCTAGATCAGAGATTTGCTGCACAATATCACAAGGATATCCAAAACATAGAGAAAAATGAAAACTATCTACTGGAACTCGTGCGAAATCAAACATCCATTGTCGAAATTGAGAATGAAATTTTGAAGAAAAATGAACAAAACATGAATAACCAGTTTACACTTATAAACAAATTTATGAACGAAACAGATATTAAATTTGCGAAGATCGAATCAGGGATCGAAGCAGCTATGGCAACAACTTTTTTTACTTCGGCTTCGCTTGCTGCACATCTACTACTAACAAACTTGAAAAATATTCAGGAAACTCTTTTCAACACCCTGATGGACACCTATAAGGGGCGAATCGATGTTCATCTACTTACTCCAGTCAGCTTGATCCAACAGCTCACTATTATCTCAGGACAGTTACCTAAAACTTTAACATTACCAGTAGCCAACATTCAAGATGAAATTAAAGATATATATGAATTAATTTACGTGAAGGCTCGAGTTACCAACAGTTACTTTATGTATGAGCTTCATATTCCACTGGCGAATGATGAAGACTTTGTTATATATCAAATACTTCCTTTGCCTATGAAGAATCCATATGATGCAAACAAGACAATAGCTGTTACAGTGTCCTCGAAATACATTGCTGTGAACTTGGAGAAGAATACATACGTCAGATTTAACGAAAAGGAGTTAAATCACTGCGTTCAACGGCAAAAGCATAATTTCGTCTGCATTTTAAACCTACCTATTTTCAATTTACAAAACACCGATGCACCTTGTGAAGCCAAATAATTAGGACATCAATCAACTTTACCGTGTGTTACAAAGAAAACGGAATGCGACTCAGCTTGGGTTGAATTACACAACACGAACACATGGCTAGTGACGTGCTGCGACTCATGCAATATACGTACAGTGTGCGAAGGTGACGTCAGAATGCACGTCATCAATACGACATCTATAGTGTCTCTGAAACAAGGATGTCTCCTTCAGACGAAAGACTTAAAAATACACTCTCATAATCATTACTACAGTAACGTCAAGCTAGATTACGACATTCAAATTCCTTCTCTAGATAGAACGATAAATGCCATAGTTAAAACCCACTCCACGCCGCTGCTGAAGACGAACCATAACGAAGACATTGCAATCGTCGAGGATCGTCTGCGATTCCTAAAGGGTAAAGAACAACTCCCAACGCCAACGTTAACGACTCACGACTTACATCACTATGCCATTTCCTACTTACTACTGGTTGTTATTGGAGTCGCAATAGCCATATGGGTGACGAGTAAACGAGGTTACTGCAACAAAAAACTATGTAACACCAGCAACTCTGCAGGTACCACTGAGAACATCGAGATGCAGTCCATTAAGCCTACTACCAAGACAAAGAAGTTGTTCCGGTCTCGCTCTGCGACGGAGCGCCCGCATCCTAGGACACGAGATGTAGTGAAGGCAATGGTCGCTGCGGGTGCATGTTCGAAGCCTGCCCCCGACGTTGAATTTCATTTGTAGGAACATATACTTATTGTTTTATGTTACATGTTTACTTTATACGTATTTTTATGATTTTTTTGCTATGTACAGGTGATTCTTACATGGTCATACTAGTATTTTTGGTACTTTTCTCGGGTTGGGAATATGTACGGTTTACGTACACTTAGTATAACATTTTTTAGCTGATTACGCAAATCGGTCGATCATATTCTGTCGCGATAATTAAAGCGACAGTGTGCATTTTAACTTACAATCGAACGTACCTATGTGAGAGTCACTTTATATTATACTGTATTTAACCAATAAACTTTTCAACCATACGAGAAGAGTTTTCTCTCACCAGCACACTCACACTTACTTAACTTACAACTTAATAGTAATGTACAGTTCACTACACTGTACAGCGCCCCTTTAATCTACAACCCAGAGCGTACTCTCTGGTCGTAACCCGGACAACTGTATCCCTTCGACTCACTCCCTGGCCTACGCCACTTAATAGCCCGGTTAAGAACTTCCTTTTGACTATCTCTCTACGCACTAAACCACATTGCCAGCTTATCCAGGATTGAGCACACCATACAGCCCACGCAACTTCTTTGAACACTAAGAGTTACTTTAAACTAGGTAGACACCGTCTGCCAAACTGTAATCCGGCATTACGACCTCTAAAGCTACTAACTGTTCAACGACTACTTCACAATTGCCCGGCAAATGGAGAGGTGCTCTTTTATATTGTGATTTTCGTTGTGCCCCACTCCGTGAGTGAGATCACACGATAAACAACTCGAAACCACCCTCAAAATAGCAAAGCAAGTGACGGCGCCCACATTTTACAATAATCAAAGCTATTTGCAAGTTCAATTCAGTGTCCGTATTCATGACGCCCCGACACGGCCTTCCTGACAGCTCACACGTCCTCGTGTGTACCTGAAAAGGAGAAGAAACTCACACAGTAAATCCGTTCATCCGCTCGGCCAATCTCTGACCAATGATAAGCAAACACAAATTTCGATGTCCAATTATCATGCAAACTTAAATACTCTCTGCACCATCACAATTACTCTGCTCTACCTCAATGTAGTTAGTCATACATCACACACACCAATAACTGAACCGGACAACTGCCTTAGGCATCCCTTCGACCAGCTATCATCTCAATATGACAACGTGGACCGGATAACCCGTCAGCGCCCCTTCGATCAGTTATCACACCATCACACACACCATTAACTGAACCGGACAACTGCCTTAGGCATCCCTTCGACCAGTTATCACCTCAATATGACAACGTGGACCGGATAACCCGTCAGCGCCCCTTCGATCAGTTATCACACCATCACACACACCATTAACTGAACCCTCAAAATAGCAAAGCAAGTGACGGCGCCCACATTTTACAATAATCAAAGCTATTTGCAAGTTCAATTCAGTGTCCGTATTCATGACGCCCCGACAAGTATAATATGTACCAATATATGTAAATATATAAATACAGTATAATATATATTCCTACGTATGTGTTTATTTTAATATAGTGTTATTTTGTATATTATTTAATATAGAATTTTACTATGGTATTTACATGTTTTATTATTATTATATCGACTGGCTGGCGTCCGTACGTCACTTAAGGTGACCACTGAAAACCAGCGCTGTGTTGTGGTATGTACTATGTACGTGCCACAGCACAGCAGTATGCTGAGTGGTCACCTACCTGTCACAGCTGCGACAAGCAAGTGCCAAATCCTTTAGTTTTAAGTGTAATAATAGTTTTTGTCAGTGTGGTATGTGCGCGTTGTAGTTTGTGCAAATAAATCGTTTTTCTTTCTTTTCTTCTTTTCTTTCATTAAGAGAGCCAAGGTAGCGGCGAGGAAGGATTTCATCTCGACTCTCGACAGCGACCCGTGGGGGCGCCCTTATCGCTTGGTGATGAACAAGCTTCGCCTAGCGGCGCCCCCGCTGTCGCAGAGTCTCCGGCCAGATCTTCTGGCCGAAGTCGTCGCGGCCTTGTTTCCGGCCACCGTGGAGTCCACTCCTCCACCGATGGCGCCCCGCGAGTCGGCGCCATCGTCGAGTTCGGCAAGGGATATCCCAGAGGTTTCGCCCGCTGAGTTGCGGGCGGCAGTGTCGCGGTTGCGGGGCAAGAACACCGCCCCGGGTCTCGATGGCATCCCCGCCAAGATCTGGGTGCTAGCCATCGAGCACTTGGGGCCGAGGCTCCGCAACCTTTTCTCCGCCTGTTTAGAGCAGGGCGTCTTCCCGTCGCGCTGGAAAACCGGGAAGCTCGTCCTGCTGAAGAAAGAAGGAAGGCCCGCAGAGTCGCCGTCGGCCTACCGGCCCATCGTGTTGCTCGACGAGGTCGCCAAACTCTTCGATCGCATTATTCATGCTCGCCTCGTCGAGCACCTAGAGAGGGTCGGTCCGGGCTTGGCTGATTGCCAGTTCGGGTTCCGGAAAGGCCGATCCACCATCCACGCGATTCTGCGGGTGAAGGAACAGGCGGAAGAAGCGGTGGCCCGGGGTAAAGTAGTAATAGCGGTGTCGCTCGACATCGCTAACGCATTTAATTCCCTGCCCTGGGCCTGCATTCATGAGGCACTGCGGTGCCGCCCTATCTTCGGCGTCTGGTGCACGCGTACCTATCCGAGAGGTACGTGGTGTATCCGGGCGCCAATGGGTGGCACCGGAGAGCGATGGTGTGCGGTGTTCCACAGGGCTCAGTTCTGGGTCCTCTCCTGTGGAACATCGGATATGATTGGGTGCTCCGTGGTGCCAACCTCTGGGGCGTCGGCGTCACATGTTACGCCGACGACACGCTGGTCACTGCGTCTGCTAGGACCTTCCAGGATGCTGCAATTAAAGCGGCGGTGGGTACCGGCCACGTCGTTAGTCGCATTCAGCGGCTGGGTTTGAAGGTGGCCCTTGAGAAGACCGAGGCCCTTTGTTTCCACGGGCCTCGGAAGGGGCCACCGGCCGGTGCCCACATCGTTGTGAATGGGGTGCGAATTCCCATCGGCAAAACTATGAAGTATTTGGGTTTAGTATTGGATAGCCGGTGGGAATTTCGCGCCCACTTTGAGAGATTGGGAGTAAAATTGACTCGGGCAGCAGGTGCGTTAGGAACCCTGCTGCCCAATTTGGAAGGTCCTGGCATCCCTTGCCGAAGGCTGTACGCCGGAGTCGTGCGGTCCATGGCCCTGTACGGCAGTCCCGTCTGGGCCGAGTCCCTGAGCGACCGGTGCGTCGCTCTGCTGCGCAAGCCACAACGTGCAGTGGCGCAGCGCGCGATCAGGGGCTACCGCACGGTCTGGTTCGAGGTGGCTTGTGTTTTGGCCGGTTTCATACCGTGGGACCTGGACGCAAGAACCCTCTCCGCCTCATTTCACTGGCGGGAGGAGGCGTTCAGGTGCGGGGAGAGACCGGCCCTAAGAGAGGTGGAGGCCATCCGTGGCTCCCTCCGCAGAGCCGCCGTGGAGGAGTGGCGTCTCAGGCTGGAGAACCCGACTTCGGGTCAGCGGGTCGTAGCGGCAGTGCGTCCTGTCTTCCGTCAGTGGTTGGACAGGCGCCACGGCGCGGCGACGTTCCGGCTGAAACAGGTGCTCACAGGCCACGGTTGTTTTGGCGAGTACCTGTGTCGTATAGCCGGCGCAGAAGGGTCGGCCGTGTGTCACCATTGTGACAACTGTCCGCGTGACACGGCCCAACACACTTTGGAGGAGTGCCCAGCCTGGGACGAAGAGCGCAGCGCTCTCGTAGCAGTCGTCGGAGGAGACCTCTCGCTGCCGACTTTGGTGTCAGCCATGGTCGACAGCCGGAGGTCCTGGCGTGCGGTGGCCCTCTTCTGTGAGGCAGTTATCTCACAGAAGGAGAGTGCCGAGAGGGATCGGGAACAGCGCTCCGATCCCTCCCGCCGCCAGTCGAGACGGAGGAGGCGCCGGGTTGACGACTGACCGGCGTCTCCCGCCCTGTGGTTTGGGGGCGTTTGGAGAATCCCACCACGGTATCCCCTGCCTGTCGTAAGAGGCGACTAATAGGGGCGTCGGGGGTCGCGGGCGCGCAGCGGGGGGCTGTCGTAGCGCCCTTTCCGGTGTGTCGAAATTTGTTTTGTACATAGTTTTATTTTGTATATACTTCGTCGGCACACCGGGCGACCCCGGGATGACGGCAGCGCGGGTGGTTGGCCTCGTAGCTGCCGTGGACGCCGAGGGCGTCCTTCGGTGCGTGGGGGCTTCTGAGCCCCCCCCACTTGGAGACGGGCCGCAAGGCGGCACCGCGCAGGGGCGGTTTCGGTCGAAAATGGGGCGCTTCTCGCCCCGTGAGCCCGGGACCGTCTCTTATGCGCCGAAGAGGGCCACCGCGGGGTTTTTAGTTGGTATTGCCGGTGTAGGGAATTTGTTAGGGACTCGGCCCAGCGGTCGTCCGGATGTCAACATCTCTCCCGGACGGCTTAACGCTGGGTCGTAAGGCCGGTGAGCCCAACATAACCGTCCCGCCATCCCCCCGGTGGGCCGGTAGTGATAAATCGCTTTTCCCCGCGAAAACAAAAAAAAAAAAAAGTTGTCGAATGTATCGTATTGTTATACGCCATTATAGAGTAAGTCATTATGGATGCCGCATCCGTACATTTCTGATCATATTTTGCCAAACGGTATATTTCTATTAAAGTCGAATGAAAGCGTTCTACTATTCCCGTGGAATTAGGGTTGTGGGGTGTACATATATGTAACTCAATTTTGTACATAGATGTCAATTCCCGCATAAGCTCATTATTGAACTCCGATCTTGGGTCACTACTAATTTTCTTAGGTACACCGTATATAGAAAAATATTTGATTAAAGCGCGTACGACCTCTGCGGTGGATTTATTATTAATTTCTATCGCTTGCGCTAGTTTGCTAAAAGCGTCTACAATAGTTAAATAATAACGGCTCTCTATACTGAAGATGTCTATAAAAATTTCCTGAAAAGGAGCATCTTGTGTCTGGGTTAGTTGTATTACAGGTTTTAACGGTTTCCTATCATATTTTAGTTTTCTACAAGCCTCACGTGAATTTATTACGGATGATATCAATTCCTGCATGTTATTCCAAAAGTAATTTCTTTTAATTCTTATCATAGTTTCTTTTATACCACGGTGGCACGTTTTTCCTTCATGATGCTTTAACACGATCGCCTTCTGCTCATCGCCTTCTGCTTTCAGTCCCTGGTCTGTTATAGTATGTCCTAAATATAATACTTCCTTCCGTATGAACTCAGACTTGTCTAATTGTACCTTTAAATTATTCTGTCTTAGTCGGTCAAATACAGCTCGTAAGTCGTTTATGTGTTCTTGTAAACTGGAACTGTAAATAATCATGTCATCCATATAAACTAGACAATGGTGTCCTTGGAGTCCTCTCAGGATATTGTCCATAGTCCTTTGGAATGTCGCTGGGGCAGTTTTTAACCCAAACGGCATTCGCAGAAATTCATAGTGTCCGTCGGCAGTAAATGCGGTTTTTTGTCGGTCTCTCTCTTCAATTTCAATTTGGTGATACCCGTTCGCTAAATCGAGTGTGGTAAAGTATTTACTTTTACCAAGTTTATCGAATAGGTCTGTCATATTTGGTAACGGGTATTTATCGTCCACAGTCAAGTCGTTCAATCGTCTATAGTCTATAACCATACGATACTTTACTTCACCTGATGCGTCCATTTGTTTTGGTACCATGTGAACAGGTGCATTCCAAGGTGAATATGATTCTCTAATTATATTGTTTTTTAACAGTTTTCTACTTGATCTCGCACTTCCTCTGCTTGTGCGAGAGGTAGTCTATAAGGTTTAACATAAATTGGATCTTCGTTTTTGGTTCTAATGTAATGTTTTACTTGGTTTGTGAATGTTAAGGGTAACTGATCACTATGGAAAATATCTTTATACTCCTTGCATAGATCACTGATACACCTTCTTTCCTCATCATTCAGATGGTCAAGTCTTAGACGCATCAAATTTTCGTTTAGTATTTTGTCAACTTCTATGTCCTTCATTTCTATGTCTGTACAATTAACACGTTCGGTATTTCCTAAAAATTCGGTAACTTTAAAAGGTCTTGTAATAGTCAAAGTCATTGGTTTGTCTAGGGTATTTTGTATAATAGTTGTACCATATCCATTTTTACAGTTTACAATAGCAGACGGCATCCTAACTCCTTCACAAAATTTAGTATAATTTAAAATTGCTTCCCCGGAAAATTGATCCGTAGGTAATTTTACGAGTTGTTCTGATCGCGAATCTAATTCGATCACGTGATTGCCTTCGTTGACTATGGGCAGCGTTGCTGTTTTAGTAACTAGTTTAGAATTTTTTAAGTCAATCACTGCTTCCAGTTGTATTAGAAGGTCATTACCGATCAATCCATCATACTTAGTATCCACGTTGTATACATAAAATTTGTGACACTTATCGCTATTATATATTATATATTGAAGACAAACTGGATCTGCACATCTCTCTAAAAACTCCTGACGAGATAGAGGACGCTACGTATGTTATTACTAACTTAATACAAACTGCTTGTTGGCTCAACACCCCAACAATCGTAAACAAATTCTTCACAAAGAACATACCGCTTGACATTAAAAACAAAATATTAGAAAAGAGAAGACTTCGAAGAATATGGCACTGCAGTAGGCACAGACAAGACAAATCAGCCTTTAACCAAGCTATTAAAGACCTAAAAGCTGCGCTGGATGATGTGCAAAACAAAACACTCCATAGTAAATTAGAGAATCTAACTCCCACAGCAACAACAGACTACCGCCTGTGGAAGTTCACAAAATCACTGAACAGACCCCAAGAACCTAGACCACCAATAAGAACCAAAAGTGGCTGGGCAAGATCTGCCCAGGAAAAAGCCAATATCTTTGCCGAACATCTGGCTGAAGTATTTAGGCCACACGATAGTGAAAACAATGCTTTCGAAAAGGAGGTCGACGAGGTGCTTCAGGAAGACCTCCAGCTCTCTCTCCCTCCAAGAGTAGTTACGGTCTCTGAAGTAAAAAACATAATAAGAAGTTTGCAGAACAACAAGGCTCCTGGATTTGATTTGATTACAAAGGAGGTCCTTACAAAACTTCCGAAATGTGCTCTTGTGTACCTAACAACCCTCTTTAATGGGATATTTCGAGTGCAATACTTCCCTAAAATATGGAAAGCGTCGATCGTGACAATGATACACAAAGCCGGAAAGCCTCGAGAAGTGGTCACATCGTATAGACCGATAAGTCTTCTTACAACAATGTCGAAAGTATTCGAAAAAATCCTATTATGTAGAATAACTCCGTCGCTAAAAAATAACCAAGTAATTCCCAAACACCAATTCGGATTCAGACAGCAACACTCAACTGTAGAGCAAGTACACCGAGTCTGCGAAGATATTCGTAAGTCTTTAGAACGGAAAGAGTATTGCTCAGCAGTATTTCTTGATATCCAACAGGCTTTTGACAAGGTGTGGCATAAGGGGCTACTCTATAAAATTAAACGATGCCTACCTCATAGCTACTATCTGCTACTGGAATCATACCTTTCTGACCGCATTTTCCAAGTACGTGAAGAAGGAGAATCATCAAACTTCCACAATATAATAGCTGGGGTACCTCAAGGCTCCGTACTGGGACCAGTTTTATACACACTCTACACCGCTGACCTACCAGTAGCACATAGTGTTACTACAGCTACTTTTGCAGACGACACCGCTCTATTGGCTAGTGACAAAGATCCCACAATGGCCTCAAGAACTTTACAGACGGCCCTGGATGGTGTGGATAAATGGCTAAAGGAATGGCGAATCAAAGCGAGTGCATCAAAATCCACTCATGTCACCTTTGCTCTGAGAAAAGGGAATTGTCCACCTGTCAAATTGGGAAACAACATCCTCCCCGAGACTAACTCAGTCAGATACCTTGGCATGCATCTGGATAGAAGACTGACTTGGAAAAAACACATCAAAACAAAGAGGGATGAGTTGAACATGCGCTTCAAAAAAATGTATTGGCTGATGGCACGAAATTCAAAACTCTCTGTAGACAACAAATTACTAATCTACAAGATAGTGCTAAAACCCATCTGGACATATGGGATACAACTGTGGGGGAGCGCATGCAACTCTAGTATCAGCATCGTACAAAGGCTGCAGATCGGAATATTATGCACAATAGCAGACATACCTTGGTTCATTACCAATGCTGAAATTCACGAGGCCCTAAAGGTCAAAACAGTCAAAGAAGAAATAATGATATCCTCCACGAGGTATAAAAATCGGCTTGCAGACCATCCAAATGACTTAGCAACAAAGCTGCTGCAAATCAGCTATCCAAAGCGATTAAAACGTAAAGACATCCAAGAGCTGGGTGCCTGATTCCGTAAAGAGTTGCCCTCATTGGAGGGCACTCTGGAGCCTGTGACAACAATAAGAACACATCTGCTCATAGTTCATGACTGATCGCAGATAATTATACATAAAAAAAAAAAAAAAAAAAAAACTTATCGCTATTAAAAGATGGCATAAGTGGGATTTGGACCACTTCATTATGACTACTCGCTGCATGCGTGCTAATAACAGTAAATGGTTCACAAATTGTATATGGCCCGAAGAACTCGTGGGCTTTGGCAGGGCTGATAAATGACCTTGTACTGCCAGTGTCAATCATCAGCTTAGCATCGATTTCCGGTATATATACATATGGTAATTTTAACCTTACGTCACAATTTAATTGTACTATTTCCGGTTTCCTACTGAGGCCTGAACATAAAAATTTTGAATTTCCTCTTGCTTACTATCATCTTTCGACGGCTCAATTTCGTGTTCACTCTCATTCATCTCCTTCTGTGAATAATCAGTATAATAAATTTCCTCTTCTTGTTGCCAATTTTCCTGGCTATCATACGCATAACATGCATTCTCACAATTTTCATAATAACTAGGCTCAGCCAACTCTAACTCATTGAGACGAAAACCTTGGGGTTTTAGCGGCGGCGCGGTACGCATGGACACATCAGTGTCACCGGGCTTATTAATAGGAGGGGGCCTATAACCGAGTTGCCCCTGGTTAAATTGGTTTGTATTAAACTGCGAAGGTGGCATAAACCTTTGTTGCGCGCCGAACTGTTGTGGCCCTAACTGCGATCTGTAACCTAACTGCGGCCTATATCGTAAACGGTTTTTGGTTAAATTGAGTGAACGGTAATTGTTCCGTATATTATGTTAGCACAAGCCTAAATCGTTCATTCCATATCTTTTCTGATGTTTAAAATCATGTTGTCTGTCACATAATTCACCGGAACGTATACAATGCAGAAAGGTGCTGCCACCTATAACTCAACACACTCTCTTCCCTTTTGAACGTCGTAACGTACGCTCTAGCGAGTGCGCGCGCGCTGCTAAAATCTAGAAAATTGACTTTCTTTGGAAATACGAGATTAGTATTCGTGTCTGGTGCAAACCCGAAGATAGCGAGACAGGCAACCAGCAACCTATATCGCCACCACGGGGTACCCCAGAAGACCGGCAGTTCTGCTGTATCAGGTGAGTGGCAGACAAAATCATACAGTCCACTTAAAATTACAAAATCAAAGCGGGTTACGACCAACAGGTCGATTTCCCCAACATATTTTGGACCTTCGAACCGTATGTTCAAGGTATTGTAAGGTTTGTGCTAGCATAGTACTTATTTCTGTCCAAAAAAGTCGTTTTCATTTTGCTAATCGACGGAATCCACCCTCGATTATAAAATTATATCAATTCCATTTTCCTAGGCTTAGCGTATATGTTTTTCGACAATACCATTGCGTACTGTTTTTTCGAACTGTATTAATTCATTTTACGAATGAATTACTAGGTAAAATAGCGAATTTTACAATTTCATTTTTTTTTTCTCCCAACTTGTGGGTACATCGTTCGGCCTACGCCACACCGCTAGCGCTCGAGTCGAACATTACCTTTAAAACAAGTTTTCGGAAACTAAGGCACGCGATCCACAGACAGCTACGATTCATTTATAATATTTTACAATACAAAAATACATACATCATATTCAAATTTAGAAATAGTCTATGTATTACGTACTAGACACAACTCAGTATTACTGTATATTTATTCATTTGCCGTATTTTCGTACGACAACATATTTAATATAACATTACGTGTTACATTAAACTATTTTAACGCTGTTAGTGTACTGCATACCTAACACATATTTCTTATACCTACCTGACACATAATAAAATCATTATGGAGTTAGAACAATTAATATTTGAACGTAATATTTCAATGAATAGCATTCAACGTATGGCTGATTGTTCTTCATCAAATGAAGCCGAATTTCGTGTTCGTACGAAGGAACTTAACAATGTCAAAAAACTATTTTTCCTCGTACAGGGTAAAATCGAAAAAATATTAGCTAAAAGTGGAGAATTCAAACCAGAAGAACAATTGGATATACGTAATCATTTTGACAACTTATATTACACAGTACAGATCACAGCTGATCAATTAAAAACTATCGAACGTAGACAAAGTATAGCTAACGTAAAACAGACTACATGTTGCCATGGTCAAGGTCATTCGAGAGATCAGTTACCTATACTTACATTACCTACTTTCCACGGTGAGTTGACCGATTGGAATGCATTTTATGATTTGTACTTGTCATTAGTTCATAACAATGAACAGTTATCAAATGTAGAACGTTTCAGATATTTACTTTTGTCCTTACGGGGCGAACCTTATAACTTAATTAAATCACTTCCCATCACTGGGGATAATTATGAGAATGCTTTACAGGTATTGTTAGATCGTTATCAAAATAACAGAATTATTGCATCTAAACACTTAGATAAAATCCTTGATGTTGACCCAGTCATTGATAAAAATTACGAAAAGAGTCTGCGTAATATTTTAATGGTTTACAAAGAAAATATAACCGCATTAAAGTCTTTCGACTTACCGGTCACCGAATGGAGTTTTATTTTATTAAATATCTTACTACGTAAAATTACACCTACTCTTCGAAAACGTTTTGAACTATCGCTGAAGTCATCTAGTAATATTCCGTGTGTAAATAAGCTGGTTGAGTTCTAAAATAAAGAATTAGTGGCAACTGAGTCGATGTATATCGCCCCTGTGACTGCGTCGCGCTCCTTTGTCTCAGGCACCGAACCTGCGGTTCGCCACGCTCACTCCGCCGCGTCGCCGCGCCATCCGTACGGCTCGAGCCGCAGAGCCATCGCGCGCTCGCATTCAGACGCACACAACCACACTACATCTATACGTAACTTCGACGTGCCGTTTAAACGTAAGAGCGATTCGCGCTCGATGAGTATTCATGCTGCAACTTCAAATCCCTCCGGTATTAACTATATTATTAAATGTCATTATTGTAAACAAAATTCACATCCATTAAATAAATGTATTAACTTTAATAAATTAACTTTATCCGAGAAGAAATATTTTATAGAACAAAATAAAATTTGCAACAATTGTTTATTTACTGGTCATGAAATTAAGGATTGTAAATCGCGACACAACTGCCGTGTGTGTTCGCAGCGTCATCATACGTCTATACATGAAGATGTATCTTCCAACGTAATACTGACTACCGAATGTAACTTTAATTCCCCTGAGCCAGCCTCAGTAGCGGAACAATCTTCTTCGCCCAAATCATTACGTGATTTTTCTGGGTACAAAGATAATAATTGTACGGTTCTACTTACAACCGCGCTTGTTAACATCTGTTCGACTGATGCTAGTTCGTACAGTCCTCGCCCTGTGCGCGCTTTAGTTGACCAAGGCTCTTAGGCTACTCTTATAGCGGAGTCATGCGTCCAACGACTAGGGTTGAGACGTTATCATGCGAAAACCAGCATGACTATCACTGGCATAGGCGACAAAAACGAGCAGCCGCGTGGATACGTTTTGTGTGAGGTTACGCCTCACAACAAACCGGAACCTAAATTATTTATCGAAGCTCTTATCTTACCGAAGTTAACGAGCTATTTACCACAAATTCCAACCTTTTTCGAGGACATTCCTCATCTTAAAAGGCTTACTTTAGCGGATCCAGAATTACGTTCTGTGCGTCCCGTCGAACTTCTGTTAGGATCAGATTATACCGATCTGATATTGTTACACGATAATATCAAAGGCCCACAGGGTACACCTGTGGCTATTAATAGTATTTTTGGTTACTTACTTAACGGTAAAATTTCCCACTCATTGCCAGCACAAGTCTGCATGAATGTTAGTACATATCAACTTGATATGCAATTACAAAATTTTTGGGAAGTTGAATCAGTACCCGATATCAAGCCTCTAACCAAAGAAGAATCTCTTTGTGAGTCGATTTTCGTCAACACTCATAAACGTGATAGCTGCGGAAAATACATTGTTTCCCTTCCATTTAAGGAACATGTACTTCCTCTCGGTGATTCACGCCAAATCGCTCTCAATCGCTTGTACAAGCTTGAACAAAGGCTTACTCGCGATCCTTCTCTGCGAGAAGAATATTCCAAATGTCTTCGTGAGTACGAGACATTAGGTCACATGGAACCTGTCAATAAGCACACGGTTTCCAACAATATTCCCTATTACATTCCTCACCATTGTGTGATCAAAAAGTGTTCTGCCACGACAAAATTCAGAGTAGTCTTTGATGCCTCATGCAAAACTACTAATGGTCGATCACTAAACGACAATTTGCTTATTGGTCAAAAATTGCACCAAGATATAAATGAAGTTCTTTTAAAGTTTCGGCTACACAAGATAGTCTTTACAGCGGATATAAAAATGATGTATCGCTTTATTCAAATACGTCCTGAGGACCGGGATTTCCAACGGATTCTTTGGAGATACTCTTCTAAAGATCCTGTCCAGGAGTACCGACTTTGTACTGTGACTTTCGGCGTGGCTTCAGCGCCATTTTTAGCACTTCGTACACTTCGTCAATTAGCAATTGATGAAGCTAACTCTTTTCCACTTGCCTCGCAAGTGTTGCTGAATGAAGTGTTTGTCGACGACGTCGTATCAGGCGCTAACACTCTGGAAGACGCTCTCGTTAAGCAGCGTGAGCTCACTGCTATTTGCAAAGCGGGATCCTTTGAACTCCGCAAATGGACAAGCAACTGTCCTGCCTTTTTATCTTGTATTAGCAGTGACATCTCAAATCGAGATGATGAAGCTCTGATTATTTCCGCTCTCGACACTGACACCACAGTTAAAGTTTTGGGCCTCAAATGGGATCCCAAATCAGATTCTTTTTCATATCGGGTAGCAACTCCTCCAACAAGATGCACAAAACGCATTATGCTTTCAGAAATTTCAAAGATTTATGATCCACTTGGCTTCCTTAGCCCAATTACATTGTTTGCTAAACATTTAATTCAACTCTTATGGATCTCTGGTACGGATTGGGATGAAGCACCCCCGAAAGGTATATGTGACCTTTGGTTGAATTTCATATCGGAACTTTCACTTCTTGAATGCATATCATTACCACGTCACGTTATTCCTAATCCCATGAGTAACATACAAATACACGGTTTTGCGGACGCATCTGAGAAGGCATATGCTGCCTGCGTATATTTACGTGTCATCGACACAAAGGGCACTGCGCAAATCTGTCTTCTCCTTGCAAAGACAAAAATTGCACCCTTGAAACGTATTACACTCCCACGATTGGAGTTATGTGGAGCTTTGCTTTTATCAAAGCTTATACAAAAAATACTTATAACCTACAAAAACATTCTGCCTAGTGACAATGTTTATGCATGGAGTGACTCTTCGGTCACACCTGCATGGTTACGCTCATCCTCACATGAAGGGCGCACTTTTGTGTCCAATCGTGTGACGGAGACAACTAGCCGCGTGCCAGCCGCTCACTGGCGTCACGTGCGTTCCGAGGACAACCCCGCGGATCCAGCATCCCGAGGTGTGCTTCCATCTAAACTAGACAAGGCGTTATGGTTTAATGGGCCCATCTGGCTCAAGTTGTCTCAAACTGATTGGCCCTTGTCAAAAGTTGATTTACACACTGACGAAGAAAGACGTCAGCATGTTCTTATATCTAAACAAGTAATCCCGGACTTACAATTTCCTGAGCGATTTTCGTCGCTACCAAAATTATTGCGAGTTATTTCTTTAATATATCGTTTTTATCATAATTGCCGTAAGTCACAATTTTATTCATATCGGCATATTACAGTTTCCGAAACTAAATTAGCTCTAACTCGAGTTATCAGACTCGTACAGCTAGATCAATTCGCTGAAGATATTTCACGACTTAAAGATAACGATATATGTACAAACAAGCTCCAAAGACTTAAACCGTTTCTAGACGACGCCGGACTTCTTAGGGTCGGCGGCAGGATACAACGTGCTCAAATATCGTACGATGCCAAGCATCAAATTATTTTACCTAAAAAACATTTATTTACAAATTTACTTATCGATTATTTTCATAAATTATATTTACACGTTGGTCCGCAGACGTTACAATTTTTATTAGCCCAGACGTATTGGATTATTTCTGCCCGCGATGCAGTCCGTATGCGTACACGTCGCTGCGTGCGATGCTTTCGCGTGCGACCGTCAGCTCCGCAGCCACCCATGGCTTCTCTCCCTGCTGCAAGAGTAAGCGCTCTTAGGCCATTCTTACACGTAGGCGTAGACTTTGCTGGGCATTTCAATCTCAAATCAAGTAAATTTCGTAACGCGAAAATCTACAAATCTTACGTATGTGTCTTTGTATGCATGTCAACAAAGGCAATACATCTCGAATTAGTTCCAGATTTATCGACGGATTCATTTCTTAACGCTTTACGCCGTTTTGTTTCCCGACGCGGACTTTGTAGTGATATTTATTCTGACTGCGGTCGTAACTTTGTAGGATGTCATAACTATCTTAAAGATTTGCAAACATTCTTGCAAAACTCTGCTAACCAAACTCAAATTAATGAAAGATTAACTGATCTATCAATAACTTGGCATTTTAACCCACCATATGCAAGCCATTTCGGTGGTATATTCGAAGCAGCTGTCAAAAGTATGAAAACACATCTTTATAGAGTCATAGGGCAACTTACCTTAACTTATGATGAATTCAACACACTTCTAACTCAAATAGAAGCCATACTAAATTCGAGACCACTTTGTACACAGAGTAATGATCCTACCGATCCATTGCCTCTTACACCAGGACATTTCTTAGTCGGGCAACCATTGACTTCTTTACCTGAAATCGATCTTAGTACTGATTCTACCAGTCATCTAGTACGATGGCAAATTATTCAACAAGCTGTACAACATTTTTGGAAACGCTGGAGTGTTGAATACCTTCATCAACTTCAGCAAAGAAGTAAATGGTTTAACGACACTACGAAGACACCCCTCAAAGTGGGTTCCGTAGTTGTGTTAGTTGATAACACATTACCTCCACTACAGTGGCGCTTGGCTCGTGTGCAACAACTCCACCCGGGCGCTGACGGTGTTACTCGTGTTGTAACAGTACGCATTGGTGACACAATTACAAAACGACCTGTAGTGAAGGTCTGTCCTCTTCCTATCGACTAGCTACACATATCTATTATCATTTTCGTAGCTCTATGTTAGTTTAGTATCTTTAGTTTTCTTTTAAAATAGATTATTTTAAGGTCGGCGGCATGTTCCGTATATTATGTTAGCACAAGCCTAAATCGTTCATTCCATATCTTTTCTGATGTTTAAAATCATGTTGTCTGTCACATAATTCACCGGAACCTATACAATGCAGAAAGGTGCTGCCACCTATAACTCAACACACTCTCTTCCCTTTTGAACGTCGTAACGTACGCTCTAGCGAGTGCGCGCGCGCTGCTAAAATCTAGAAAATTGACTTTCTTTGGAAATACGAGATTAGTATTCGTGTCTGGTGCAAACCCGAAGATAGCGAGACAGGCAACCAGCAACCTATATCGCCACCACGGGGTACCCCAGAAGACCGGCAGTTCTGCTGTATCAGGTGAGTGGCAGACAAAATCATACAGTCCACTTAAAATTACAAAATCAAAGCGGGTTACGACCAACAGGTCGATTTCCCCAACAGTAATCTCACCTGATTATTTGGAATTCCAAATTTAAATTGTGGTGGATTCGTCACTTGAAATACAGGTTTAAATCCGCTTGGCTGTATAGGCATACGAACTACGTTAGCCATATTAGGCATGCTTAGCTGTGTATTTGGGGTGTTGAATTTTAATGGCCCCGGTATTAACTGTTGTCTATTTAACTTATTTTTCGAATTATACTGTTCGTAAAAGTTAACTTCCTCTAACACATACTGTTTCGTAACCGTGTTCCTTTTCTAATTATATCGTTTAAATTATTCCTGCAATTAATTTAATTGGGAAGGAGCGACCAAGTTCACATTCGCACACGGGTTCGCGTAAGACCCGGCACCGCGCGCCATCTAGCGGAAGGAAAGCAAACCACCCTACGCGTGCCATGGCGCCCTCTACGACAACTTAGCGGCCATCTTCCTGTTTGCATCCGCACGGCGCGGCGCGTGCACCGAAAACGAAAATCATCCCGGTTCACTAAGTTACGGAATCCGAACTCTTTTATTATTGCCTAAGAAGCTCTTCCTGCAGTACTGCAGGTGTATTAAAGTTCGTAAAGTGCCTAAAGTAGAAACTTTCAAGTGACTCGAAGCGGTGACGCGGCGGTCACCAACCACCAGGAGCGGGACTCTCCGGGACTTCGAGAACATCAGCCCGTGAGTACCTTACCAGTTTGCATTGGTTGCAGGAAATAATTTTTCCCCCGTCAAGGCTTGGTTAATTTCCTATCTTGCGATTGGAGGAAGCCTTGTCCCATATGTACGAATCCCGTACATATTTGTGGTGCCGAAACCCGGGATTTTAGAAAAATAATAGTATCCGAACCGCTAGTTTCAGTTTAAAACGTTCATCCTTTATTTGTCGTAAAATTTGAGTCAAATTTCAATTTACGTGAATTGCGAAACATTATACCTACCTACCCGCCATTACGAAGTTTATGTATAAAAAACTCCGGTCTAGTGTACTTTCCTACTTTAGGCATATGATTTGTTGCATAGAAAATTTTGTAATTACATCTATTTTCCTACATTTCGTAAAATTATCGGTTAATTTTATATTTAGCGTATCGAAATCCTATAATCCGGCAAAATTGTATGAACTACAAAGTTGCCTGATCACTTCGCCGTATACGTGACTTTTTAATTTATCCGTATAATATTGACCATGGCTCAGACGCCATTTTGTTGCAACTTATGTGTCTTTAATATTTCGTAAATAGGAAACATCGTAATTCAATCTTAATTTGAAAAATAAACATTCGAGTCATTTATTGGCATATTTTTACTAAATTAGACATCACTTAACATACAATTTCTCGTATACAATTTTTTCGTAATCATTCAATTGTATTCAAATAAATAGTCGTAATTCCGTTTCGTGTATGCATTTCCAAAAAAAGAAAATAACTGCAATATTTTCGATAAATTTGACTCATCAAAATCTTATTAAAATTAGATGTCATAACCATTGCAGTTAATACGTACAACAAAATCGAGTTAGTGATTCATTTTCGTTAAATATTAACCATTTCGTTCGTCGCGCCGAAGTACATTTGTCCGCTTATTCCATTGACATACCTAAGTATACATATATCTACTCGCTCACGTTCACCGTTCTTGGGCTGGTGCGTCGCTATGTTATATTAGTGTATTTATACGTGTGTAATATTGTGACTCTCGCCTCGTTACCTTTGGTGCAACATTTCTATTACATATACGTCGTTGTACCACCGTGTTTCGATTCTCTCACATTTACACTTCACACTTAATAATATAATTATACTCCGACTAACTAGTACAGAGATTCAAATCCGTATCGGGTTTTAATAAATAGGTCTTGCCGTTTAGGCACCTGTCTATTAAAACAATAAATATATATAGGTAGGATAAGTAGGTACAAGCGAACAGCAAGCGGCCTTACTTCGTAATATTATTTTCGTGCCGTATTTTTTCGTTTATATACTCGTTCGGTCGTGTCTATTATTGTTGAGGATTGACGTGAACTTACTATACCTCCGTTATTTTCTTGTATAGTAAGTACTTTCCCGCGCTGTATATAGACACTTTATCTTGAGTATATAATTCTATCAATTTAGATTTAATAATCATAGTTAGCATTGCGTACCCTTTTCAATACTCGAGTATCGTACATTTCCGGAGTATTCTCGTATGGTACTGTTCGCGCGTGGGGGTAAGTAGTGATTAAAGTTTCGAAAACATTTTTTTTTGTAATTGTTTCGGTAATTATTTCCGATGTCGTACCATACGTTACGCGCTTCTAAGCCTAAAATGGGCTCTAAGCGTTTGTCGAAGTCTGCAAGTGTAGATGGACCAACTGTTCGGGAATTGCCTGCACTCCGTCGAAAGCGTACCCTGGCAGTTAATCGTTTAAAAAAGCTTTTACAAATTGCAGAATTAGCTAAAGTTAATGAATCATATTTAGATTCCTTTAGTGTTCAATTTTCCGCGTTACCGAAATTAATTGTGAGTTTCGAGTGTGCTCATTTAGACATATTAGGCGTTATCGAAGATGGTGATTTCGAACAAGAGGATGAACTTCGTTCCGCGTTCGATGATATTCATTTTGAAATAATGGCTATCCATAGGAAGTTATTTCCCGATCCTTCGAGTCCCCCTTGCGATAAGACGGAAGATCATTCGTCAAGGTCAGACATAAAGTTACCTAAAATTAACTTACCTTCGTTTTCCGGGGAAATAAAGGCGTGGCCTAAGTTCTTTGATTTATTCAACTCTTTGATTCATAATAACGCATCACTTTCAGATACGCAGCGTATGCAATACCTTGAGACTAGTCTCAGCGGCGATGCCTTGGGTGTTATCCGTTGTTATCCCATTCAAGGCAAATATTATCGCGGGGCGTATGAGGCGTTGGTAGCGAGGTATCGTGATGAACGAGAATTGGCTTTTATGTGTTGGAAGGAAATATTAAATGTTAAGTTACAATCTCTTTCACCATTCGATTTTCGTCGTAACTTAGATTTAATAAATGAAAACTTAAACGTACTATCGGGCATTGACCTTCCAACTCATGAATGGGATTTTGTTCTGTGTTATTTAATTTTATCAAAATTAGATACAAAAACCCGGCGTGCTTTTGAGCAAAGACAAGATTCAACAGAATTACCGCAATATAAGGAATTAAAAGATTTTTTGTATAAAAGGTCTGACGCATTAATTCGTGATGATCATTTTTCATCGATTGATTATAGTAAACATAATGTGGGAAAATCTTTGGACAAATCAAAACTAGTTAAAAGCGTTTCGTATAGTAAGTCAAAGCCGCAAAAGCAAACCACTTCCGTATTTCTTTCCAATACAACAGAAAAATCACACACCGAAAAGAAAGCCAATGCACCTTCGTCTTTACGAGCACCTGCTTCGACAGTAATTCAATGTTCATTTTGTTCCGCGGATCATTCGGTAATTACGTGTCCTAAATTCGGACAACTTTCTGTCGCGGAACGAATCGAGCACTCCCGAACCCATCGCTGGTGTTTTAATTGCTTAAGGCCATCTCATACTGTAAGGGACTGTCGGTCGCTGTTTAGGTGTACTAAATGCCGTGCCAAGCATCATACGCTCCTTCATGAAGAAGTAGCAGTTACTTCTCCTCCTAACGTTACTCCGAAGGATAAACCTGATAATCAGATTCGCGTAATGACTAGTATTCGTGAACATTCTATCGTTTTATTATCAACTGCTATTGTTCAAATTCGTGATTCATCAGGTAATTTCCAATCGTTTCGCGCTTTGATTGATTCTGGTAGCCAAAGTCATTTCATCACTGAGCATGCCGTTCAGCGTTTAGGAATTGCCATTAGTTCAGCTATTCCTAAGGTTAGCGGTTTGGGTCATTCGATTGCTTCCATATCTGGTAAAATCAAGATCGATGTTGGACTGAATCAACAATCTCTTTTTACCATCGAAGCCTTAACCTTACCGAGTATTTGCGGCAAGATGCCATCCATTCGACTAGATACCTCTTCGTGGCATCATATTAAAACGTTGCGCCTAGCTGACCCAAATTGTCACAAACCGGGTCCTATCGATCTGCTCATCGGTGCTGAATGTTTTGCTTCTTTGCTGTTGCCGGGATCATTCAGGGGAGATTCGAATCAACCGTCTGCCCTAAATTCCGTGTTTGGTTGGTTGCTCGTTGGGAACGTAAGATACTCAGAACCGGAAGTTAATTCATTTTTCGTTTGCGAAGAGCTACAACTTGACCACGAACCTCCCAACGATGTAGCCCAATTCGTCCGTCCAAGTCGTTATCTCGAGCAACTGCCTTTACTAGGATCGTTGCCGATTCCCCGTTACGTACCAGGACAAGACTGTCTATCTTGTGAGTTGCAAGGCGATTCAGATAGCTCGGAAACGGGAGTTGGTGCAGAGGGCGATATTGAGAGTTATTCTGTTATATCGAAAACTCGAGTTGCCTCAACGAAAACTACGTCACTGCCTCGGCTGGAGCTCTGCGCTGCGGTCCTTCTCGCCGATTTGCTGAAGTTTGTTATCGATGTTTTTTCGTCTTGGTTTTCATTTACTCGTGTGTTTGCGTGGTCAGACTCTACCGTTGTTCTAGCGTGGCTTCGTTCTCACTCTTCCCGCTGGAAAACTTTCGTTGCGAACCGCGTAAGCCATATTCACGATGTTATTCCAGATGTTACTTGGCGTCATGTAGCTTCAGAGGATAATCCGGCGGATGTCGCATCTCGTGGGCAGCTACCGTCAGAGTTGCTTGACAATCGGTTATGGTGGGCGGGACCCGCCTGGCTCCGCTTACCCAATGACCAGTGGCCACACCTTGATGTTGCTCCTGATGATGACATTCTACATTCGGAGGAGAGGGTCCCGAAAGCGTTCTTCACTTCCGACGATTCGAAATGTTCGCTCGTGGATACTCTGCTTGAACGTTATTCGTCAATTCGGAAAATTCAACGGATAATTTGTTGGTGGTTGAGATTCATCGACTTCATTCGTTATAAAGGTACACGTCGCTCTAATGGGTTTTTAAACCGTGCAGAGCTTCATAATGCATTGTTGATTGTTGTAAAACACAATCAAAGCGTATTTTTTGGAACTGAAATTCAACAGCTGCTTAAAGGTCAGTTGTTATCGAAGCAAATGCGTAAGTTAAACCCATTTCTCGATACGCAAGGAATTCTCAGGGTGGGCGGTCGTTTATCTAGGTCCGGCCTTGAATTTGAACACAAGCACCCCGCCTTGCTTCCTCGTAATTCTAGGGTAACTTATTTGATTATTGAAGCGGTTCATCGTGAAAATTGTCACACGGGCGTGAACACCACGCAATATCTTATTTCTCAACAATTCTGGATACTATCTCCAAAACGTGCCATTCGGAATTGTTTATCAAAATGTGTAGCGTGTTATAAAACACACCCATCTCCACTCGAACCTTTCATGAGTGATTTACCTGCGGTTCGTGTTAATCAGGTTAAACCGTTTTCGATTGTAGGAACCGATTATGGCGGTCCTTTTCGTATTAAAACCGGTAAACACCGCGGTGCAAAAATCACTAAAGCTTACTTATGTTTATTCGTTTGTCTCGCGACTCGGGCGGTTCACCTGGAAGCAGTTTCGGACCTTTCGTCAGACGCTTTTCTAGCTGCGTTGCGTAGATTTTCCGGGCGTCGCGGCCGGGTTAGCATCATTCATTCGGATCACGGGACAAATTACGTCGGTGCTGATGCACAATTGATTGAGTTTATGCGGAATGCGGCTCATTCAAATCGAATCGAATTTCGTTTCAATCCGCCCTCAAGTCCTCACTTTGGAGGAGTGTGGGAAATACAAATAAAATCCGTGAAATCACGTTTGTACCGTATAGTTGGCGACCAATGTTTAACGTTCGAGGAATTGAACACACTTTTTGTGCAAATAGAGTCAATTCTTAATTCTAGACCACTTTGTCCTCTGAGTTCTGATCCAAACGATTTGTCTGTTTTGACACCAGGGCATTTTCTTACACTCGAGCCGTTAACGACTGTCCCTGATGAAAATTTAGCTTCTTTAAATATAAATCGATTGGGTCGATGGCAATTAATTCAGCGATTTCAGCAGGATTTCTGGAACCGTTGGAAACATGAATATCTTCATTCTCTAACTCAGCGGGCTAAGTGGATGTTTACATTCGAAGCCATTAAGTGTCGGTTCCGTGGTTATTTTGAAAACCGATAATTCTATACCGTTGCATTGGCCTCTAGCTCGCGTTGAAAAGTTGCATCCGAGCCCGGATGGCGTGGTTCGAATTGCAACAATTCGTACTACTGAAGGTTCTCACCTCACGAGACCTTTAGTCAAGCTCTGTCCTTTGCCTGACCAAACCGATTGATAATGTTCTATATTTGATACGTTAAACTTAGTTATTAATTAGTTTATTCTTAATTCGTATGCCTAATTTAGATTAGTTCGTTTTAGCTTGCTTTCTTTTATTTTGGAAAATACATAATGTATTTAGGTGGGCGGAATGTTTCGTAACCGTGTTCCTTTTCTAATTATATCGTTTAAATTATTCCTGCAATTAATTTAATTGGGAAGGAGCGACCAAGTTCACATTCGCACACGGGTTCGCGTAAGACCCGGCACCGCGCGCCATCTAGCGGAAGGAAAGCAAACCACCCTACGCGTGCCATGGCGCCCTCTACGACAACTTAGCGGCCATCTTCCTGTTTGCATCCGCACGGCGCGGCGCGTGCACCGAAAACGAAAATCATCCCGGTTCACTAAGTTACGGAATCCGAACTCTTTTATTATTGCCTAAGAAGCTCTTCCTGCAGTACTGCAGGTGTATTAAAGTTCGTAAAGTGCCTAAAGTAGAAACTTTCAAGTGACTCGAAGCGGTGACGCGGCGGTCACCAACCACCAGGAGCGGGACTCTCCGGGACTTCGAGAACATCAGCCCGTGAGTACCTTACCAGTTTGCATTGGTTGCAGGAAATATTTTTTCCCCCGTCAAGGCTTGGTTAATTTCCTATCTTGCGATTGGAGGAAGCCTTGTCCCATATGTACGAATCCCGTACACATACTCTAACGCTTTTTCTAACGTCTCTGGTGATTTTAACCTAACTACTCTTATTAAATTTTCAGGCAAATTAAACAAGAAAACGTTAAGCGCTGTACTATTATAAATCGTAATTTTAGCTTTTTTGATTTCAGTATTTCACAATTGATTCACTTTAGATATTAATACTGATCTAATAGATTGAATGCGATTACAAAAGTCAAGATAATTTTCGCCTTGCTTCATTTTAGCACCTTCAAGCTCTATCGCGATACATTCCTCGCTGCGAGGATCACCAAAATGTTGAATCAGCAATTCTTTAAATTCCGACCATGTCTCTATATCGTCTCGCTCACTTATTAAGGCAGCGGCAGTGTCTTTCAATCTACTGGATATAGTATGCATAACATAGACATTTTGCTCTCGGGATCCCTTATAGTTATCAATAATGTACTCACATTTTCTTAAAAATGAATTTAAATGACACTTGTCACCCCCGAAGATTGGGATAAGCTTTATCATTTCATTCGGTATTATTTTAATGGTCGTCATTTTTAGACAATAATTAATTAACACAAAATAAGAAAATAACTAAATAATAATCGCTTAATAAAAATGATTTTTTACGCTATGTAAAATAACCAACTCTAAGGTAAACCAGATAAGTTATAACGGAAAAGGTTCGATTCCAAATATAACAAAATAAGACAGGAATGGAAAGGCGAAAAATTCATTCACCAGCCAATCACCTCCATCCTCTGCTCTGTAGAACTCGACGAATTTTTATTGGTTCTTCTGGATTGCCACACACGCCGTACAATCGCGAATCACGTATACACACTTTTCTGATCACGTATTACAGAGTTCATATGTTCACGCACTACTCCAACTTTCTGGAGCTTCTCGCGAAAGACGGTGCAACGAACCAGGCAATCCTACCGGCTGTGCCAGTCAAGTGTACGGGAGCGAAGAAAGCTTTTTTAAAAAAAGTAATTTTAAATTTAAAAATGTTTATTTAAATTGAAATTAAAACTAATGTCCGAACAAAGTGAGATGCTCTAGACTACTGGCTTAACTAACTTATTATTTTTACGTTACAATTATCGCCCACGCATTTAGTATACGGTGGTCCGGAGACTGTTATCTTAGTTAGCAATTTCGTAAGAATTGTTATTCGAACAACAACTACCAGTTAAACTGAGTAAGCTGTCTCGCTTGCAGCTGTAGTTATTAATCGTCCGGGCGACCGCATAACTACCTCGCCATTTGAGTGGCATTCGGGAGTAATCATTGAGCAGTTAGTAGCTTTAGAGGTCGTAATGCCGAAATACTGTTTAAAAGTAATAAGTTAACGTGATGTGAAAGTGTTATTGTGTTTTGAATATTGTAACGTAAATTGTGATGTGTTTAAAAGAGCAACCATGGGGTTTCTTGCCAGCTCTTCCCCAATGGATTACCGCATTCCGAACTGGCAGTAGATTAATAAACTATGAAGTGTTGATGAAGTGAACTTGTGTTTATTTACCGAACTATCATACGCTATGCATCCTGGCTATGTCTGGAGATCAGAACGAGATGTAAGCCATCTCGTCTGCCTCGACATGTTGACGTGTACTCTACAGTTCAGAAGCGGAATAAAGGACCAACAACCACTCGTGAATCAGGTGATGTAATAGATTTTATTTGTTGTTTTTTGAGAGATTAGAGAACATTGGTAGTTGGCTTTATGCGCAAACTTAATTGGGTTGTGTAAAAGGCTATCTATGATTGGAATTCTGTCATCAAAGAAAATATCGATGGTAAGAGAGCATTGTAGTATTCTACCATGTTGTACGTGAGAAAGAGTGCGCAATACACTGTGGTTTACTGTAAATTTGAAGGTTAAGAGTGTTCAAATTATTTTGCGGTAATGTTACTCAAACACTATGTTCATAAATTAAAACAGAGTTTCTAATGTTAGTCTTAACCAATCGTTATGAAAAGCTGAAAAATATTTAGCCTCGATGATTACTGTGTTAATGATATTGGTGTTTAAAATTCCATATGCTGTGGATGGTTTCCCGCGGCTGTGGCCCGGTTGTAGGTGTGGCGTGGCTGTGCTCTGACAGTGCAAGTAGTGCGACAGCGCGCTGGTTACATGCCTATACGTGTCTTGTGCGCATCGATGGAAACGAGATTCGGTGAGTCGCTTCTGGTTTTGTTTTTGTGCCTTGTATTAAAGCGAGCAATTGGGAATGGTGATATATGAGGTTGTGTCTATGCCGATAGTTTATACAATGATTATTAGCGATAAATAAGATTACCTCGGTGGCGCAGTTGTAATTGTGCATGCGATACGACTGCTGCTAAGGTCTCTGGTTCAATCCCCGTGTCGGGTAAAGTGATATTGGTTTTTTCTATCTAGAAGTTCTCAGTATTAGCTTGGAATCTGGAATTGTGCTCGGGATGTCGATAGGCTCGTCCCTGTCACATCATGGATGTACTGTTACACCTCCGCGTACCCCTTCAAGGATTTTTTTCTTTGAGCGAATCATTCACGCTCGCCTCGTCGAGCACCTCGAGAGGGTCGGTCCGGACTTGGCCGACTGTCAGTTCGGATTTCGGAAAGGCCGATCCACCGTTCACGCGACTCTGCGGGTGAAGAAACAGGCGGAAGAAGCGGTGGCCCGGGGGAAAGTTGTCATAGCGGTTTCGTTGGATATATCCAACGCGTTCAATTCGTTGCCCTGGGCCTGTATTCACGAGGCACTGCGGTACCACGCGGTGCCACCTTATCTTCGGCGTCTGGTGCACGCGTACTTATCCGAGAGGCACGTGGTGTATCCGGGCGCCAATGGGTGGCACCGGAGAGCGATGGTGTGCGGTGTTCCACAGGGCTCAGTTCTGGGCCCTCTCCTGTGGAACATCGGATATGATTGGGTGCTCCGTGGTGCCAACCTCTGCGTAACAAGTGACGCCGACGACACGCTCGTAACTGCGTCTGCCAGGACCTTCCAAGATGCCGCAATCAAGGCGGCAGTGGGTACCGGCCACGTTGTAAGTCGTATTCAACGACTGGGATTGAAGGTGGCCCTTGAGAAAATCGAGGCCCTTTGTTTCCACGGGCCTCGGAAGGGGCCACCGGCCGGTGCCCACATCGTTGTGAATGGGGTGCGGATTCCCATCGGCAAAACCATGAAGTATTTGGGGTTAGTCTTGGATAGCCGGTGGGAATTTCACGCCCACTTTGAAAAGCTGGGAAGTAAATTATGTCGGGTAGCAGGTGCCCTTGGAACCCTGCTGCCCAATCTGGAAGGTCCTGGCATCCCTTGCCGAAGGCTGTACGCCGGAGTCGTGCGGTCTATGTACGGCAGTCCCGTCTGGGCCGAGTCCCTGAGCGACCGGTGCGTCGCTCTGCTGCGTAAGCCACAGCGTTCAGTGGCGCAGCGTGCGATCAGGGGCTACCGCACGGTCTCATTCGAGGCGGCTTGCGTTTTGGCCGGTTTCATACCGTGGGACCTGGACGCTCGGACCCTCTCCGCCGCATTTCACTGGCGGGAGGAGGCGTTCAGGCGCGGGGAGAGACCGGCCCTGAGAGAGGTGGAGGCCATCCGTGGCTCCCTCCGCAGAGCCGCCGTGGAGGAGTGGAGTCTCAGGCTGGAGAACCCGATTTCGGGTCAGCGGGTCGTAGCGGCAGTGCGTCCTGTCTTCCGTCAGTGGTTGGACAGGCGCCACGGCGCGGCGACGTTCCGGCTGACACAGGTGCTCACGGGCCATGGTTGTTTTGGCGAGTACCTGTGTCGCATAGCCGGCGCAGAAGGGTCGGCCGTGTGTCACCACTGTGACAACTGTCCGCGTGACACGGTCCAACATACTTTGGAGGAGTGCCCAGCCTGGGACGAAGAGCGCAGCGCTCTCGTAGCAGTCGTCGGAGGAGACCTCTCGCTGCCGACTTTGGTGTCAGCCATGGTCGACAGCTGGAGGTCCTGGCGTGCGGTGGCCCTCTTCTGTGAGGCCGTCATCTCACAGAAGGAGAGTGCCGAGAGGGATCGGGAACAGCGCTCCGATCCCTCCCGCCGCCAGGCGAGACGGAGGAGGCGCCGGGTTGACGACTGACCGGCGTCTCCCGCCCTGTGGTTTGGGGGCTTTTGGAGAATCCCACCACGGTATCCCCTGCCTGTCGTAAGAGGCGACTAATAGGGGCATCGGGGGTCGCGGGCGCGCAGCGGGGGGCTGTCGTAGCGCCCTTTCCGGTGTGTCGAAATTTGTTTTGTACATAGTTTTATTTTGTATATACTTCGTCGGCACACCGGGCGACCCCGGGATGACGGCAGCGCGGGTGGTTGGCCTCGTAGCTGCCGTGGACGCCGAGGGCGTCCTTCGGTGCGCGGGGGCTTCTGAGCCCCCCCCCCCCACTTGGAGACGGGCCGCAAGGCGGCACCGCGCAGGGGCGGTTTCGGTCGAAAATGGGGCGCTTCTCGCTCCGTGAGCCCGGGACCGTCTCTTATGCGCCGAAGAGGGCCACCGCGGGGTTTTTAGTTGGTATTGCCGGTGTAGGGTATTTGTTAGGGACTCGGCCCAGCGGTCGTCCGTATGTCAACATCTCTCCCGGACGGCTTAACGCTGGGTCGTAAGGCCGGTGAGCCCAACATAACCGTCCCGCCACCCCCCCGGCGGGGCGGTAGTGATAAATCGCTTTTCCCCGCGAAAATAATAATAATAATAATAATAATAATAAATCTTTATTTATACAATGTTTGAAATATAGTAATAGATTTACAGTATTATGGTTTAGATTTACAAACATTGTCTAAGTTTTAACCATATTGGGTACCGTGATCCCCACACTAAGCTAGGCTTGTATCGTGGGAAATCACTATCCAAGTTGACAAGCTAAGACAGGCAAAGACGATTTTACAAAACAGAAAAATCAATTATACATTTTTAAATAGTAACGGTAAGTGTGTATGTGTGTGTGTGTGTGTGAGTGTTGTATGTGCATGTGTTATGTAATTTTAAGTGAACCCTCTCAGTATATCTTCAATTTCGTGGTAGTTCAGCTTACCTAGCCATTTTTCCACTTTTGATTTGGCTTCCTTTATTGTACAGTTAAAAATACTACATCTTTTGTTAACTTTTTTTTTTTTTTAGTGCCTTGATAGGCAGACGAGCAGACGGGCCACCTGATGGTAAGTAGTCACCGCCGCCCATAGACTTCTGCAATGCCAGGGCACAGCAAAGCCGCTGCCTACCGTTGAAGGACTACTCTTTTTAAGCCTCGTTTAAAGAAGGACATGTCATAGCGCTCAGGGAACACCGCAGCAGGGAGTTCATCCCAGAGCTTGCACGTACGTGGTAAAAATGAACGCTGGAAACGAACCGTGCTAGACGGAATCGTTTCCAGGTGGTATGGATGAACTCTGTTGCGGTGTCGGGTGGTGCGATGATAAAATGGAGATGTAGGCACCATTTTAAACAGTTCCTCGGAGCACTCCCCGTGGAACAAACGATAGAACAAGCAGAGAGACCCGAAGTCTCTCCGCAGTCCCAACGGTTCCAGGCTATCCGTGATATCAGGATCCCCGACAATCCGAACGGCCGCCTCTGTAAGGAGTCAAGTGGGTCTAGCAAGTATTTCGGGGCTCCTGCCCAGAGATGAGAACAGTATTCCACGTGGGGCCGGACTTGCGCTTTATAAAGCGCCAATCTATGGCCCGACGTGAAATACCGCCTCGCTCTGTTCAGGATCCCCAATTTTTTGCTAGCCAATTTGGCTTTGTCCTCCACTTGACTCCTAAACTGGACCAAGCTCGATATATTGACGCCGAGGATCCCAATACCCTCGGAAACCCGGAGAGTGACTCCTTGGAACTGTGGCGCCATGACAAATGGGTCCTTCTTTGCGGTGAACGCGCAAACTTGTGTCTTCGTGGGGTTGAAGTGAACTAGGTTCCTTTCACCCCATTCAGAGGCCCGCCCTAGAGAGCTCTCGATTTCCGACACAAGTTCTAACCGTCTTTCTTCCAAAGTGCTCCGAGGGATACCCTGCTGGCCGGTGTATCGCACGTCGACAGTACTATCATCTGCATAACAATGCATGCTATCGATAGACAGCATGTCATTGATATGCAGAATGAATAGTGTCGGCGACAACACCGAGCCTTGTGGAACGCCAGCATTAATGGACAAAGCGTCGGAGCAGTAGCCGTCTACGACGACTTTAATGCTCCGACCATTCAAAAAGCTAGCGATCCAGTTGCAGAGTCCCTCGGGGATTCCATATGATGGTAGCTTCGATAGAAGGCCCTCATGCCATACCCGATCAAACGCCTTCGCGATGTCTAGACCGACGGCCATAGCCTCACCCTTGCTCTCTATAGCCTCCGCCCAGCGATGTGTGAGGTAAACAAGAAGATCACCAGCTGAGCGACCGTGACGGAAACCGTACTGACGATCGCTAATCAGCTGGTGCTCCTCCAGATACCTCATAAGCTGGGCGTTAATTATTCTTTCCATGACTTTAGAGAGCAAGGATGTGATGGCTATCGGTCTATAACACGAAGGGTCCGACCGGTCACCTTTTTTAGGGATCGGATGGACATGAGCAACCTTCCACGAAGCAGGAACCCTTTTGGAGTTGTACGAAAGACGATAAAGGCGCGTGAGAATGGGGGTCAACTCAGGGGCGCACGTCTTAAGAACCACTGCGGGGATGCAGTCCGGCCCACTCGACTTTCGGATGTTAAGGAGCCTAAGCTCCCGCCTGACCGCACGCTGATTGATGCGGATTTCAGGCAGGGAGTACTCGCACCGGGGAAGTTTTGGTGGAGTAGCTCCCCCGTCATCCAAAGTCGAGTTCGAGGCAAAGGATTGGGCCAAGATATCGGCCTTTTCCTTTGCACTATGGGCCAAACTGTCATCGGTCTTACGCAGTGGTGGGAGACTGGACAGGCATAAGTTACCCTGGACAGCCTTGGCAAGCGACCAGAAAGCCCGACTGCCAGAAGGATAACTCTCTAGCCGCTCGCCAATTCTGCCAATATGTCCTGCCTTGGCCTTGGCTATAGCCCTTTTGTTGGACATAGAAGCGGCATTAAACCGCCTCTCCTCCTTTGCGTTTGGACCCTGATGCTTTTGGGCTTCGTTCCACGCCCCGTATGCGGACCGCTTAAGGCGTGCAGCTTCGGCACAGGTACTATTATACCAGGGCCGGCTGCGCCGCCTGACAGGTACCCTGGAATTGGGGATGAACAGATCCATCCCCAAGACCACCAGGTCCCTGACGCGGTCCGCACAATCATCAGGATCTTCGGAAGAGAAGCAGAACCGCTTCCATGGGAAGGACGCGAAGAATTCACGCATCCCTTCCCAATCAGCTGACCCATACCGCCAAACCCTGCGGAACCCAGTCGCTGAAGAGCGATCGGGATAAACCGCAGGGGCTGAGGTTCGAATAAGGCAGTGGTCTGATGACCCCAAAGGGACGACCACTACCCTATATCCCTCAGGATTGGTGGTCAGCAGAAGATCCAACAGAGAGGGCTCATGGGTCTCAACATCTGGAACTCGGGTGGGCTGAGTTACCAGTTGTGTGAGACCGTAAGCCAAAGCCATCTCATAAGCAGACCGACCCGCAGCGTTGGTGGTCCGAGAACCCAACCACTCAGCATGGTGAGCGTTGAAGTCTCCAAGGACCACCACCTCCGCGGATGGGTACTGCTCTAGAGATAATAATAATAATAATAATAATAATAATAATAATAATAATAATAATAATAATAATAATAATAATAATAATAATAATAATAATAATAATAATAATAATAATAATAATAATAATAATAATAATAATAATAATAATAATAATAATAATAATAATAATAATAATAATAATAATAATAATAATAATAATAATAATAATAATAATAATAATCCAAAACACCTAAAAGATAATCTAGACTTCATTTCTCTGCATACAATCATATATGCAGCAGCATTCACAGCGGCTGCCTCGAATGGCACAAGGTTTAATTTAGAGAAAAACGTCTGGAACAGAGGTAACAAAAAGCCAAACTGGCAAAGACGCATTGAATACAGAGTACAGAAATATAGGTTAGAAATAGGAAGATTAACGCAATACATAGCAGGAAATAAAACACAAAGAATCATGAAAACTGTAGAAGAAATCAAAATCAAATATAAAAACCACTCACAGCATGAAGAACTAAACACACAACCAGAACAGTTTCTGGACACTTTAAAACAGAAATTAAACGCCGCCTCAACTAGATTAAAAAGATACCTTACTTGCACAAAGCGAAAAAAACAAAATTCTACTTTTGAAAATAATGAAAAGCTATTTTACACAACCCTAGGTAAAAACGTAGAACACAACACACCAGATTCTTTGAAATATCCTTCACCACAACATTTACATAAATTCTGGGCAAATATATGGGAAAACCCCGTACAACATAATATAAACGCGGATTGGTTAAACAAAGTACCTGCTACCAGACACATAGAAGAAATGACTTTCGAAAATTTCAGTTTAGATACATTAATTAAAGTCATAAATCGCACACACAATTGGAAAGCACCCGGAACCGATAACATACAAAATTATTGGTTGAAAAAATTTACATGCACTCACCCATTCATTCACAACCACATCACTCAATTCATACAATCACCTCATACAGTACCAGCATTTATCACCAATGGGATTACGTATATGTTACCAAAGGGTTCAGATCAAACAAATCCAGCTAATTATAGGCCTATCACATGTCTCCAAACAATTTACAAAATCATAACAGGATGTATCAGTGAAGTTATATACCAACATTTTGATAAACAAAATATATTAGCAGAACAACAGAAAGGATGTAAAAGAAACAGCCAAGGTTGCAAAGAACAACTAACAATAGATTCAGTTATCATGAAACAAGCACAAACAAAAAACAGAAATATTCACACAATGTATGTGGATTACAAAAAAGCATTTGATTCGGTACCTCACAGCTGGTTGATTCATGTTTTAGCACACTATAAAATACATCCAAAAATAATTACATTCCTAGAAGCAACTATAAGTCAATGGACAACAAAATTAAAGCTAAATCAGCATAACAAATCTACAATTACAGACCCAATTAAAATAAAACGAGGCATATTTCAAGGAGATGCGCTTAGCCCATTGTGGTTTTGCATAGCACTCAACCCCTTGTCGGAATTACTAAATAACACAGGTATAGGATTTAAATTAAAACACAATAGCACACATCACATTATCTCACATTTGATGTATATGGATGACATTAAAATCTATGGAACTAATAATACTGAACTTAGTAAGCTAGCAGACATCACACAATCATTTTCTACAGATATACATATGCAGTTTGGAGTCGATAAATGCAAAATTCAATCTTTTAATCGAGGTAAAATACAAGAAAACACATACACTCTTGACACAGGCGAACAAATAGAGCCCATGAACGAACTTAGTACGTATAAATATTTAGGTTTCCATCAATCTAAGCAAATACTCCAAAAACGAGCCAAATTAGAAATTACACAAAAATTCAAACTAAGACTGAACCAAATTCTAAGATCTCAGTTAAATTCTCGCAATACGGTTAAGGCCATAAACACCTACGCTGTCCCAACTCTTACTTACTCTTTTGGTATAATAAGCTGGTCCCAATCAGATTTGATGAAACTGCAGAGAACAATTAACACACATCTGACGTCCTACAGAAAGCATCACCCCAAATCATGCACACAACGACTCACATTGTCACGCAAAATAGGCGGTAGAGGGTTGATTGACATACGCAACCTACACAACAACCTTATTACTAAACTACGTCACTATTTTCACAGTAAATCTGAACATACACAGCTCCATAACTACATAGTTAATATAGATAATAAATTAACGCCATTAAACTTACATGACAGAAACCCTCAACGATACCAACACATCACCACGATACAACAGAAAATAGATTTATGGTCTCAAAAATCGTTACACGGAAGACACCTAGCCGACCTCAGCCAAACACACGTCGACAAGGAAGCGTCGAACGAATGGCTGCGGCGTGGAGAGCTCTTCCCAGAGACGGAGGCCTTTATGTCCGCTATTCAAGATCAAGTAATAAACACTCGAAATTATCAAAAGCACATCATACGTATCTCTAACCTACCTACTGATCAGTGTCGACGTTGCTACAGTGGTTCAGAAACTATACAACACATAACCGGCGCTTGTAAATCGATTGCACAAACCGATTATAAGCACCGCCATGATCAAGTTGCATCCATCATTCACCAACACCTAGCATTCAAACATTCACTCATCACACAAAAATCTCCTTACTACAAATATAAACCTACTACAGTATTAGAATCCGCGCATTACAAACTATACTGGGACCGAACAATTATCACAGATAAAACTATACACTACAATAGGCCCGATATCTTACTCTATGATAAAAACAATAGTACCATATACTTAATAGATATAGCTATACCTAACACTCACAATCTTGCATCAACATACACCGAAAAAATAGCCAAATATACGGATTTATCAATAGAGCTCAAAAACCAATGGCGAGTACACTCAGTTAAAACAATTCCTATAATCTTATCTTCTACAGGCGTAATACCTCACACACTACACACCAGTCTACAATGTCTCGGCATGCATAGGCTCTCGTACACACTTCTCCAGAAAGCCACAATCCTTAACACCTGCAGAATTGTTAGAAAATTCCTATCAACAGATCTTACCAGCTAAAAGTATTATGTCTCACCTTCTTCCCAAAAACAAATATCCCCATTTCTTGCTTGGCACAAAAGCCCGCAGAAAATGGTCTAACCCCATTACCATGGGAGAAAAATACCCATATAAATAAAAATAATAATAATAATAATAATAATAAGTATTTATTGCCGAAATTACACATTACAATTACAAAATCAATTTTAAATATTACAATTAGAATTACAAAATCAGTCTTAAATGATAACTAATATTATATTTGACAGCCTCCGTGGCGCAGTAGGCTAGTAGCCGACTGTGAAACGAGAGGTCGTGGGTTCGATTCCCACACCGGGACAAATGTTTGTTTGACAGACAGATATTTGTGTCCGGAGTCTGGGTGTTGTGAGACCGAAAGTCTCTCTTAGTCCCTGATACCCACAACACAAGACTCGTATCTTAGTGTGGGATCGGGGCTATGTGTGTGACTGTTGGGTGTTATTTATTTATTTATTTATTTATTTATTATATAATAGAAAAAAATACGTAATTGGCAAAAGGATATGACTCAGATAATGCTGTCTAGGGCAGAAACCTTAGGCAGCGCTGATTTTCAGCCACTCCCGAATCCCTAGGTTGTTAGGTGGGATGTTCGGACGTTACTGCTTCCCCAGTAAGAAATAAAAATTATACATATTTATATCATCAAAGAAATAAATAATTATTTAAAGTGTATGTGTGTGTGTGTGCGTGTGTGTGTGCGTGTGTGTGCGTGTGTGTGTGTGTGTGTGTGTGTGTGTGTGTGTGTGTGTGTGTGTGCGAGCGTGTGTGTGTGTCTCTGTGTGTGTGTGTGTGTGTGTGTGTGTGTGTGTGTGTGTGCGCGTGTGTGTGGTGGTTGTATGTGTGTGTGCGTGCCTGGCCTGTGTTGCCATTGACTATTTGCTGGTGCCTAATATTTACAATTACATTAAATTATTTATTTACCGTAAACTGATAAAATTTAGTTATATCATCTAAAATATGTTTTCAGGCTTATACTTTTTATGTACGAGTGTTTCACATTCTCTGCAGCAAGTTGTTTCTTCAACAGAGCGGATTTGTATTTCGCTTTAAAAGTTCTTGCACTCATTTTAAGCCGATATGGTGGGGGGAGATCGTTCCATATACTTGCCGCAGCAAACTTGAAACACCCTCTATAGCGAGCCGAGGAATGTGATGGTATCTTTAACAAATTTAAGGTAGCTGAACGAAGACTTTTACTGCATTCTTTATACCAGGTTAGCTTATCAAATAGGTAATCTGGCTTTTTATTCCAGATTACTCTGTGTACTAAGCATGTGTTAGATTTATTGAATTTACAACAACTCAATTGATGAATATTTGTGAATTATTAACTACCTACGTCATTTAAAGTATAAAAGCAAATTGAATTATTAAGAAATAATTGTATTTAGAGTACTAATTCGTTTATAAAGTATACTTTAATTCATTTTAGAATTAATCATAATGTTTGTATGATGTTCTATTTACAAATAACATGTAGACAAAGATTTATGTAAAACTGACTTGTTTGCTCCACTGTATAAAAAGCTAGAAACATCGGTATAGAGTTAGTAACTGTTGCATAGTGATAACAGGCGGAAGTTCTGAAAGTCATACCCTGTAAGCTTTGAAAATACTTGTGAACAGAATATGTGTTGCTACTGGAGTAATTAAGCTAAGTATTATTTGATATTTATACATTTGTATGTTTATGAATTGTGTTATTATTTGAGATGTAATATCATAGCAGGAGTTTCTTCCCTACTTCTTCTCCTGTTATTAGGCTTTCCGAAGTAGGGGGTAAATATTTAAAAGATCGTTGTGGCATTAATTATTAAAAGATATTGCCTTTGATATATATTGTTTTATTGCTCTAAGAATATATGGCTATTCATATGATATATCCTATAATTAGTCTAATCCAATTGTGGAAAATATGATAAATGAAAGTATTCCAAAAGATAATATTATAGATTATTAAAGAACATAATGATGATATATCATTATATATTTGTTTATATTCAGTTAAATAAAGGCCATCTATAAATATAATCATATACATATGATCTAGATCAATTTTCATTTAAAGAAAGTCCTTATTTTTCTAACATCAGAAGTGGGATAGAATCGACACCCACTATTATGAATAATATTAACGTACTTATTACTACTTTATTATACTACTTTATTACAGATATTTAAGTACCCATGGAACTGAAAAATGTAAGGCATCGACGATTACGGAGAAAATCATGACTCATGCTGTTGGTATGCTGCGCCGCTGTTGAACTAAGACCGTGTCATGCCATTGGATATATTTTTCATTTGGTGAGTCGCTTCTGATTTTAAATTTACAGGACGATTTTTAGTTTGATCATTTTGCTAAACTAAACATTTAATTAAGAATATTAAGGTTTGTTGCTACCTCATAGATTATTTGTTTAGATTTCTGGTGTTAAAACTGACAATTATTAACTTTGATTATTCTCCTAAACTAAATAATTGAGTTGAGAATACGAGGGTTAGTTCTCTACGTCATTGAATATCTCTTATGTTATTTCGCAAATGTGTTTCTTTTGTAATTTAATGATTTAAACCATTTTAAAGCTTATGTTTGCCAGTATTCATGAACAATCGAGAAATGTTCTTAAATAATAGTTTTTGGAAAAGAAAAAAAAAATGTTTTCATATAGGTCTTATTTACTATAGCTGTAAAGTAATTTACACAGGTCGGCTAATTTATTTAAATTTCTGGTATAAACTGATGGTGATCGAGATTTTGCTTTTACGTGATATTGTATGATGCAAAATATTATTGTAGATATTTTGTGATACTTTGATTACGACAGTTTAATCTAAAGTTCACATTGTGAAGAATCATAATTTGCAACTACCCCTGGTTGATACCGAAAGATTATCATGTTTTATCCCTTGGTAAATATTATATATTTATATATAATTATATTATTGCAATGAAGTTTTGATATAAACATAATAGTTTATTTAAAACTATTGCTATTAATATTGATTCGTCGCTACTAGCAGTGTACATTAAATAATATAACTTTTAATGTAACAACTGTAATAGAATAAGTTTCGCTACTAGATGGGGTAATAGGAAGTATTTCTGCCAAAGTAAAACTATTTTACTTAGAGACATATTTAATAATAATTTTAATTATTGTCATTGAATAAGTTTATTTTTATTCTTGGCCGTGTTAGAAGAGTTTTGAGTAAGAAACTATAGTTAGTTTGTGTGGAAATACTTGTGTGGTATTTTATACATAAATATGTATATTTAAATATAAAACAAATCATATTCCATCGTTGTCATAGAACGAAGAATCTATGTATCAAAATTATAACTTGCAGTAATAACCTACAATTATTAGCTGTAAGTTATTTTTTTTATTTTTTTTGTTACAACTTTTAATGTGATGGTGTTAGCTAATTTAGTCAATACCTTAAATATTATTAATGTTTGTTTCTTATATAGCATTTAATGGTTAATATTTAACCTCGCCTCTAGTCTCTAGAACATAAACCAGTAATCGTTTGTGTTAAATAGTTACTGGAGCTGTTTTATTTCTGGAAAGTCGCAATTCACTAATTGAATTGTCACACTTGACAACAGGTGAACTTGTCATTCAGTAATTGATCCCACAACATTTCTGTAAACATTTTAATAATCTCCCTACCACTGGTGGTAAGGACAGTAATATTCAACCAACATAGTAACTCTACGTGGTAGTAGCTCTTGGTGAACAACTTCCATATTAGTCACCGAGTGAGCAATAAAGTTTTGTAAACATTTACTCTGGTCACTTTAAGTGAACAGTGATTAGTAACTAGTATAGAATTTAATTTCCTATGATGAACAATTACTATAAATGCTAAAATGTTGGTATGTGTACTGTGAATGTACCCTAGTCTGTGTATACTGATGATGTTTAAAAAATTCCAGAAAGGACCTAATAACCGATGAAGAATATCCATCGCAATGCAGAATGGCTGTGCTGGAGTGTCATAAAAACGGATACTGAATTGAAGTTGCAAATAACTTGATCCACTGTAAAATGCGAAATATTTTTCGATGAGTCGTCGCTAAATCTCGCTGGAGCAGCGTCACCACTGTGGTGGAAATGGAAAACAAGAAAAAAAAAAACCTTAAGTATATAGATGATTAGTTATAATATATAGTTTATAAGGGGCACTAGCCGCAATGGTGCTTACTGCCCTACTGTTAGTAGGTATATCTATCTAGATATAGATATAGTATATCTAGATATGTAATATAAAACGCTGGTCAGTCGCTGCCCTGATGCTTTACTGAAATTCATTAGCAGCGTATGATAGGTACAGCATGGCAAGGCCAGAGACTATGTATCATAAAAAAAAAACGCTGAGCGGTCACTGTCCTGATGTTATACTGGAAATTCATTAGCAGCGTATGATGGTATAGCATGGCAAGGCCAGAGACTATGTATTATAAAAAAAAAACGCTGGGCGGTCACTGTCCTGATGCTATACTGGATATTCATTAGCAGCGTATGATGGTATAGCATGGCGAGGCCAGAGACTATGTAATATAAACCGCTGGGCGGTCACTGTCCTGATGCTATACGAACAATTCATTGGCAGCGGATGATAGGTATAGCATGTCAAGGCCAGAGACTTTGTAATATAAAACCGCTGGGCGGTAATTGACCTGATGCTATACGGAAAATTCATGGGCACTGGATGATATAGCATGGCAAGGTCAGAGGCAATGTGATTAAAAAATAGGTTGTGTACACCTGATAAGTCAATGTAGATGATATTTTGGACACTGGCCGCAGTGGTGCCTACTGTCCTGATGTGTAATTATGTCTAATATAAGATAAAAGACAGATTCTTTTGTATATACTAGATAAAGACAATATTTTGGACACTGGTCGCAATGGTACCTACTGTCCTGGTGTATCTTAAATTGGACATAAGACAAATTCTTTTATATATACTTGATAAAGACAATATTTTGGACACTGATCACAGTGGTACCTACTGTATTGATGTATAATTAATTATGTCTTAATTTAAGATACCAGACGGGCTATTTTGATTAAGGACAGGATGACCAAACGGTTTCTTATTGGATAAATTTTTTAAATATTGTATACATTTTACTTTGAATTTTACGACATATACAATTTATTAATAACAACAATTTTGGTCACCTGAGAGTTTTGATTATTACTTCGAGAGCGAAGTAAATATCAGAATGGCCGTGTTAGATTTATTGAATTTACAACAACTCAATTGATGAATATTTGTGAATTATTAACTACCTACGTCATTTAAAGTATAAAAGCAAATTGAATTATTAAGAAATAATTGTATTTAGAGTACTAATTCGTTTATAAAGTATACTTTAATTCATTTTAGAATTAATCATAATGTTTGTATGATGTTCTATTTACAAATAACATGTAGACAAAGATTTATGTAAAACTGACTTGTTTGCTCCACTGTATAAAAAGCTAGAAACATCGGTATAGAGTTAGTAACTGTTGCATAGTGATAACAGGCGGAAGTTCTGAAAGTCATACCCTGTAAGCTTTGAAAATACTTGTGAACAGAATATGTGTTGCTACTGGAGTAATTAAGCTAAGTATTATTTGATATTTATACATTTGTATGTTTATGAATTGTGTTATTATTTGAGATGTAATATCATAGCAGGAGTTTCTTCCCTACTTCTTCTCCTGTTATTAGGCTTTCCGAAGTAGGGGGTAAATATTTAAAAGATCGTTGTGGCATTAATTATTAAAAGATATTGCCTTTGATATATATTGTTTTATTGCTCTAAGAATATATGGCTATTCATATGATATATCCTATAATTAGTCTAATCCAATTGTGGAAAATATGATAAATGAAAGTATTCCAAAAGATAATATTATAGATTATTAAAGAACATAATGATGATATATCATTATATATTTGTTTATATTCAGTTAAATAAAGGCCATCTATAAATATAATCATATACATATGATCTAGATCAATTTTCATTTAAAGAAAGTCCTTATTTTTCTAACACATGCATATTGCAACTCCATCTTCGCTTTCATGTTAAGTATTCTGTTACTGTTTAGAATAGGTGTTATATGTTCTCTTTTGGAAATGTTGTAGCAATACCTAATGCAGGCATTTTGAACTCGTTGAATAGCTTTCTCAGTGTATGAGTTAATTCGTCGACTAAAAACAGAGCTGCAGTAATTGAAATGAGAAAGGACCAGAAACTCTGTCACGGTGTGTCGCAGTTCTTCTTTGATGTAAGGCCTAATCTTATATAAAGTTTTTAGTCTAAAAAACGCAATTTTAATTTTGGCGTTGACATGGTCAATATATTTCTGTTTTGCATCAACAGTTAATCCAAGATTACGAGCGGATATAACTTGTTTGATTTGAGTGTCATTAATTTTTACTTTTTCGCAGCAGTTTGAGACACACCTAATTTGTTGTTTGGTACCCAGTACCAGCATTTGTGACTTAGCTGGGTTTAAGGCCAGGGAATTTATATTTGACCAATTATAAATGCGCTCCAAATCTGAATTTATATCCTCAATAGCCTTTTCAGTATCTTTGCCTTTAAAAGAATAATATAATTGTGTATCGTCGGCGTATAGGTGGTATTTACAAAATTTAATACAATTGGGCAGATCGGCAGTGAATAAAGAAAACAAGATAGGGCTGAGTAACGAACCTTGCGGCACTCCTCGGGTAACACATTTGAGGGTCGAGAATTTCTTTTGTCCATGAATGCCGTCGGTAACAACCATTTGCTCTCTATTGAATAAAAAACTTTGGAACCATTCACAAGCTTTGATTGAGAAACCATAATTTTGTAATTTATTCAAGAGTATATCAGGACTTAGACAATCAAAAGCACGTGAGTAATCAAGCAGAACCATTATACTGCTAAGTCCACTATCGGATGCCTCGGTTAAGTCATCGGTTATGTGCAAAAGTGCAGTTTCAGTACCGTGACCTCTACGAAAACCAGACTGAAACTTAGGTATAATCTTGTTTTCATCTACAAATATAATAACCTGGTCTAGTATAATTTTCTCTAGTACTTTGGATAGTACTGGCAAGATCGATATTGGTCGTAGGTCTTTGTGAGAGTCAATGCAACTTTTTTTAGGAATAGGTCTGACGAGAGCTCGCTTCCAACAAGCAGGAAAAGTAAGGGTCTCAATCGATTTATTTAAAATATTAGTAATAATAGGCAGGGTCACGTTCAAGGTAAGTTTTATCATATATATATTCAAATTGTCATGACCTGCAGCTTTTGTTTCAATGCTATTCAAGATCTTTTGGACCTTCGTCTGTGTAGTCAATACTAAGTTAAATTCCGGGTATGTGCTAAATTTGTCATTACTAGCTTTTGTAAACTTGTTATTAATAGAGGTATTTATGGGCGGTAAATCTAAAAAATGATCATTAATTTCATCAGGGTCGTTTAAGTGTTCAGGAATTTGGTTTGAATGTTTATTATCAGTCGCGACAGTATTTTTTAAATTTCTCCATAATTTAGTTGGTTCATGTATCATATTATTTATAGAACTGTTAAAATAGGCCCTCTTTTCTCTTTCAGTAGCTGTCGTAACAAGATTTTTAAGAACTCTATAGTAATCTTTGGAACTATCAGATTTGTTTTTCTGTGCTTTTACTAAAGCTTTATCGCGTAAAGTCATCATAAATTTTATCATATTTGTTATCCACGGTTTTGGTTTATTTTTACATAATATATTTTTTATTGGTGCGTGTATATCAAACAACATTAAAAGATAATTGTTAAAAGTTTCTATCATTTTATCCACATCCTCCAATGTATTTATAGATTCCCAGGGAATGAGTTTTAAGTCAGTTTGTGAATAGTTCCAAATTTATGTCACTAAGTTTTCGTTGATATTTCACGTTTTTGATTGATTTAGGTTTTTTATGTCAAAGTCAACGAGTATCATAGCGTGATCACTAAGACAACGGTTGTGTATTACATGGACGCTCTGGCATCGTGCTACACTATCAGTTAGGACTACGTCTATAATCGTTTCTGAATTTTCAGTTATTCTAGTGGGCTCTTTCACAAGCTGTTCCAAATTATGCTGACTACAGAAGTTTATTAGTTCTTTCGCATTTATAGACTCAATACGTTTCAGATCAATGTTAAAATCACCTAAGAAACAGGTATAATTGCAGCATGCCATGGCATTTATTGTCTCACTAATGGCATCCAAAGCGTCGCTGACAATTACGCTTTCTGGTCTGTATGCAGTACCTATGGCAAGAGTAGCACCAGGTAATTTAATTTCGAGCCATAGCTGTTCAAGCGGGGAGGTCGGGTGATGGTGTACTTTAAAACTTATGCCCTGCCTAATATAAAACCCTACTCCGCCTCCCCTCATCCCTTGTCGAGCCCTGTGTAGAAATCTATAGTTAGGTATAACAGGTGCTAAACACAGTTTTTAACCAACTTTCGTTGATGGCCAAAATATCAGGTGCTTTTTTTTCAACAGATACCAGGAGCTCGTCACTACCAGTGTTTAAAGATCTAGCGTTTAATAAACCCAATCTCAAATACTTTTCCCTTATGCTAGCCATCGTCAGTAAATATTATCATCCGAAAATATAACATAAATATGTATATCAAATTCCAATGGTATATAACAGCGGAACGGGTTTAAAATGGGCACTGATATAGTTGAGGCACGTTTGGATGGTGATTGTTGGGTGTGTGTGTGTAATGCATTTTAAAGTGTTGTGTTTGTGCAATGTATTAAGTGTATTATTGTGTGTGTGTGTAGATGTGATACATAATGTTTATGCTGTAATATAACACCATAATAAAATCTTACGTAAAATAGAACAAAAAGTAACCTACAAAAATATCTCAGATTATATATATAACTAAAATTACAAAATAGATGGGAGGAACATATAAAGAGATCATAATGGTTTTTTAAGAATAATGTAGCAAACAAGCCTGAGATCAAATAGCAACAATCCCAAAAACCTTTACTAGGTCTGCCTCTAGTCGTAGTCGGTGTCTTGGCTTTCCTTGACCCTCACATATAAATATCTTTCCATCACGAGTCCACGCGTATTTGAATTTCGATTTTCGAGATCGGTCAGTCCCCACTTAGACGTTCTCGAATAAATGAGAAGACCCCGCTTCACCGGCATGGGACCTGTAAAGGCAAGCGTAGACTCGGGTACGACCCCCGTACTGTACGCATAGCCACAAGATTGACAGGTCCCGATGCTCGAGGCCCCGAAGGCGGTGACAACATATATCATCCCTGACGAAAACGCACACCCCGGCCTTACGTAGGAACAAATGTTCCAGCACGTAACCGGGGTAGTTGAGGTACGAGATATCGTCAGGGGTAGATATCTGCGTCTCAGTTAAAAAGAGCAGGGCAGGCCGCGCCGACTCTAGGTGGTAATGTACGGCGTCTAGGTTACTGTGCAGACCCCTGACATTGCAGAAGTCTACTGTTAAAGTGGATGTAGGATCCGCCGAAGTACGCTTACTCTTTTTTTTTTGTGCCTTCATTTTATTTATTTTTTCTGTAGTAGGGGAGAGGAGATGTGAGGGGGCAGTGAAATTTAGACGGCACTCGCAACATATAGTCGCAGAGCCAGGTGCACGGTGGTCACGTGGGTAATGCGGGGAGCTGGCGCGAGGCACGGAAGGGCCCCCGATGCCCCCCCGTGTACAGTCGCCGGGATCCACTCCAGTCTCCCACACTGGCACGACGTCCGGACTACGGGATTTTCGCCGATTGGTGGGACAGCTTCCCGGGGAGGGAATTTTTTAAAAAGTGTATTCCCGGGTTCAGGTCCCCTACTGACCGGCAGGCGGCCGGCGGTGGCCGTTCCCATCGGGTCTCCCTGTACCCCACGCCAGCCCCCCACAGATGAGATCCACGCGACGACCAACACCACAGCTCCACATATCACGGGTACCGTCCAAACTGTACCACCAGGGAAAGGAGAGGACAGAAGGAACGGCTTTCTAGCCCTTCCACCGAAACGCATTACTACTTCGCGGCAGAAATAGGCTGGACAGTGGTACCAATCCGTTCGGGCCCAACATAAGTAAATAAAATTCACTTACAGTTGAGCCCTACCACCAGTAACGGGACGGGAAAGGGTGAAGGAGGACATCAGAGCCACGGGGGGAGTGATGGAACGTAGCGCTGACGGCTCGAGTGGCCGGGGTCGCAATCCCGAACCATTCTACGTGACAGACGGACAGACTGACACAAGAATGGCCACTGGCACAAAACTTAACTACACTAACTTTATTATATAGTACAGGGTGGAGATAGCAGCCAAATCTTTTGGCCAATGAACTGTTGACTTTATGTTGGGGAAGAGCGAATATCCTTTTTTGCGAAATTTTAACAATGTCCTTCCTCGTTCTCAGCGTACGGTGAATACGAAGTATGACACGTATAATAAAAAGCCCACGTACGCTGAGCAGGTTTGCATCAGAGTAAACCATTGTCGTAGGATATCTAACGGGTTTCTTTAGCATTACTTTAATTATGGCTCGTTGTGCTCTTTCTAATATCAACATATTCGTTAGGCCAGCTCCACCCCATACCGAAATGCAATAGTATAATACCGACTGACAAAGCGCTATATAGACATCTCTCAATAACCAAAACTCTCCAACTGACCGTAGGTTCTTAAGGACGTATATGAGTTTTCTGGTCCTTTTTGCTGAGACAATAATATGGTCTTTAAAAGACAGTCTTTCATCGAGAATGACTCCGAGGTATTTGACTACTGGCGTTTTACTTAATTTTGGGCAACAACAAAACTCTGAGTTACTACAGTTGTGCACTCTAATATCTAAATTTAATGGTGGTGTGGTTGTCGCAGTTTTGTGGAAACATATAAATTTAGTTTTCGCCGTGTTTAATGTTAACAAGTTGTCCCGCAACCAGACAGCAACTTTTCTGAGACCTTTTTTTTTTTTTTTTTGTCGCGGGGAAAGCGTTTTATTACTACCGCCCGCTTCGGGGGGAAGCGGAATAAGAATAAAACGGTTATGCTGGACTAGCCGGTCTTACGACCCAGCATCCCCCTCGCCCAGATGATGGCTATCCGAGCAGCCGCTGGGCCGAGTCCCTACCCCCTATGTACACCCCACCCGACACTACCAGCTAAAACCCCGCGGTGGCCTTCTTCGGCGCTTACGGAGCGATTCCGGGGTATTCTAAGGAGTGCTAGAATTGCTGCCGGAACCGCCCCTTCGCGGTGCTGCGTAGCAGCCCATCTCCATGGGAGGGCTTAGGAGCCCCCGCGCACCGAACAACGACAGCGAACGAGGCCTTACCACACGCGCTGCCGTCCATCTCGGGGTCGCACGATGCTCCGAAACTGGGAGTGCATCGATTCGGGCTGACAGCCCCCCGCTGCGAGCCCGCGACCCCCGATGGCCCCAATTAGTCGCCTCGTACGACAGGCAGGGGTTACCGTGGTGGAATTCAAACGCCCCCGTCCCACAGGGCGGGTATTGGTATTGGTATTGGTTGTGGGCTCCTTTCTCCGCACTTAGCCCGTTAGACGTCGAGCCATTGTGCGTGTATGTGCCGGCTAGCAGTCTAGCCAGCCTAGCTCCGACCAGAAGCGCAGGATCCTCCTGGTGTCTCCGCAGGCTTCTCGGAGCGACCTCGGTGTGTCGAGGATTTCAGCCCGTTGTGTAGCTACTCCTTCGCATTCCAGGATGACGTGGGAAGCTGTTTCATTGACTGACAGGCAACCCCTGCATAGGGGACTGTCAGTTATACCTAGAACATACAGATGTTTGTTAAGTGGGCAGTGTCCAGTGACAGTGCCTACGATTATACGTAGGGAAGCTCTGTCCAGTGACAGCAGACGCTTAGTTAAGCGAACATCCGGGTGTGGCACCACCTCCCGGGATTGTCTGCATGTGGTCATATTTGCCCATTGATCGGATTGTTGTTTCATTGTTCTGTGACGAAGCCATGACCTTATCTGGTTAAAGGGCAATGGTAATGTTGGACCTGGACCGATTACCGGCTGGTCCGACCCTCTTTTAGCCAGCTCGTCTGCTACGTCGTTTCCTAGAGAACCACTGTGCCCTTTTATCCATTGTAAGGTGACTATGTTTTTCTTACCTATCACCTCCAATGCAAGGTGGCACTCTAGTATGAGCCCAGACTGGATTATTTTGTTGTCCAGGGCTCGTAGTACTGCAGCGCTGTCGGACACTATGCGAATTTTTTGGCCCTCAATGCCCCGCTTGTCCACTGCTTTGGCAGCCTGTATAATGGCGAGGCATTCACATTGATAAATGGAACTGTATTCGCCTAAGGCTATTGATGTATTGATGTTTATTTCGGCTGAGTACACTCCTGCGCCCGATCCTGTCCTAGTTTTTGAACCATCAGTATATATGCGCAGTTCATGTACTCCAGACCAGTCGTGTTTTTCTTCTACTAGCTGGACAGTGTAGCTTTTGTTGAAGAAATATTGTTTAGGGACCTTATCGTTGGGAGCAGCTATCATCCGTTGGTAGCTGATGGCTTCCTCAAGGATTTCCGTGTGAGCAACGGTAGGCAACGGTCAACGGTAGGCAACGGCTTTGCTGTGCCCTGGCATTGCAGAAGTCTATGGGCGGCGGTGACTACTTACCATCAGGTGGCCCGTCTGCTCGTCTGCCTATCAAGGCACTAAAAAAAAAAAAAAAAAGCCCCGTTTGTTGAACCCCAGAGCTTGAGAGATTTTAATCTGGTGGCTGCTGAGGCTGCCTCCTGCTGAACAAATAAGTCTAGGGGGGGCAGTCCCAGCAACACCTCTAAAGCTGCTGTGGGTGTAGTTCTCATGCAGCCCGTTATGGCTATACAAGCCAGCCTTTGAAAGTGCTGCAGTTTGTTCCACGGGGAGTGCTCCGAGGAACTGTTTAAAATGGTGCCTACATCTCCATTTTATCATCGCACCACCCGACACCGCAACAGAGTTCATCCATACCACCTGGAAACGATTCCGTCTAGCACGGTTCGTTTCCAGCGTTCATTTTTACCACGTACGTGCAAGCTCTGGAATGAACTCCCTGCTGCGGTGTTCCCTGAGCGCTATGACATGTCCTTCTTTAAACGAGGCTTAAAAAGAGTAGTCCTTCAACGGTAGGCAGCGGCTTTGCTGTGCCCTGGCATTGCAGAAGTCTATGGGCGGCGGTGACTACTTACCATCAGGTGGCCCGTCTGCTCGTCTGCCTATCAAGGCACTAAAAAAAAAAAAAAAAAAAAGTTTATTTTTGGCAGTGGTCAGTTTGGTTCTGGGCCACCAGACCACCGCACCGTATGTGATGATAGGCCTTATTACCGCAGTGTATAGCCACATGACAATTTTGGGGTGTAGTCCCCAAGTTCTGCCCAGAAGCCTTTTACACTTTTTTTTTTTTTTTTTTTCCCGCGGGGAAAATCCATCTTACGGATACCTTCTGGTCCTCGGGGGAGGAGAGATGGTTATGCCGGACTCACCGACCTTCCGACCCAGTTCGCCCGAAGGACTACTAGATCGGGACCCTAATCAATTTTCCTACGCCGGTGTACCGACTAAAAACCCCGCGGTAGCCTTCTGCAGCACATGTGGGACAATCCCGGGGGATCCTGAGTTTACCCTGGATTGCTGCCGGAACTATCCCTGTGCCGTACCTTTACGGCCCGTCTCTTCTTGGGCTAGATGCCCCCCACAATTTACAGTAGCAGCGCGATATTTCGCGCCGCCAACCGCCTCAGGGTCGCACCATGCAGATATATATGTAAAGGCCGCACATCTCCCGCTGTGCAGCCGCGACCCCTGTGATCCCTTTTAGTCGCCTCTTACGACAGGCAGGGTATACCGTGGTAGAATTCTTCAGGGCCCCCATTTCACAGGGCGGGAGGCGCCAGTCAATCGTCAAACTCGGCGCCTCCTTCTCGTTTGGTGACGAGCGGGATCGGTTCGTTGCCGATCCCGTTCGGCGCTCTCCTTCTGCAACATAACACGTTCGCAGAAGGAGGCCATCGCACGCCACGACCTTCGTCTGCCGACCATGGCAGATACCACAGCCGGCAGAGAAAGGTCTCCATTGACAGCTGACGTGAGAGCGCTGCGCTCTTCATCCCAAGCTGGACACTCCGCAAGGGTATGTTGGGCCGTGTCATTTCGACAGCTACCACAATGGTGGCACACGGCAGACTCCTCTTTTCCGATCCGACACAGGAACGAACCGAAACATCCGTGACCCGACAGTACCTGTGTCAGACGGAATGTCGGTGCACCGTGGCGCCTGTCAAGCCATTGGCTAAAAACAGGACGCACTGCCTCAACAGTCCTCAAGCCTGCATTCGGAGTCTCCAGCCTGGCTAACCACTCATCCAAGACGGCTCTGCGGGCGGAGGCCAGTCGGGCCTTGACCTCCCTGGGAGCCAATCTAACCCCGCGACGGGACGCCTCCTCCCGCCAGAAGAAAACTGACGAGAGCAAGTTGGCGTCTAAGTCCCAAGGTAGAGTACCGGCTAATATGCAGGCCGCCTCATGGGAGATCGTGCGGTAGCCCCTGACGATGCGCTGCGCCACTAAACGCTGTGGTTTATGCAATAATGCGACACAGCGAGCGCTTAGGGACCCGGCCCAAACGGGGCAGCCGTAGAGGGCCATGGACCGCACGACTCCAGCGTACAAACTTCGGCAAGGGTTGCCAGGACCTTCCAGGTTCGGCAGCAGGCTTCCAAGGGCGCCCGCCGTCCGCACCAATTTCGGCGACAATGTCTGGAAATGCGCGCGGAAATCCCACCGGCTGTCCAGAGTCAGACCAAGGTACTTCATGTTTGAGCCGATGGGAATCCGCACGCCATCCACCATTATGTGTGCTTCCCTAGGCGGCCCCATTCGAGGCCCATGGAAGCATAGAGCCTCGGTTTTATTTAGGGCCACCGTAAGGCCTAGTCGCCGAATCCTACTCACCACCATTTTTGTACCGAATGAGGCGAGCAGGGCAGATTCCAGAAAGGTTCCTGCCGTCGCTGTCACAAGAGTGTCATCAGCGTAGCAGACGACAGCGACTCCTCGGAGATTGACACCACGGAGCACCCAGTCGTACCCTATGTTCCACAGGAGTGGGCCGAGCACCGATCCCTGTGGAACACCGGATGACATAACTCTCCGGTACCACCCGTCAACGCCGGGATACACCACGCACCTGTTAGACAAGTACGAGTGAACCAGACGTTGAAGATAGAGTGGCACCTCGTGGTATCGCAGTGCTTCCTTGATACAGGCCCAGGGAATGGTATTAAAAGCGTTGGCGATGTCGAGAGACACCGCCACTACTACCCTGCCCCGAGCCACAGCGTCCTCCGCCTGCGCCTTGACCCGCAGAATCGCATGTATGGTCGATCGACCATGCCGGAACCCGTACTGGCAGTCTGCCAAGTCCGGGCCAATCCTCTCAAGGTGCTCGACGAGACGAGCGTGCACTATTCTCTCGAAGAACTTGCATATCTCGTCGAGCAACACGATAGGCCGGTAGGCTGATGGCGACTCTGCAGGTCGTCCTTCTTTTTTCAGCAGAACCAACTTGCCTGTTTTCCATCGAGATGGAAAGAGGCCCTGCTTAAGGCAAGCGGAGAAAAGGCCACGGAGCCTAGTGCCCAGGTGCTCAACGGCAATTACCCACACTTGACCAGGGATACCGTCAAGCCCCGGGGCCGAATTCTTGCTCCGCAACCGAAGCACTGCCGCCCTAAGTTCTTCCGGCGATACCTCCGAGATTTCCCCTGCCGAACTTGACGACGATGACGTTGACAAGCGGGACGCCATCGTTGGGGGAGTGGCCTCCCCGGTGGCTGGGAACAAAGTCGCAACTATATTTTCCACTAGATCAGCCCGGATACTCTGTGTCAGCGGGGGCGTCCATGAGCGAAACTTTTTCATCGCTAGACGATACGGACGCCCCCACGGGTCACTCTCGAGAGTGTTCCGAGCTTCTCGTTGGGCCGCGGACTTTGCACTCGATATTGCCACCTGCAGCGATCTCTTGGCTTCTTTGTAAAGGCCATGAAGAAGCCGCTCCTGCTCCTCGTCACCAGACGGATGTATCCAGCGACGACGGTGCCTAGCGAGACAGCGGCGAGCAGCTACGCAGGACGCACGCAGCCTTGCTAAATCCGCTGACCACCAGTACACCTGGCGCTTCTTAGGGAGGCGTCTGACCCGAGGCATGGCCGCGTCGCAGATATGCAACATCACCGCCCCGAACCATTCTACCTCCTCCTCAACCTGTACCGGTCCGTCCGGTACTGGGAGCCACGCCTGAGCCAGGGCAGCCTCGTTCAGGGCCTCCTCATTGAGGCGTTTTAGCGCCCATCGCGGGCCTTCCAATTGCAAGGTGTTTGGGCCCTCAGTTCGTAAACATTGGGACGCGGAGACGTCGAACCGAATGTATCGGTGATCCGACAAGTCTCCTCGTCTACCAGAACCCGCCAGCCCTGGACACGGCGGGCAAGGGATGGGGTGGCGAATGTTAAATCTACCACCGAACCCGCATTATGCCGCACACACGTGTCCTCCGACCCGCGATTAAGGACGACCAGCCCGGACGTGACCGCCCATCCCTCCAGGGCCACGCCACGTGTGTTCGTCGCCGATGAGCCCCAAGCCAAAGATTTGGCGTTGAAGTCACCAGCCACGAGAACGGGGCGAGGCTGGCTATCTTGTACCACCAGGGCCCCAAGCTGAGTGAGGAAGCTCTGAAACTCAGCCAGGGATCTGTTGGGAGAGAAATATACTCCGACAATCCAGATCCCTCCCAACAGAACTGCCACGCATCCCGAGCCCTTCGCAACTTTTTCAAAGGACAGGGAGCCGGCAGCACCCCGGGTGATAATGGCCACCAAACCGTCCAGGTCTCCTGCCCAGTCTTCTCTGGGAGGGACAAAGTACGGTTCAGCAACCACAGCCACATGTATCGACCACTGTGCCAGGCTCTGAACAAGTAAGTCCTGCGCTCTAGCACAATGATTGATATTTGCCTGGAGGAATCTTTGCGCCATATTAATGGGCGATGTCCATGGCTTCTTCTTGGTGGGACGGGTCCAGTTGAGTCACAACCCCACCGCGCCCACCGCGACTAGAACGGTGAGGACGAGAGGAGGCGACACAATCCTTAGCGCCCACCTGGTGAGCCGCGGGTTTGCCAGCGTCTGCACAAATAGTACAGTGCGGCATCGCGGAACACTCCTTGGCCTTATGGCCCTCTTGGCCGCAGCGGTAGCAAATACCGCTGCGGTCACATTCGGCGGTGCAACGCATCCGCACATGTCCTCTATATAGGCAGCGGAAGCACCGAATGGGCCTCTGCTCAAGGAGCTTTACCCGCGCCGCCACCCAGCCGATCAGGACGCGTCCTGCCCTGATCACTTTATCTGCGGCTTTGGCTGGGCAGCGCACCCATACCGCGCCAAGGCCTGAATGGTCGGGGCGGACCTCCCCGACTTTTATGTCAGCTGGCGTGCACTCTGCGGCCCTAGCGAGGGCTTCTGCGATCATCTCTGGATTAGCCGACGCATCCAATCCAGAAATGCGCAATTCCGCGGTTTTGAACGGTCGGGAAACACGAACGTCCTCCGACAGCTCAGAACCGCTGAAAACTTCCCTCACTTTTTCTGCAAGGGAGTTAGCCCTCGCTTCTGAATCTGGGCCGGGTATCTCGTACAGATACCCGCCAGTAGCCATCAACCTCGCCCGAGTCCCCGCAATGCCAAGGCAAACCAAGTCCACTCGTCGCTGGACATCTAGCAGGACCTGAGCATAATTGACGCCTCGCTCCAATGCCGCTGGCGTCAGCGTCAATGAGACGGCTGCCTTGCGGGGTAAATGGAGCCGAGGCTCGGGCTTACGCGGCCCCTGCTGCGGCGGTACATGAGCCGCAGTATTCTGCGTCGACTTGCGGCTCTTACCTCGCTTAGTTACTACGTTCCACGGAGTGTCCATGGACGCGGGAACAGGTGGTAGCGGCCGGGCCTCACTCGAGGATGAGGCAATGGGGACCTGTTGCCTTTTCTCTGATTTCTTCCCCTTTTTTTTTCTTTTTATGTGGAGTTGTTAAAGCTCCAGAATCGGCGGCAGCGGTAGGTGCGGGCTGAGCCGTTGCGACGACAGACACAGGCTGAGCAACGCCAGCTGGAGTAAACTGAGAAACTCCTTTTCCCTTGCCTTTGCCCTTGCCTTTCCCCTTTGCAGAGGTTAATGGGACAGCAGGAGGCACACACGAGGGCCCAGCAACAGCAGGCGGCGGCTGCTGTTGCAACTCGGCTTTCCGTTTATCGGCGGCCAATGGAGGTCGGAGAATAGGTTCCGGAGGCAATCTCATGGAGATCCCCTCGAACCGTGCATCTATCATATTGATGAAACGCCGTTCCATCTGCACGAAGCGGTCTTCTTCGCTTGTGGCCCCCGACGTAGCCATTTGTTGTGGTCGAATAATCGCCAGCAGCTCCGCAATTTGTTTTTCCAACGTCGTAATGCGTTGCTGCATGGCGACCTTTTCTTTTTCCGCAAGAGCTAGTAGCTCAGAGGACGCCGAAACCTGTGTTGACTTTGGCCTGCTGCGTGGCGCCGCCCTTTTGGCCATACGCACGTCTTCTGCCGCCTCTTCCCGTTCCGCTTGAACAAGGCGTTCCTCATGTAAGGCCGCCTTGTACGCCTTTTTAATTTTCGCCGCAGAGGCGTCCTCATCTGTACTTGACGCCACCACAGTTTTGTTTCTGGGTTTTTTTGAGACGGCAAGCATTTTAACCGTCGGCTCCAGAAAACCGACGTCATCACTCGAGAGAGACTCCCTCGAGTGGACTAAGGATCTTGCAGTGGGCAATCCAGCCGGCTGCGATCCTCGCCTTAAACGGCTACTCCTCCTTGGTCGCGATGATGCGCTGCTCCGCTCGGTCTCGGAGTCGAGAACTAGAGCGGGAGCAGGTATTCCATCAGCACTCAGTCAGAGTGACGTCACGGATGTCAACAGCATAACAACAACTCGTACGTTCTTTTTTAAAATAAAAATAACAAGTGCTTTGTTCGTAAAGTTTTTATTGATCAAAGTTTGGGAGAAATGTGTAAAATAGCATAAAGTGTTATCCAGTTGTTTGGTGAATAATTATATCCGGAATTCAACAGTTTTCAAAATAGCATCAGTGGGACATAAATATCTACCCTTCATCAAAATATATATAAACACTTTTTTATGACTCTTGTCCTAAACGGTGAAGTGACGTGACCACAGTGTGTACAGGCGCCTTACTATCTGAGCTCCTCCGTTCAGTGCATGGATACCATCGGTTCACCCTATTAATTCATATTCCAACACCATCGAAAATAAACAATTAACAGCGCCACCTGTTGGGATCTATAGGTACTATCTGTACTCAAGTAAGTGAGTCGCGTATACTCTGGTATCTCATACACAGCTTTAACCGGTAGATAGAGCTACTACCTACTTTGCTCATCATTGAAACTTATTAGATAGATAATAATAAAGCTAAATTATTAGTAATTGTAAACATGACCAAGTGTGGTGGATGCGGAAAATTCCTCTCGGCCAACTGTGTGCGCTGTACTAAATGCGCATCTAGCTTTCATCGTGCCTGTGTGGCTGTTCCCGAGAAAGCAGCTTTGAAGGGCTCCTGGTTATGTCCGGGCTGCAAGGCGAGTCTGCCCAAATTCGACAACACCACAACGCCAGTCAAGGCTCTGGCTGAAGCTTTCAACACTGACGCGAATGTTGCCACCGAGCAGCCTTTAGATATTCCGCTCGACTCATCCCAATCAAATGATGGAAAGGTCGAAATTGGTCTTCAGGAGCTGCGCGCAATACGCGCTGAGCTAACTCGGCTGAGGGAGCTTTATGATAAGCTGAGTGAGCTGAAAGCGGAAGTCCAGGAGTGCCGTCAAGAGGTGAACGAGCTCAGATCAACCGTCAGTTCGTGCAACTCCCAGGTAACGTCGCTTGAGACCAGACTCGACGCTATGGAGAAGAAGATCGAGGTTGTCCCTCCCCCAACAACAAATGCAGGGCATCTCGAAGAAACCATTGCCAATCTTCGGAATCAGGTCAACGAGCGAGACCAAGATCTCCTTTCCAATGACCTCGAGATATCTGGAGTGCCGGAGGGCGGTGGAGAGAGCTTGGTCCATATAGTCAAGCTGTTAACAAACAAACTTGGCGTTGAAATCCAAGACCAAGACCTTGTGCATGCTGAACGCGTCGGATCAACGCTGCGTAATAGGGTGGAGAATTCCGTTCCTACAGACCACGCATCCCAACGTCCGCGGCCTATCGCTGTACGCGTAAGTCGCCGTGCAATACGAGACCAAATTTTGCAAGCGGCGCGTGTGCGCCGAGTCTTTAACACCACCGATATCAATATGCAGGGCCCACCGAGACGCATCTATACTAACAAACGGCTAACGCGGACAAACAAACAATTATTTTACCGCGCTCGGGAGTTGGGTCGGCGATTCTCATGGAGATACGTTTGGACCAAGGGGGGCAAGATATTTGCCCGCAAAGAGGATGGAAAGCCGGTAGAAAGAATACGATGCGAAAATGATATAGCAAAAATTTTTGTCTAACGATTAATTTGATGGCATTTATAATCAAATCAAATCAATCAAATCAAATCATTTATTTTGTAAATTAGGCCACTATGGGCACTTTTTACATGTCATAATAATGTTAAGGTCTACTGGTGCTTCGGAAATGCCCACTGGTCTGAGAAGAAGCACCAAGAAACTCAGCCGTAGGTCTTTTGTAATTTGTCATTACAATTTACATTATAAAATAATTTACATATAAAATACATACATCCTTAAACAAGTCACATTCACATGAAACCAAAAAAAAAAAAAAAAACGGTACGGTACATGTTAATACAAGGCAGAGTCGTAAATGAGGCTATACAAGCTGTTATTTATTTTCTCTAACTAACAATCAATGGGCAATCCAGGTAGACCAGTCCACACAAGCAGCACCCGTTCACGAGTATGACGCATGTGCCAGCCATCGGCCTCCTCAACCATGACACAGGGAAGTGACCGACCCGGCACATAACGCCGCCGCAAGCACAGACCCTTAAGCGAGCATGACATACCTTAATCGCGTCAAAGAATGATAGAGATACAAATTCACAAGAAAATAGCTTTAAAAAAACAAGAAGCCAAGACTATTACGACTCCGGCGTCCTGTGAAAACAATATACATCAAACCGAAATACATTATATAAAATGAGTAATATGTATATTATAAAATAAGTACCTATCAGTGTGTTGTTGTGTTTAGCTGAGCGGCCATGGTTGTTTATCATTTAAATATTCCGTTATATTGTAATAAGCCCTTTTAACTAAAAAGTTTTTTAGTTCGACTTTGAATTGGTCGATAGGCAATTTTTGCACGGGCTCAGGAATATTATTATAGAAACGAATACTAAGCCCCACAAAAGAAGCATGTACTTTTTGCAAGCGAAAATACGGCATACACAGTTTATGCTTGTATCTAGTATTTAGAGTATGTATATCACTTTTCTTTTTAAACAAACTGATATTTTTCTTGATGTATATTACATTTGCATAAATATATTGGGATAGTAAGTTGTTTTACATTTTTCTACATGGCATCCGCGCCGTGCGTTTATGTACTCTCTCGGCATATTGCCTCGCGTCCCAGCCGTCTGTGTCTGTTTTTTAATAGAATCCTACCTCACCAGCAAAAGTGTAACGTTAAAACCAAATGTGAAATATCCTTATTATTATATATATTTTTAATCCCACTATATTATATTATATTAAATATGAATAATTACGCTATCTACTTATCCCTAATGAACCCATATTTTTGCATTTACCAATATCATTGCTCGAAACTCAATAATTGTACAGATATATGTATGTGTGTGTTTGTATGTATGTATATATATGTATATGTGCATGTATGGATAGGTACGCTATGGATACTATCATAATCAATGAATAACATACCATTTAAAGTTTGCCTATTAAATGCGGGATCCCTGGGTTCTATTCATGACGATCTCATAGCAACGATGGAAGGGGAACAATTGGATATTTTAGCTATTAATGAGACTTGGTTACGGCCGGGGGAGGATGGCCGAGCGCCTAAAATACGTAATTATCGTCTTCGTCACATCCCTAGACCGGCAAACGTTCGCGGTGGCAGGGGCGGGGGGGTTGGTTTTTATATTAGGCAGGGTCTAAGTGTGCGCACATGGTCGACACCCGCAAACCCATTGTACCAGTCCGTTGAACAAATGTGGCTTATTCTGAAACTCAACGGAAAAACATTTGCAATAGGAACTGCTTATCGCCCGCCGTGGCTTGATTTAGATCTTTTCTTAGACGGCGTCACTGACGTAATGAGCACTATGGCTAGCTGCGACTATTACATATTAATGGGAGACTTAAATGTCAATGTACTAAATCATAATGATAAAAAAGTAAAAAAAGATCCAAACTTTTCTGAACAGCCTCTCATTAAAACAGCTGGTTACTGTGCCTACACATTTCACAGAAAATAGTCAGACATTAATTGACCTAGTCTGCACAGACCTTACCGTCAGTCAGTTAACTACTAATCCTTTTGGCTCAAGGCAATATGGCCACTCTTTCATCAGTTGCAAATTTAACACCTTACGTGAAAAATATACCCCTATCAATATTAAATACCGGCCGCTAAAAGACATTAATATGGAGCAGTGGAATATTGACGTATCTAATGTATTATGGGGCGATGTCAATAACATAGATAGTGTAGACGACCGGGTAAACGCCTTAACACAGTGTATAACATATTTGTTCGACCTGCACGCACCAGTTAAATCCTACAGAATAACAGAGCCTTCCTACCCTTGTATTACAGATACAATAAAGACTATGATGAGAATTCGCGATCGAGCTTTGAGTTCTTATCGTAAAACAAAAACAGCAACTAAAAGAGACTACTATAAAAAATTAAAGGCCCTGGTGATATCGTCCTTGTTTAGAGAGAAAGCTTCATATTTTAAATTTTACATAAATAATAATATTCGTAAGCCAAAAGTACTTTGGAAGAATTTAAAGTCGACTATCATTCCATCAAAAGTACATTACGATCTCCCCCCGCACCTTAGAAATCCGGATCGATTAAATAATCATTTTCTAGATGTACCTGGCCCGTCAGACACAAGTATCTCCTTACTCACCTACTTCGAGTACCACAAATATACCGACTCAGTATTCACTATCAGACCTATATCTCAGAGTGACGTAGCTCGTATAATTAATAACTTAACGTCTAATGCTAAGGGTTGCGACGGTATTACACTGTCTATGATAACTATGACACTTCCCCATACACTTCCGGTATTAGCTGATACGTTAAATAGCTCCATATTGCAGTCCACGTTTCCCTGTTCCTGGAAAACTTCTATTGTAAGGCCGCTTCCAAAAAACCCCAACCCAAGTGGCATGAAAGATCTTCGGCCGATAAGCATACTACCCTGTTTGTCCAAAATCCTTGAAAAGGCTGTGTGTTTGCAACTAGTTGACTATCTCGAGAAAAACAGTCTTTTACCAGAGTTGCAATCGGGCTTCAGAAAGCATCGCAGCACCACAACAGCCTTGCTCGATGTAACGGACAATATACTTGCAGCGCGAGATGAAGGTATGTGCACCGTAATGGTACTTTTGGATTTTTCTAGGGCATTTGATTGTATAAACGTTCCTTTGCTAATATCCAAGCTCGCGTATTACGGCTTTGATCATCGTACCAGACAGTGGTTCTACAGTTATTTGAGTGGACGGACACAAATGGTAGAGGTTGGCAGCGTGGACTCAGGGAATTCTCTCTTATCACAACTCACGCCGGTACAGAGAGGAGTCCCACAGGGGTCAATACTGGGACCTATCCTCTTTATGCTGTATTGTGCAGACTTAACAAGTTGTATATGGAATTCCCATTATCATATATATGCTGATGATGTCCAAATATACATCACATTCAAACCGAAGGACTATGATCTGGCAATAAAAAAGCTAAACGAGGATTTGAGCAGGATATCAGCTTGGTCGGAAACTAACTGCCTAGTATTGAATCCCTCCAAAACTAAATATATACGTTTTGGATCAAAGCACCAGCTGAGTTTACTACCAGCGACATTAAACGTTAGTGTGATGGGGACACCTGTGGAGCAAGTTTATGAAGCCAGAAATCTGGGTCTATTCATGGATGCGGATTTAAGATTCGAGACGCACTTGGCGAACTCTGTAAGGAATTCTTTCTACCGATTAAAAACACTGTACAAAATACGTCCATTCCTTACAGAGGAGCTCAGAACTCAACTCGTTGAATCCCTTGTGCTGTCTAGACTTAACTATGCCGACGCTGTGTACGGCCCACGATTGCTGGCGCGAACAGATAATTTAATACAGAGGGTGCAAAATGCCTGTGTCAGATTTTGCTTTAATGTGCCCCCGAGAGGTCACGTCACACCGTTTTTAAACGAGAATTCGACACTTAAAATGAAGTCACGTCGTAAGTTTCACATGGCATGCATGATGTTTGGTATAGTCAATTTCAAAACGCCACCATACTTGTACAACAAGCTACGCTGGGTAGGCTCGAGTACAGTACGATCGACAAGACTGTGTGCACCACAGCTGAGTATACCTCCACACAGAACCGAAGCTTTTAGAGGTAGCTTTAGATATGCAGCGACAAAGTGTTGGAATAATATTCCTCCACCCATTCGAGACTCTAAAACTTTATATACCTTTCGGCGCAAACTAAAATTGTTTCTGATTAATTCCCAGGCGGCTTTAGGTAATACACATGTTAACGTATCTTTTATATAGTCCACCTTTGTTACGTACTGCCCCTGTATTATCGCTGTACACCTGCTGCATTCGCCCGCATGTCCATGCTGCTTCGTTTTGAGGGGGGGTCTGTTGACAACATTATTACACACTTACTTACGTACTAACTATAACTATGTAACCATGTATTATTTTCATTATTGTTATTTTATTTTTTTATATATATTAATATTTTTGTACAATTTATGCTGGCATCCGTGTGACACTCCTTGGCCCTTGCTGAAAATCAGTGTCAGGTGGGTCCTCCCACCTGGCGGGCGCTGAGCCTGTGGCCTTTTTGGTCATGCGTCGGACACGGGTGGCTGGGGCGCATAAGTATGCCGGGAGACTTTTTTATTTTTTTAATTGTGTACCTGTAGCCCTTAAAGTTTTTTTTTAATTTTGTTTTATGTACTCATTGTTTATTGCCACCTGGTCTGGTGATTATGGCCAAATAAATGATTTTCTTTCTTTCTTTCTTTCTTCTTTCTTTCACTCTTCTCGGGTTTATACCCACTATCATTCGTCTGCTTGGACACAAGGCCCGAAGCAGACAACTCCCCACAAGCTTCGTTATTATTATTTTTAATATTTTTCATGATATTCCCACGAGTATGGGGGAAATAAACAGTCCGCCCAGGCAGAGCCCCCTGTACCTGGGTAAGCCTTTGAGCCTGAGTGGTTCGCACTAGAGACCGAACTACCCATCGGCCATGCATCCCCTCGCGGTGCGCCGCCGCTTGGGATTCGGGGTGACTTTTTATAGAGGTTTTCTCCCTCGTGGCCCGGGCGGTTAAGCCAAGACCCTCGGTTTCAATAGGTGCCGCGAGACATGACCACAGCACCTAATTGAGATTACGAGATCGGCGGTGACTAAGGAGAACGAGTTCTACCCTAGTCTGCTCCGCGGCAGTGTTAGTGCACACGAAGCCCGTCCGTGTTCCTCCACTGTGCCCTCTGCTAATCAGAGGGACACGCAGAGGAAACCCCTGTGCAGGTTTTGGTCCACGCCGTTTCCGGTAATCCCCCCCCGAAATCGAGGGAGGTCCCCTATCCGCCACCCAGGGAGACGCGCCCGATGGGAGACCAGCAACTCCACACGGGAAGCCTTTTACACTGCCAAAATATGGTACAGGCTTTCTCCATTTTGTTATCCATGTGTTTATTCCATAACAGTTTATCATCCAAGATAACGCCTAAATACTTGACTTCTTTTGTGAGAGTCAGTTTTGTGCCTTGGAGTTTGGGTAAACGAAGGTCTTTTATAATTCGCTTCTTCGTGAACAATACTAGTTCGGTTTTTGATGGGTTTACTGACAGTCCCTGTTCAGAACACCATCGTTCGACGATTTTGAGTGCCCGTTGCATAAGGTCGCATAGGACCGACTCGACTTTTCCCCTTACGAGAATTGCCACATCGTCTGCATAGCCAACAGTGTAGAAGCCTGCCTCGTTAAGTGACTTGATTAAGTCGTCTACAACGAGGTTCCACAGGAGTGGTGAAATAACCCCTCCCTGTGGGCAGCCTCTTGACACAATAGCTCTTGTGGTGCCATTGACTGCTACCTGCACTGCTCTTTTCCTCAGCATGCTATCGATCCATTCAGAGACGGATCGATCGGCGCCGTGGCTCAGCAGTGCATGGCTTATGCTATTAAATTGCGTCTTGTCAAAAGCCCCTTCGATATCGATGAAGGCTACAAGCGCTGATGATTGTGTTGATAGTGCATTTTCAATTGGTGAAATTACACTGTGAAGCGCAGATTCTGTTGATTTACCTGAGGAGTAGGCGTGTTGTTGGTGGTGTAGAGGATATTGCACCAGAGCCTCATCTCTGAGAACCCTATCACAGAGTCTTTCCAGCGTTTTGAGGAGGAAGGAAGTGAGGCTTATTGGTCTATATGACTTAGGTTGTGTATAATCACTCTTACCTGGTTTGGGTATGAATACCACTTTTACTTCTCTCCATTTTAGGGGAACGTAGCGGTGCTCTAAGCATGCCTGGAATTTTTTTACAAGATGTGGTGCTATCTTGTTCTTACACCACTGGAGGAGTCCGGGGAAGATGCCGTCCAAGCCCGCCGCTTTGTATGTATAGAAGCTGTTGATTGCCCATATGACTTTTTCCAGTGTAACTATTCTTCGGGCGTTGTTGACGGCTCCATCAGTTGGCTGTACGAAGAACTGCTGGTCCGTCTCTTCCCATTTGGTGCTTTCCGTGACGGAGCACCCTGGGAAGTGTGTGTTCAGTAACAGTTCACACACTTCTGTGTCGGTTGACGTGTAGCTGTTGTCTGGTTTTTTCAGGGAGCCTAGTTCTCGATTCGGTTCGTTGGACAGAACTTTTCGTACCCTGGCTGCCTGATTGTTTGATTCAATGTTTGTACAGAAGGTTCTCCAGCATGTACGTTTCCGCTCTCGGATGCGCTCCACAGGGCGGGAGAAGCCGGTCAGTCGTCCACCCGGCGCCTCCTACATCTTCTCTGGCGGCGGGAGGGATCATTTCGTTCCCGATCCCTCTCGGCACTCTCCTTCTGCGAGATGACGCTCTCGCAGAAGTGGGCCACCGCACGCCAGGACCTCCGGCTGGCGACCATGGACGACACCACGGCCGGCAGCGAGAGGTCTCCTACGACGACTTCTCTGAGAGCGCTGCGCTCTTCGTCCCAGGCTGGGCACTCCTCCAACGTGTGTTGGGCCGTGTCCTCGCGACAGTTGCCACAATGGTGGCACACGGCAGACACCTCCTTTCCGATCCGACACAGGAACGAACCGAAACATCCGTGGTCCGTCAGTACCTGCGTCAGCCGGAAAGTTGGCGCACCGTGGCGCCTGTCTAGCCATCTCTTTAGGACAGGACGCACTGCCGCGACTGTCCTCAAGCCCGCACTTGGGCTTTCCAGCCTGGTATGCCACTCCTCCACAGCGGTTCTGCGAAACCGGGCTGCAATCTCCCTCGGGGCCAGTCTCACCTGACGGCGACTGGACGCCTCCTCCCGCCAGAAGAACGCGGACGAGAGGAGTTTTGCGTCCAAATCCCAAGGGAGGGTGCCGGCCAATACGCAGGCCGCCTCGTGGGAGACCGTGCGGTAGCCCCTTACTATTCGCTGCGCCAACAAACGCTGCGGTTTGCGCAGCAAGGCGACGCAGCGGGCTTTCAGGGACTCGGCCCATACGGGACATCCGTACAGGGCCATTGACCGCACGACTCCAGCGTATAAACTTCGGCAAGGGCTGTTAGGTCCCTCCAGGTTCGGCAGCAGGCGTCCGAGCGCGCCCGCCGCCCGCACCAATTTCGGCGACAACTCCTTGAAATGGGCACGGAAATCCCACCGGCTGTCCAGAATCAACCCCAAGTACTTCATTGTACAGCCAATGGGAATCCGCACCCCCTCCACATTGATGTGGGGCATTAAAGGTGGCCGAATCCGAGGACCGTGAAAGTAAAGGGCCTCGGTTTTGTTCAGGGCCACCTTAAGGCCCAGCCGCAAAATCCTGCCCACCACCTGTTCGGTTGCGAACGAGGCGAGCAGGGTGGCCTCCTGGAAAGACCTGGCTGTCGCTGTTACTAGCGTGTCGTCTGCATAACAGACGACAGCGACGCCTCGGGGATTGGTACCACGGAGCACCCAATCGTAGCCGATGTTCCACAGGAGAGGGCCCAGGACTGAGCCCTGTGGAACACCGCAGGCCATCGCTCTTCGGTGCCACCTGTCGGCGCCTGGATACACTATGTACCTGTCTGAGAGATACGAGCGCACCAGACGCCGGAGATACGGTGGCACCACGTGGTACCGCAGTGCTTCCAGTATGCAGGCCCAGGGCAGGGTGTTAAACGCGTTGGCGATGTCTAGAGACACCGCCACCACCACTTCACCCCGAGCCACTGCATCCTCCGCTTGGGCCTTGACCCGCAAAATCGCGTGTACTGTCGATCGGCCTTGCCGGAACCCGTACTGGCACTGTGCCAGGTCCGGCCCGACCCCTTCAAGATGCCCGACGAGGCGAGCGTGAATGATACGCTCGAAGAGCTTACAGACCTCGTCGAGCAACACGATGGGCCGATAGGCCGACGGCGACTCTGCGGGCCGCCCCTCCTTCTTGAGCAGGACCAACTTCCCAGTTTTCCACTGAGACGGAAAACGGCCCTGCTCCAGGCACGCGGAGAACAGGCCACGGAGCCTAGTCCCCAGATGCTCGACGGCTAACACCCACGCACGTCCGGGGATACCGTCGAGACCCAGGGATGTTTTGGCGAAACCTCCGAAATAATCCTTGCCAAACTCAACGACGATGGCGTCGATGGATGTGACGCCATCGGTGGGGGAGTGACATCTTCAGTGGCAGGGAACAAAGCTGCGACGACCTCTTCGACTAGGTCACCCCGGAGACTCTGCGTCAGTGGGGGCGCCCACGGGCGATATCTCCTCATCGCCACGCGATATGGACGCCCCCAAGGGTCGTTATCGAGAGTTCCCCGGAACTCCTCCTGAGCTGCAGACTTTGCCCTAGCTATTGCCACGCGCAGCGCTCTCTTAGCCTCCCTGTGGAGGCCGTGAAGCAACCGCTCCTGGTCCTCGTCGCCGGGAAGACGGATTCGGCGACGACGGTGCCTGGCGAGACGACGGAGGGCGGCCACGCAGGAGATACGTAACCGCGTGAGTTCCGCCGACCACGAGAACACCTGGCGCTTCTCGGGAAGACGTCGGACTCGGGGCATGGCCGCGTCACAGACGCGCGACATCGCTGTCCCGAACCACGCCGCCTCCTGCTCGACCTGCATCGGTGCTTCCGGTGCAGGGAGCCACGCCTGGGCCAGAGCGGCCTCCTTCAGGGCCTCCACGTTGAGGCGTTTTGCTGACCAACGCGGGCCGTCCGACCGCGGGCCGGTCGGTCCTCCACTGGACTGGGGGTTAGGGGACAAGGTGACGTCGAACCGAATGTATCGGTGATCCGACAACGTCTCCTCGTCCACCAGAACTCTCCAGTCACGGACACGGCGGGCAATAGCTGGGGTGGCGAACGTGAGGAACTTTTCTGAGACCTGCTTCCGAATTCATACGTGCTTGTTCCCACGTGTTGCCATGGAAAAGGATTACTGTATCGTCAGCATAACAAATGATGTCTGCACTTGTCATTTCCAGTATCGATAGGTCGTTAATATATAACAGAAACAAGGATGGCCCCAATATGCTTCCTTGTGGCACTCCGTAGTTTACTGGATTAGAAACACTTTCGTACTGGTCGATTTTGACCCGTTGTGTGCGCCCTGATAAATAACTCTTAAACCAGTCATTCGCTTGACCACGGATCCCCAAGAACTCCAGTTTACGAAGCAGAATTGGCATAGACACGGTATCGAATGCCTTAGCAAGGTCAAATAAAAAAAAAAAAAGATTAACATATACAATGTGAATTGAGTGTACAGTAGTTTTGCTATTTTGAAGGTAGTTTCGAGTTGTTTATCGGATGATCTCACTCACGGAGTGTGGCACAACGAAAATAACAATATAAAAGAGCACCTCGCCATTTGAGTGGCAATTCGGGAGTAATCATTGAGCAGTTAGTAGCTTTAGAGGTCGTAATGCCGAAATACTGTTTAAAAGTAATAAGTTAACGTGATGTGAAAGTGTTATTGTGTTTTGAATATTGTAACGTAAATTGTGATGTGTTTAAAAGAGCAACCATGGGGTTTCTTGCCAGCTCTTCCCCAATGGATTACCGCATTCCGAACTCACAGTAGCTTAATAAACTATGAAGTGTTGATGAAGTGAACTTGTGTTTATTTACCGAACTATCATACGCTATGCATTCTGGCTATGTCTGGAGATCAGAACGAGATGTAAGCCATCTCGTCTGCCTCGACATGTTGACGTGTACTCTATATACATTAGGGATAAAAATACTTTTTAAATTCAATCGAGAAGATGTCGCCAAAAGGACGCCTCCTTGCTTGCGGCCATCGCATCGATCACATCGCAATATTCTGTAGTGTGGTGGAAAAAGTTCACCGTCCTGTATTGTATTATTTAGACCTGTCTCCGTTATTCCAAAAAGGTCGCATGAAGAATCCAAAAGCCTTGTGTAAAAAAAAGATGTTTTGGTTCGTAAGCCTCTGACGTTCTGGTAAAAAAACTTGAATCGGTTTTTCAATGAGTTTCCTGTCCAATCGTCGATTTTTTGTTATTACGAAACCACACCCATTCATTAAACTGAGTATTTACTGGCCAACAATCAGGACTATTGATTAATTCAAAATAAGATTCAAGCACTCCAATCATAAAAGATGAATAATCTCTTTTAGTTTTGGGAATAAGTTTTTCTACTCTGATATCTCTTGAACGACAAAAACTCCCCACATGTTCCTCTATCGTTTCTTCTAAGGATGAAGCGACCAGACATGAAGAAATTTCTTTTTTTCAATCGCTTGAATCCATGAAATCACCATATTCCCTCCTTGTCTAACTACCTTTGGTTGAGCTTTCTTAGTTTTTTTTTATTTCAGTCCACTCAGAGCTAGAGGATTGATAATCTAAATTTGTCTTTGGAACATCAGTAGCTGCATCCAAACGCTCCCGCCTATGCAATGAGTTCGCACCTTTAGCCTTAGATCGTTCCATAGCGCGACGGCTGCGAGCCGTTATTGCAGTTACCGTCGCATCTATTGTGTTCTCTGTCTCACTTTGCGACACCGGTACCTCAAGCGATGCATCGGTCCCTTTCTTTGTAGTACATTTCGATGCCAGTAATGTATCTATTTTACTTGACAAATTTTCGATTACCTGCTTCTGTTCAATAATCAGGACATTATGTTTTTCGATCAGCTGTTGTTGATCTTCTATTTTTACCCGACTGACTGAAGGAAGGGTTATGTTTTTCGCGCGTATCTTGTATGTATTTTTGTAAATTTCCTCGTATCTTCCAAACGGCTGGATGGATTTCGACAGTTAAAGTATCGTTATATTCGTCTTAAAACCCCAAGTGTCCTTAGATAAGTGTTGGACAAAAAAGATCAAAATGGCAGATGTTTGGCGCGAAGTAGTACAATAATAAAAAAAATGACCAAACCTATCGAGTGGGGTATTAAAATAAAGAAAATTAAAAGGGTATTACAAAAATATACATCTGTATATATAAAAGAAGAAACTGACTGACTGACTGACTGACTGACTGATCGATCAACGCACAGCCTAAACGGCTGGGGTTAGAGACTTGAAATTTTGACAGTAGGGACCTTTTATCACGTAGGCATCCACTAAGGAAGGGTTTTTGGAAATACCACCCCTAAGGGGGTAAAATAGGGGATGAAAGTTTGTATGAAACTCCGTCATTTTTGAAGTTAAATTCATGAAAATTTGTATTTGGTATTTTAGTTAAAAATAAAAAATATATGTTTCAGGATTTTTGGAAATTCCGCCCCTAAGGGGTAAAATAGGGAATGAAAGTTTGTATGAAAATCCGTAATTTTTTAGTTAAACGCATTAATATTGGTATTTTATATTGTATACTTTTTCTCCCAAACATGACCTCCACGCGGGCGGAGCCGCGAGCAACAGCTAGTAAGTTATATGTTTAAATTAATTTTCATTTGGGTATCGATTTTCTTAAACTCAAACAATTAACGCATTATATCTATCTATACTATAATAAAGCACTCTGTCTATAACGTGTTATATTATCGATATAGAACCCATAACAATTGTTTTTGGAAATATTGTCAGTCTGTCTATTAAGGCATCACGTCCAAAGTACTGTATTACTACAAATGAATTGGCAATAGAATCATAGTGTATCTCGAGGTAACATTTATTTGATTGAAATCGGTGCATACAATCAAAACTTATGAGTATTTATAGTTCACAGTAGCTGTATTACGGCGCTAAGGCGTGTTTTTTTTATATCATAGTCCGCAGACGAGCCAGTGGGTCACCTGATGTTAAGTGATATCCACCGCCCATGAACATCCACAATACCGAAAGTGTCATGTATGCGCTGTCGGCCTTAAAGGACAGGAATAGGGATTAGGGAAGGGAAGGGGGAATCTGGGCCTCCGGATATCTCACTTACCATACGAAACCCGACAGTGAACTGTCACTTTACGTTGGTTTTCTGTGAGACAGTGGTACTACCCCGGTCGAGCCGGCCCATTCATGCTGTTGACAAATATGTCTACAGCGTGGCTCTACCACTTTTAAAGTGGTGAGAGATGAAGTGATTTTGTGATTATTAGGATAATGATAAGATTAGAAAAGGCGATGAAATTATGAAACGCACGCATGCACGCACTCACTCCTGTAATCCCCGAAGGGGTAGGCAGAGGTGTAAGCAATACACCCATGTTTTGCGATACTTATTACCATCCCATGACATGATAGAGGTCGAGCCTATCGCTATGTCGACTACAATTCCAGACTCCGGACTGATATTGTGTATTTCGTAATAGACAAACCTATTATCACTTTTACTCGACCCCGGTATCAATCCGAGACCTCAGCATAACAGTCGTATCGTGTATGCAATTACAACTACGCCAACAAGGCAATCATTATGCAAAATAATCCATACATTAGTATACATTAGTATAGTAGTACTATAAATGCGAAAGTAACTCTGTTTGTATGTATTTTGTTTGTTTGTATGTTTGTTTGTTACCTTTCACGACTAACCGGCTGACCGGATTGTGATGAAATTTGGCCCGGAGATAGATTATATCTTGGAGAAGGACATATGCTATCTTCTGTCTAAAAAAACAATCTTGAAAGGGGTCAAAAAGGAGTTCAAAATTTGTATGGAATTCATCATTCATGTATCCATAATTCCTCAAGTTAGGGATCTGAAAATTCATATTTAGGCTTTTGGTAGGAAATATAGAAATACGACTTTCAAACTAATACTATAAATGCGAAAGTAACTCTGTTTGAATATATTTGTTTGTTTGTGACCTTTTCACGACTAAACGGCTAACACTAATACTATAACATGAAACACTGTTTGTAAGTAAGTGTTAGTTGAGGTGTCTGAGTATAACACAGGCTTCTTTTTATCCCGGGAAATGCACGGTTCCTATGGGATAGCAAAATATAGAAAGATGTAATAACTTAAGATGTCTCCATGGATTTTATACCTCTTATTTTAAAAATAACTACCACGCGGGCGAAACCGCGGGTAAAGCTATCCATACTAATACTATAAATGCGAAAGTAACTCTGTTTGTTTGTTTGTTTGTTTGTTTGTTACCTCTTCACGACTAAACAGCTAAACGGATTGTTATGAAATTTGGTAAGGGAATAGATTATATCCTGGAGAAGGACATAGGCTATCTTTTTTCTCAAAAAACAACCTTGAAAGGGGTCAAATAAGAGTTCAAAATTTGTATGGGAAAACCATAATTCCTCGACTTAGGGATCTGTAAATTCATATTTAGGCTTTTGGTAGGAAATAAAGAAATACGTGTTTCAACGTTTTTGAAAAATCATCCCTAAAAGGGGCAAAGTCTTATGGGGTATTCTTTAGATGCAATCTCAAGATTCAGGCACAACACCTGAGAGTCTAGACAATCGCTACAGGTGCCTCAGTGCAGAAGACAACTCCTTGGATTGTATACTTCTGCTCCCGAATATAACCTCCACGCAGGCGGAGCCGCGAGCAACAGCTAGTAGATTATAATTTTTGCTAAGATAGTTGACAAACTAAAACTAGCTAAGACCGCGATTTTAGTATTTCATGACACTTCTTTTAGTGCAAAATATTCATAATAGACTTGGTAGTTTTCCGGACTATGTGCATTAAAAATCGGTACCATCTACTGTCAAGATTTACCGGACCACGGATAGAGTAAAACAAATATACTTACATCCATCCATACTAATACTATAAATGCAAAAGTAATTCTATTTGTATGTATTTTGTTTATTTGTTTCTTTGTTTGTTACCTTTTCAATAATCCATACTTAAACATACATTGAATATTAATTATCGCTTGCTTTAACGGTGAAGGAAAACATCGTGAGGAAACCTGCATACCTGAGAATTCTTATAAGAATTTCGAAGGTATGTGAAGTCTACCAACCCGCATTAGGCCAGCGTGGTGGACTAAGGCCTAACCCCTCTCATTTGTAGAGGAGGCCCGTGCCCAGCAGTGGGACAATGTTTAATACAGGGCTAGTATTATTTTATTATTTAATCCATACTTATACTATAAACGCGAAAGTAACTCTGTTTGTATATGACGGCGCCAGCACCGTCGTAGAACACGTGCACCAATCACGACAGCGCGCGTCATTCGGTTCTCCCACTCTCCCCACTGCGGGACTTGTTTTGACACCTGTATAAAACAGGCGGAACGACCGCAGTTCGGGCAGTCTTGGTTTTAGCTTGGCTCGGTGCACTTGCGGTATCCCGCTGCTAGCTTATCCTTGACTCATTGGATAATTAATTTGTGTAAACGAATTAATTATTATACTTGGCTTTGGCTATACATAGCCACGGCCCAGGCACTGCTGGCCGACATAATATTAATCAATTGTGTTATGTATCAGCCTATGTAATAGATAAGTGGGTTTCTTACCAGTTCTTCCCACGCTTAGTATTCCGAACTGGCAGTAGCTTAATAAACTATTAATGGTTCTACTTGTGTTATTAATATGTGTTGTTAATCCCTGACGATCGGAGAGGTTGCATAAGACCTCTCCCAGCCTCGGCCTGAAGTACCTACACCTAACCTAACCTGACATACATGACATGACACATGATGCATGAATGCTGTGTTATGTTGTGCTGCGACATATATATTTTGTTTGTTAGTGTGTTTGTATGTTTTTTTTATTCTGGCACTGCAATGTGACCACAGTGCACCTGATGGTAAGTGCAATGCTATCCAATTAGAGTATCGAGTAGCAAGAGACAATCTACCCCCCGCTACTCAACACAATCATGCCGGCCTGTTTCTTCACACTACACCACGGGCAAGAAGGTGAAGAAGCGGTCGAGGGTCTAGTGTCAAAGTACTCAGAAGGCCGCAAAACGGCCAAACATCGTACCCCAACTCTAGACCCCCGACAAAAACCGGATGTACACTGGCTGATCCCGGACCGCGACAAACTTGCGTGTGCCATTATGGCGGGTTTTACATCCTGTGTACGGTGGTCGCTCTCCGGGCGGATATAAATATCCTAACCAGGTGTTGTGTCATATTTGTATGATTGTATGTTTGAATGTATACCTTTTCTCCCAAAAATAACTTCCACGCGGGCGGAGCCGCGGGCAACAGCTAGTTCATCAATATAGTATCATAAGAGTTTGCAGAGACACTAAAAAGTCTAAAATAAAATAAATAATAAAAAAAATTAAAAACCCGACTGCAAAAATGTAAAGCACGAAAAAGACCAAAACAAGTCGGGTTTTTAATTTTTTTATTATTTATTTTATCTTATTTTGCATCTCAATCAGCGTCGATTGCGCAGTAATTTTTGTCGTTAGCGCTGCTAGCTTCTTGGACAAATCATTTAATGCAACTTCGATGTTAAATTTTGTATTCTGTGAAGAACGTCTTGGTTATACATTTGTATTTTTTAGATATATAATTATTTTAATATTATCACAATGTATAACTGTTTGTTTTTCCTAAATAAATAAATTTCGAAATTTTTCTCAACTTTTTAGTGCTCAAAAGTAATACACAGTGCGATCAACTGACTCACTCACACTAAAAAAAGTGGACAAACGCATTGACTATACAGTGGTGTATCAGAGTGTAGAATTGAACTGATAAGAAATTAAAGCAGAAAATATGTATATAACAAAGCTGACTATGTATTGTGGTCAGATGGCAGAGGTCATGACTTCATCATAGGTTATGTCTATGAGGGTTTTTCATCCCTCTTTGCTCTTCAGATATAGTAGAATGCACATCGTACGATAGTTCAGTAGAAATAACACACGTTAATCACTTTAGAGTTTATTAAGCTACACCGGTTCGAAATGCAGTTATCCACTAGAAAAGAACCCGGCAATAAAACCTATGGTTGCTCTTGTCACATTGCGTTGTCAAAACTGGCGGGCTGTCACATGTCAATTGGTATTTACTTTCAATAGATGGCGTTTTGTAGTCAATTTAATTTAATTTATTTTCTTCACACTCTGATACTGCCATTCTGCAGTGCGATGCGCGCTTGCTCAATCCCTTCTGTAATGCCGTTCTGATACGGCGATACCGCAATGGGACGAGTACTCTGCACTGCTTGCTAGAGTCCTACTGGAACTTAAAATATCATCAGTATACACAGGCTAGGGTACACTCATAGTGCCCCTATGCCAACATTGTTAAAATTTATTACAGTTATGGTCCACCAGACATAGTAAAGATGCTAGCTAGTAACCACTGTTCTTTTAAAATGATCAGAGTAAATGTTAATAAAACTTAACTGTTGTCTCATCATTTATTAAAAAGTTCATATCTGGTTACTATGTGATACTAGCTTAACTTGCTAGAAAATATGTTACTTTTCACGACATATGACAACGGTTCAATGGGTATGCTCACTATTTGTGGCATTAGTTCAATGTGTAACAGTTTCACAGTTCGATTGCACGGTCTACTACTGGGCAATCCCAGGTCATTTAACAAATTGTGAACAGGTGAGTCAATTTTGTATACCTATCAGTGAAGTGTTTTAAAAACGTTAAATTCTCGCATCTAAAATAGTGCACTGTTCACATTTTTTTTTCTCACCACCGTCTAATAATTTTTATTTTTCGCTCCGTCATATTTACGATCTAAAGTAGCTTCACTCAATATTATATTTATTAAATTCACTACTAACTCATTTATTTTCACTTTCATAATGGGAACTCACCCAATTACATTTTTTTTGTTGAATAAGAACGAACTAAGTCACGAAGTTCACGAAGTCGGCGAAGACCCTAGTAACACAGTTTTACAGCTACGTAAACAGATTCACAAGTTGTCGGTTATGTATCCATCTGATGATATTGACGAATCTGGTTTAGATATCGATGTAGATTTAGACGGTCTTAATTTGTCTCTAAATAAATTAAAATTAAAAATTCAAACATTGGAAACTAAATTTGAACAAAATATTTTCAAGCGTACTTTAGCTTTGTCGAACCACATTCATCATAGAATACGTAGACTAAAACCTTTAACGTCTGACGAAAAAAAGATAGTAAATTCCATTATTAACGACTATAATATTTTAGAGAAAAAACTTAACAAGTTTAACCCTAATATTGTCAATTCAAATCTACCTACATCCGTTGACAATTCTAACGCTTCAACATATTTGTGTGAGCGAGTTCGAACATCGGAATTTAGACTATTGAAATTCGATGGTTCCACTTGCGTAAGATTATTTTTACAAAAAGTCGAAGATTTTAAAATTTCTCGAAGTATTTCATCTGTAGACATATTAAAATTCGCTACCGAAATTTTTTATGGCAATGCATTACATTGGTTCCGTAGTAATAAAAATAAAATTAATAATTGGGATCAATTGTCTGAACTTTTAATTGAGGATTTTGGTCAGTTTAATTATGATTATCGCTTAGTTTCCGAAATTCGTAGTCGTACACAGGATGAAAGTGAAAATATTACTATTTATTTGTCAATTATGTCTGAACTTTTTGCCCGTCTTTCTAAAGATTTACCTGAGTCTGAAGAATTAGAAATTTTGTTGCACAATATTCGGCCTTGCTATTCGAATGTCATTGCATGTTCGTCAAAAATTCTAACTATTGAGGATCTTCGTTCGATTTGTAAGAATTTTGAAAATATACAGTGTATGTCTGCTCAGTACCATAAACCACCTCCCATTACAAGTAATACTTTAGCTCCAGACTTAGCCTTCACTAACAAACATATTAACTCACAATTTAAAAAACCTACACAAACTAACAATTCTACGTATAAAAATTATAGTTCATCTACACAAACTAACTATAAATGCACATCTGCATCGAGTGCCGTTAGTAAATTACCGCTCGAGAACAATAGAAACAGGTTCGCTTTGTATTGTCCTCGGTGTCGCACACAAGGTCACTCGCTCGCAACTTGTAAGCAAGAAAGATTTCCGATTTGTTTTAAATGTGGTACTAAAGGTGTTATTTTTTCTAATTGTTCTAAGTGTCATTCTAATTCGAGTCCAAAAAACTTCTAGCGTCAGATTGTTGTAATATTATTACTACTAAACATAATAATTTTGATAAAGAAGATTGGCAAAATTGGCTTTCAACTATAAAAATATTTTTTCTTCTTATCATGTTACATCAATCTGGGAACGCAAACCTGAAAATTATTCACGTCCGTACGTTACCGTAAAAGTTGGTGAAATTTCTTTTTGTGCTCTTTTGGATTCTGGTTCTTCAGTGACTATACTGGGGAATAATTCACATGAATTATTGGTGTCAGCCGGTTTTAAGTTATACGTAGAGAAAACCGATAATTATTTTGTTGCTGCAGGGGGTCAATTATTAAATTCCATAGGCTATATGAATATACCTATTTCTTTTGAAAATAATTTTCACATACTTAAAGCTTATGTTATACCTACAGTGTCATCATATTTAATTTTGGGTGTTGATTTTTGGTCTAAATTTGAGATTTGTCCCAAGTATTTAAAATCAATAACTATGGGTAATTCTGAAACTAATTGTATTTCTTTAATAAATGATAATAAAACTAAATTGTTATCGTATGATGATTTAAATAAATCGCAGCGTCTAAACGCTGATAATACCATAGAATTGTTTAGTACCATTTCCGCTGAAAAACGAGGTTTAGGCAGAACACATTTGATTACACATCACATCAACACAGGCAATTCACCGCCAATACGACAGCGTTATTATAGACTTTCTCCCGAAAAGCAACGCGTGTTATGTAATGAGCTAGATGAAATGTTAGCACTAGGTGTTGTTGAACCTTGTGAAAGTCCTTGGTGTTCACCTGTCTTACTAACGCCTAAAAAAGATGGTAAGTTGAGATTTTGTTTAGACAGTCGTAAATTAAATTCCGTTACTAAAAAGGATGCTTATAAACTACCATATATGTCAGAAATTTTGGACAATTTAAGTAATGCTTGTTATTTAAGTTCTATTGATCTTTCAAAAGCTTTTTGGCAAATACCTATCGAAGAGTGTGATCGTGATAAAACAGCATTTTATATTCCATCACGCGGTTCTTTCAGGTTCGTAACTACTCCCTTTGGTCTTACCAACGCGCCTGCTACTCAGCAAAGGCTAGTTGACATTTTATTTTATGAACCTGAATTTGAAAATTGTGTTTTTGTTTTTTTGGATGATATTATTGTTGTTTCACCTAATTTTGATCATCACATGGCTATGCTTTTACGAGTTCATAATAAGTTAAAATCTGCAAATTTAACTATTAATTTTTCTAAGTCACAATTTTTTCGTACTGAACTTAAATATTTAGGTTATATTGTTAATTCTAATGGTCTTCAAGTCGATCCTGGAAAGGTCGATGCCATCCTTAATTTTCCCGTACCAACCAACCCTAAGGAGGTCAAACGTTTTCTTGGCACTGCTTCTTGGTATCGTAGATTTGTCCCTAATTTTAGTTCAATTGCTGGTCCCCTCAATAAACTTACTTCTACAGGTAAGAAGGCTAAACCCTTCATTTGGTCTCAAGAGGCGGATATATCTTTTAACAAACTTAAGGATTGTCTAGTACAAGCTCCCATATTATCGTGTCCTAATTACGATTTGCCTTTTGACGTTCACACAGATGCTAGCGACTATGGTGTCGGTGCTTTACTCACGCAAACTATAGATGGCGTTGAACATCCTATTACCTATATGAGTAAATCATTGTCTCCCCAGGAGCGTAACTACAGCATCACTGAACGCGAAGCCTTGGCAGTCGTAGTTGCCTTAGAACATTGGCGATGTTATCTTGAGTCTGGTAAAACATTTACTGTCTACACAGATCACTCAGCTCTAAAATGGTTTCTAAACCTTAACAACCCTACAGGTCGGTTAGCTCGCTGGGGTGTCCGTCTTTCTGCATTTGCATTTGTTATTAAACATCGTAAGGGTGCTGATAATGTTATACCTGATGCGTTGTCTCGTTCTTGTCCTTTGCAACTTAGTACTATAGATACCTCCTTAAATATAACTAATACAACTGATGAATGGTACCTTTGTAATGGTAACTTTCACGGTTGTCAAAATTCCCCAATTTCATTTCCTAATTATATAATAAAAAATAATCGTCTATATCGTTTTATGAAATCTAAATGTGTACTTAATACTGAATTCGAATGGAAGGAAGTAGTACCTCAGGAACTTCGGTCTTCCGTAATTTCTGAAAACCATAGTAACCCTTTAGCTGGACATTTTGGTATTTTCAAAACGTATAGAAGACTGGCACAAAAATATTACTGGCCAGGAATGCACGCTAGTGTAGTCGAATTTGTCTCTCCTTGCGATATTTGTATTTCTCACAAACATCAAAACCATGCCACTTTGGGAGAAATGGGCAGACCTACGTCATGTTCCAGACCATTTCAAATGTTAAGCATAGATCTTATTGGACCTCTTCCTTGTACTAGAAAACAAAATTGTTATATTTTTGTTGTAACTTGTTGTTTTTCTAAATATTGTTTACTTTTTCCATTAAAACGCGCTACCGCGGATATTATAACTAAAATTTTAGAGGAAAATGTTTTTCTTATTCACGGCATTCCATCAACCATTCTTATGGATAATGGAAGGCAATTTATTAGCTCAACTTTGAAGCATATGTTGGAAAAGTACAAAGTTCCAAACATACACTTTACACCTAAATACACTCCACATGTAAACACTGTCGAACGCTACAACAAGACTATCATGACCGCTATTTCCACCTTCATTGAAAATGATCAGCGTGTATGGGATCTCTTGATTCCAAAAATACAATTCGCAGTTAACAACTCTGTTAACGAGGTGACTGGCTACACACCCTCTTTCTTAGTATATGGTCGTGAATTAGTAACTTGTGGTTCTCACTACGTCGATACTAACATAGATCAGGATATTGTTTTCATTCGTCGAGATCATTATGCTGAAAACTTAGGCGTACTATCAAATATATTCAACAAAGTACAGTCTTTACTTTTGCAGGCTCATAAGAGAAATTGTACTAATTACAATCTGAGGAAAAGACCTGCAGAATTTAATGTTGGCGATGTAGTATGGAGAAAAACTTTTTATCAAAGTGACAAAGATAAGCATTTTAATAAAAAACTTGCTGCTAAATACATAAAATGTAAAATTATCTCTAAAAAATCACCCTTGGTATATGATTTAGCTGATATGAACGGTAATTCACTAGGTACCTGACTTAAAGCTTACTAATTACAAATATTAAACTACACAATTTACATTTTATTTAAAAAAAAAATTATATTCTGTACTAATGAACTAAACTAAATATTATATTTACAACTTATACAAACGTTTAACTTATTTTTTAACTTCATTACACTAACTGAGCAACATACAATATCTCGTGCCATATATATAACTTCTTCTACTTAGTATTCGAATGTTGTAGTATGTACAATTATTCTTCTTGTTGTTTTAGGAGAGTCTTTAGTATTATAAAGTACTTTCTGGTTTATAAGGTCTCGGTCATTATATATATTGATGCTAGACAGTTTGTTAGGAAGATGTATGTCAGGGGATGGAATGAAAGAATGAAATAACAAGAATACTGGGTGGATAGACGGATTTTACTTCTAATTAGTTATAAGTAAAATCCTGGTCTTTTCGGCGGGGTATTGTAGCATTATAAAATCTAAACTTAATAATAGTCGATTATCAATTACCTATGATGGATGCAAACTCGATTATTACTAAGAATCACAGCCCTGTGCGATGCAAATCTAGTATAAATACGCACGCATCGTACCGACGTATCTCTTTCGCATTGAAATCCCGCTCGGGTGAGTTGAACAGTAACTAACCGCTCAGTGTATTTCGTGCCGCGGACTTGTGAGCTGTCACAAGGGTATCTGGCACGGAATGCAAGCCTAACTTGCATTCCGATCTGGTGGTAACTGTTTCCAGGTCCATACGGTGCGCTAGGTGGTCGCTGGACACGCCTGCCACCAAGTTCCTACGGTGCGGTAGGTGGTCGCTGGACAGGCCTACCACATCACAGCGCGAAAGCGAGGTGTCGCTGGACACACCGCCACGTCTCCCGGTGCGGCGAGCTGTCGCCGGGCCAGAGCACCGAACCCCAAGCTGCCACAAGGCAGGCCAGCAGGCTGCTGTTGGGCTGTGCCGCGGGACATTCACTCCGCTGCGCTAACGCGCCGCCATCCTCAACAACGCACGTGGACCTAGGCGTGCTAACCACGTGCACACCACGGAACGGGGAGCTGACCCCAAGACCTCGCGCGCTAACGCGAACCGCGTGGCCACTCCACTGCGCCGCGCAGAAGCAAACGCCGTGCAACCACCACGTGTGCCGCCATCGTGCCGTCCACCTGGAACGGTGCCACCAGGCCAGTACCCCAAGTGTAGTATCACCATCCGCTACCGTGTTGTATGTGAAGAGGTGGTGTATTCTATCAATAAAGCTCGTACCTACGTATTCAAACCCTGATTTTAATTGTCTCACCCAACTATCTATCTATCTGCGTATCCGTAAAAAACACTTACGCCGCATGTTCAGTGTTAAAGGAAGGATAGGCCGGTGAGAGGTTGTAGCTATTTTTCAACAGAGGTCCTAAGGAATTATAGGAAAGGTCGATGCTGTGCTCTGGGTGGCTCATCACACCGTGGTACACAGGGGACTAGGATAGGAATGACATATTGAACGCCGCTACACGTCAATAGTCATAATTGTTGTTTATAGCTTGAAAGCTATAAACAACAATTAGTTTTTAGCTTGCAGCGTTTTAGCTTTGTAGCTTGTAGCTTTATTTTTAGCTTACAGCTTTTTAACTTACAGCTTTATAGCTTGCAGCTTTTAGCTTTGAACCTCAAGCTTAAAACATTGGGCTTTTTAGTTTTTAAATTTGTCTTTTAAGCATTTGGCTTCAGATTTTTAGCTTTAGCGTTTTGTATGTGTGTGTTACACAAATGAGAAGAATATGAAGTTGTTTTTAAGTTTGCAGCTTGTTTTTAAGCTTGCAGCTCGTTTTTAAGCTTGCAGCTCGTTTTTAAGCTTGCAGTTTGTAGCTTATGTTGTACATAAATGAGATAACAATATGAAAGTTGCTCACCAAGTTTTGCTGTCCCGTTGAATCAGCATGTTGGTTAGATATCAGGTCCTTACCAATAGTGACAGCAAGGTTTTCAAAATACTTCATGGCGATCCGACTCGGCCACTCTGTAGTGTGTAAGTGTAGTGTGTAATTGCCTTTATAATATCTTGTGTCAGCATTTTATGTATTTGCTTAATTATATTATTTTTTTTTTTATCGTGGCACGGCAAAGTGACCACACTGCACCTGATGGTAAGTGCAGTGCCGTCCAGTTATAGTATCAAGTAGCGAGTGATAATCTATCCCTCGCTACTCAATACAATCATGCCGGCCTGCTGTGTAGCTTCTTCACGCCTAAAGGACCCAGGATCATAGGAAGGAGGGAACACGGTAGCTGGCAAACTGTTCCACAGCTTGATGGTGCGGCAAAAATACGAATTTGCGAAACTCTTAGTTCGGGTCGGAGTAGTAGACATCACAAAGCTGTGGCTCCGCAATCCAGTACGCGTGGTTCTGGTATGGAAGGGAGAGGATGGGATAAGATCAAACAATTCTTCAGAGCATTCGCCAAGATACAGACGGTAGAACACGCTAAGCGAGGAAATATCCCTACGCAGCTGTAGCGGCTCCAGGCTGTTACTCACGTCTGCATCATTCACAATGCGGATGGCCCGCCGCTGCAACCTATCCAAGGCACCGAGGAGGTATTTTGCGGAACCGTCCCAGAGGTGCGAGCAGTATTCCATTCCCGGTCGCACCTGTGCTTTATATAAGCGGTAGAGCTGACCGGGTGTGAAAAACCGCCGCACCCTGTTCAGGATTCCGACCCTGCGGGAAGTGGCGGTTATTTCGCCCTCGATGTGACTCCTTGGATTAAGATCGCAGCGGATATCCATACCTAGGACACTAAGGTCATTCCGCATTGCGAGTGGAACACCCTGAAGAACGGGGATGGGAGAAAACGGGGATTTCTTGCACGAAAACGCGCACACCTGGGTTTTCTTGGCATTAAACTCAACCCGATTCCTGGTACCCCATGATATTATATATTATATTATATATTTATACTTATAGTCACTAATAAATGGCAACCTAAACTGGCTTGACGTGTATCTTTTACTCTTGAACCTTGGACCGTGTCTCAACACCATAGACACACCACATGGCGACCCTGCCAGTCGGCGCAGATCAGCGCCAGAAAATAAAGAAGAAAATGGAAAATAAAGAAGAAAACAGAAATTAAACAAGAAAACAGAAAATTGGGAAGAAAAAAAAAACTTAAAGACAGAAAAATTAAACTATTAGAAAAAAAGAATATTTTCACAAAATAAGAAGATAAGAAGCAGAATTGAAAAAATTAATTTAGAAGATAATTAAGAAAATATATTTTAAGAAAAATTAAGAAAGAAGCGTACGGGTCCAAGGATGGAGTCCAGGGTATAGCCCGGCCCAATTACCAGGATGGCGTCCAGGGTGCACCAGGACCCAATCCAAGATGTCTGGCTCATCACAGCACAATCAACGTCATCGCATCGTGCAGAGCGTCGAGACCCACATACCACATGGCACCGCAACCGCAGTAATTATTACTAAGATTAAGTTGTAAGTCGTTTCTTTATAATATCATAGTTAGGGTAATTTTTGAGTAACTTGTCGAAGAATATTTCTAAAGAATTGTTAAATATAAAATATTAACATTTGAAAAAGGTTCTAGTTTGTGTAGTTCATCTAGTTTACAATTAAAAATGCCGTCCGAAAAGTTTGATTTAAAAACGGCCATTAGCTTTATGCCAAAAATGAATGGTGACGAAAATGTAACTAGAGAATTGATTGACGCGATTGAGTTGTATGAGTCAATGCTTGATGATGATGGGAAACAAATGTTGATTAAATTTGTCTTAAAAAATAGAATAAGTTACGGAGAAAAAATGCGTTTAACTAGTTCTTATAGTTCTGTTGAGTTACTATTAGGAGATATGCGTACACATTTACTAACTCGCAAATCTGATACAGCCTTACAGTCTAGTTTACAAAAGGCTAAGCAAGGGGAAAAGTCTGTTAAAGAGTTTGGCGAGGAAATTGAGCAATTATTTGTAGACCTGACTATTTCACAAGCAAACGGAGATGAAAATGCATATAAGATATTGCGTCCTCTTAACGAAAAGAACGCAATTAAGTTTTTTCGGAAGGTTTGAGAAGCCAACGTTTAGGAACAATTATATCAGCAAACGGAATTTTACCTGACTCAGAAAAAATACGAGTCATTGAAAGTTATCCGACACCGACATGTGCGGATGACGTCAAGCGCTTTGTGGCATTTAGTAATTATTACAGAAAATGTATAAATAATTTTGCAGAAATAGTTTTACCATTAAATAAATTATGTAGAAAGAACGTTCAATTTCAATGGACTACAGACTGCCAAAATGCTTTTAATACTTTAAAGGGGATACTTTCTAGTCCTCCTATTTTAGGTTATCCAAATTTTTCTAGTGAAAATACATTTATTTTACACACAGATAGTTCTGGTTTCGCTATTGGTAGTGTACTTAGTAATTCCAACGGCAAGCCAATCGCATACACTAGTCGATGTTTGAACAAAGCCGAGTTGAATTACGCTACTATAGAAAAGGAGCTACTGGCCATAGTATGGTCTGTAAAATATTTTAAGCCGTATTTGTTTGGTAAAATATTTGTCATTAGAACCGACGATAGACCGCTGGTTTATCTTTTTAATATGACAGACCCTACAAGCCGTTTAACTAAGTTTCGTCTTTTATTAGATGAATATGACTTTACAGTCGAATATATTAGAGGAAAGGAAAATGTAGTCGCTGATGCACTGTCTCGTGTATCAATAACATCCGACGGTGTAAAGGAAATAAATAATAAGTTATTATGCCTTATGACTCGCACTCAATGTAAAAATATGAATAAATTACCAGATTTGACAAAACCCTTAGAGGATTCTATAGATAATAGACCTGATCAACCTAAAGTTGTAGAAGTACTCAGAAAAGGTGATACGGATATAGAATTAATTATTTTGCCAAAAATAAGACTACTTAGAATATTAAATAACAAAGATAAATTTTATTTTTCGCAAAGTAAGAATTTCGTCTATTGTGAGAGTAAAAATAATTTATTTGCAAGCTCATCTTCTTTATCAGTAAACTCGTGAGACGATTTGCTGAAAGAAATGGCGTTATTCTGCAATAAATTAAGTATAAAAGAAACTGTAATCGTTAAGACGAATAATAATAAAGAATATATATTATACTCGTGTTTTGTACTCTTAGATTAGCAATATTACTAGTAGTACCACATACGCACTGCCATCTGCACTGACTTGAGAGATAACTTCTTTTTTTTTTTTATTGTCGTTCTGTCCCTTTCTGTCATCATTCACATTTCAGTGCTCCGCCATTTCGCACGTATTTTTATTTCTGTCCCATATTATTTTTTAAAATATAGTAAAACGTCCGTATTATTTGAACTATTATTACAAGTGTATAGAAAATTGTGAAGTGAAGAAGTGAAAGTGAAGAAATTAAATCGGATGTTAAGGCGCCCCCGACAATAACATCGGACTTCTTCTTCACCATCATCATCGGAGTCAACAGTAATGGATTCAAAGAGCTCGGTTCGGCTTCATCCCGACCAAGATTATATATATGCACGCGGGCCCTCGTTGGCCGCGCCGATATGCATTCAAGGTTAGAGAAACTACCCACAAGTGTTTGTTAAAAAATAATATTGCGGATATCCATTGGGGTTATCACTTTACTTTACTTTCTAATAAAGACAAACAATAATTTGTGATGCGGGCAATCGTTTGGGTTGTCACTTCACAATATTAAAGATATTTATTATAAACGAGTGTACCAGCTTAGGAACAATGATTTTTTGTGTTGCGGGCAATCTTTGGGATTGTCACTTCACAACATATATAGCAATTAATTTGCGAGTATAGCAATGCGGGTATCTTTTGGGGATATCACTTTGCGCTACTCTTATAATGCTATAATCCTATATAATGGTACATACGTAAAATATGGAATTATGATATTGCAGACGTGCTAATTCAGACAAACTGTACCCTTGCCGTCAGCCAAGCACATGTCGTCAACTAGCACACACAACCACACCGTAACTAACCAACGCAGCTAAGTTACGAGCTTCTACGAAATACCAACAGATATTGCTATTCGGCTTCAGCATATACTTCCGGGTTAATTAAGGAAATTACCTTACAAATGACTTCTGAATCAACAAGAAATACACAACTGGTACATTTACTAATGAATAGTAGTAAGTTACGCTGTTGTCACAGGATCACTTGGATGTCTCCAGTACGAAGAATCCCTAACTTGCAGAAACTTTGTGCCCTTTAACCTCAAGAGAGAGCTAAAAGATCAGGTTCAAGCTACTAAAGTTGATAAAATGCTCTTGAATGAAGTTTTACTCTTAAAGGAGCAAGAGCAATATCTAAATCTTAAGTGGATATGAGGATATTATCAACGAAAAACCTATAAAAATTATTCCAAAAATCACAGACAAATTTAAACTGGTAAGCTCCTTCCCTAAGTCAATCTAGGCAGAAGATGAATCAGAGGACCACGGAGCCTGCCTACCGGAATCGACACGAGACCGGCTCAAAACAGCCGCCTCGCCGCCCCGCCGCACCACCTCGCCGCCGCGCTGCCGCCGCCGCCGACGCATCGCTAGCCAGGGTAAAATATGCAGGCAGATTATTTTACTTTAGTATTTAATGATCTCTTGTAATACACGATAAAAACATGTTATCGTGGATTGAGGGTTACAAGATCCCATCTTCACGACAAGTGACACAATCCTTGCACCTTGTGAAAACATTTATACCTCTTCTGAAGATGAATTTAAAAAATCTATTTAAAATCTTGTAACGATAAGAACTATAACATAATGTTTGTCTGTAAAAATCTGTTTCTTTCCTCTATTGGTATGGTGCCAACGCGGAATGGAAGATCAAGACTTGTATTCAATTTAAATAACTGAATACATTTATAAACACAAATAACGTTAAAGCTCGAAGATTTTGCCTACGAGCTTAAAACGTATTTCCAAGGACTGTTTTATGAGTATGAGTGTTTTTTAATATGCTTAAACGTTTATACTAAAAAGTTTCTTAACTTTTAATTTGCCGAAAAGGTATGTAAATTAAATGTTACCTTTTGGCTTAAACAGGGCATCCTTTATTTTTGTAAAATTTTTATAAGCTGTAATCAGTTTGCTAAAGTCTTGTGAATCCTTATCAACGGTATATATCGATGTTGCTTTTAACTTATTTCAGACTCATTTAAGTCATGTTTAAATAATTTATCTGATACAATTCGACTTTCAGAATCCTTAGGTTTCATCGCAAACCGAACACCGGTTATAAATTTCTAGGATTTATGATTAATATGGAGACATATATGAATTAATAAATTAAAGCTGAAGTTAACTAATTCCGCAATGTAAGTAGTTGTAAAGTTGGGAAAGTCGCTAGCTCAGCAGGCTTACTTACCTCTGCTTGTCCAGCCGTGTAGTATGGCTGGCTTTGCACTAAAGAACCGGAGCGATCCAAGTACTTGAACTTATTAAACAATGTTAATTATGACAAGTATATGAGCGTATCCTCATAGGTTGTACCCGATCTCAAATGGTGGGCTAATGCAACTAATATTCTACTTCTATAATTAAACTCAAAGGTTTTAAATTTCAATAAATAAATATATAATTATGCCTCAACTATGGGATGGGTTTACTGCCAGTGGCGAGGAACGAGCAAGTGGCCTATGGACGGACGATGAACGTCTGCGTCATATATTTAATTAGAAATTCTGGTTGCCTTTTTTGGCTTACAGATTTTTGCTAATACTTGTCACAAGTAACAAGTACTAGTTCACAGCCTCCATGGCGCATTAGGCGAAAAGCCGGCTGTGAAACGAAAGGCCGTGGGTTCGATTCCCACGCCGGGACAAATATTTGTGTGTTAAGACAGATATTTGTGTCCGGGGTCTGGGTGTTGTGAGACCGTGCGTCTCTCGTAGTCCCTGATACCTACAACACAAGACTCGTATCTTATTGTGGGGTCGGGGCTATGTGTATGACTGTTGGGTGTTAATTATTACTACAGATGTACACCACAGCTATGTCATATACAGATCATTAAACATTTCGGGGTTCCTAGTAGGATTGACAAGAAATGTAGCAAATACATTTCCTGTCACAGAAACCCCGACCCATATGTCATTGACGCATTTACGGTTTCATGGTCTGTTTTTTACTTTTATAGCTTTTCACCTTTTGATGTAATTTTCAAAGGGTTAAGAAAAATTATTAATGACAATACTCAAGGGATCATAGTAGTACCATTATGGCTTACACAACCATGGTACCCATTATTTATGAGTCTCTCAATATCCGATCCTATTTTCTATCAGCCTTCTAAGAGTCTGATTATCTCTTATTCCAGCAATCGAGACACATATCAGGAAATTACTCTGGTTGCCGGATTATTATCAGGAAATCCTTCCTAAAAAGAAATGTTCCTCTATCTTCGATACCTGTAAGCTTCACTTACTGACAGTTTACTGAAACAGTATACTTGTCTTAAAATATGGTTTTTATTCCGCAGGAGTAATAATTTCGAATTGTATGAAGCTTTTGTATTATAACCTTTTAACTCAACTGCATAAGTCAGGCGCTCAGTACGACACCTTATATAGATGTCGATCAGCCTTGTTATTAATTCTTAACATAGGTAACGATAAATGTATAACGTGTTTTTTAAAAGGCATCTTCAGACTTCGTCCTACGTTGCACAAATACAGTTATACTTGAGATACATATAACGTATTAAACTCTTGTTTTCCCAATGAAAGTCGAAACATAGAAAAAATGTTTAAGAATTAAGTTACTTTGTTGGCCCTGTCAACAACTCACAGGGTTCAAACATGTTCCAGGGTAAACGTTAATAACATAGAGCTATTTTCCATCGAAATTAGTACCACAATTTCCGATGTTACAAAGACGTCCCTTTGGGTTGCTATCTAGAGTTAACAAAATCATTACAAATCAATAATAATATTGTTATAAGTTTTAAAAAAAAGCCCTATAGGTCAATCACACCACCATCTAAGTCGGTGGATAAAATCCATTTTAGCTGATTGTGGTATTTATGTATCTATGTTCACTGCAAATAGTACTAGGCACGTTTCTACGTCTAAAGCACATACTCTTAGAGTAACATAGTAAAAAAAAAACAAAAAAATTAAGAAACAGTTGGCTGGACTAATTAATAAAACATATGAAAAATTCAATAGAATTATAATATATGTATTACTGATTATCAGGGTGATTCATTTGCTAGATGCATTTTGCAAAATGATTAGTTATATAATTAATAACCATGCAATAGAAAGTTTTGATTTATTTCCATACCATTGTTGAAAGGGGATATTTTTACTAGATATATTCTCTCAAGATCTACTAGTAATATTGCTAATCTAAGAGTACAAAACACGAGTATAATTAGTGATTAAACGAACTTACTTTAAGTGAAGTTCTATCATAATTATACGAGGGTTTTGTACGAATTAGATTAGCAACCCACCCTCCCCAGATTCCTTACACCCTTAGTAAAAATATCAACGTGTCAGAGTTCCTGCAGCTCTAAACTAAATGATGACAGAAAGGGACAGAACGACAATAAAAAAAAAAAGAAGTTATCTCTCAAGTCAGTGCAGATGGCAGTGCGTATGTGGTACTACTAGTAATATTGCTAATCTAATTCGTACAAAACCCTCGTATAATTATGATAGAACTTCACTTAAGGTAAGTTCGTTTAATCACTAAGAATTTCTATCAAAATATATTGCAAAAAATCAAACATGTGGTTTACCAAGAATATGTATTGTGAAGGACGTCCAAAGAATTTATTCGGATTGTGACAAAAAAGTTATTATGAATGATTTTCATTTATTGCCTAGTAGTGGTCACGTAGGTGTTAGGAGAATGGTAAATAATATTAAAAAATATTATTATTGGCCATCATTAGAAAAAGACGTTAGTTAGGTGCTATGCGAAAAGTGTAATAAACGTCAAACACAGAAGTATACTAATATTCATAAAGAACCATTATCTATTACAACCACAGCATCCTCATCATTCGAAAAAATGTTCTTAGACATAGTAGGCCCATTAGACAGAGATGACTTAGGTTTCAATTACATTTTAACATTGCAATGCTAGAGACCCGCGCGGCCTATGGTTGTGAGCGGACGTGTTCTATTGTATTTGTAATACTTTATTGTCTTACATTTTATATTATCTGCACGTGCACGGGAAACCGTTTTTGCCGGCCGATCCCTGCAGCATTGTGCATTACAAATGAGCGAGAATCAAGCTAATGCAAATATCAATACAATTATGAGTGGTGATGAGTTAGAGGACGGTATAAATATGGAGTTTGAGGACAATACACAACAGGATAACACGGAGCTACCGGGAAGGAAAAGGAATAGGGATTAAAACTCATCTGAAGAGGGATGGAATGTGGTGACGAGAAGACGAAATAAATTGACCTGCTGCAGAGATGACCAGAATGACACAGACACCAACGAGAACATACAAGTATGTGTGACTTGTAAAGACCCTTTACCGAAACAATTTGCGTTGGCTCGGTTATTTAAGGCAAATAACATTGCTGGTGACAATATTTGTCGAGTTAAATACGTGCATCAACATAAAATACTAATAACATTTAAAAATGAGACCGCCTCGGATGAATTTATTAGTTGCAAAGCTTTCACTGACTTGAACTGGAGATGCCAAAAGACATCGGAAGTAGGAGTATCGTACGGTCTTATAAAATCTATGGAACTGGATATATCGGACGAAGAGTTTATGGCCAATGTCTCGAGTAGCGCTGATATAATATCTTTCAGAAGATTAAATAAACGATGTCCTGAGATTATAGATGGTAATGGCTGGACTCCAAGTGAAACAATTCGTCTAGGATTTAAAGGGTCTTCTCTTCCAATTTATGTGTACATTTTCGGATTGAGGGTATCAATTGAACAGTACATATTTCCAGTGACACAATGTGCGAAGTGTTGGAAGTTTGGCCATCCAACTAAAATGTGCCCTTTTAAAAAAATTGTTTGTCCAAAGTGTTCGCAAAATCATGAAAATTGTGCAATTACGTCCTTTGTTTGTGTTGACTGTTCAGGCTGTCATATGGCGTTTGAGAAAATATGCCCGGTTTTCAAAAAAGAAAAAAGCTTCGTGAGTTAATGGCACATTTCAACTGTACTTATAGAAAAGCACTTTTAATTTACGTCCCTCCTTCACCCGAGAATAACCCACAAGAAGTTTCTGAATCAGTACATATAGTTAATCAGAGATATACTACAAATTCATTAAATATTAATCCCACAATACTTTCTAAGGAGAACGATAACTGCACAGAGGCTCGAGTGGAGTTCTCAGGTCCAACCTCCAAACAACCCGTACAAGCCAAGCCTGTAGTCAAACGCAATGTGCAAATGAAAAATCGTCGTTCACCTACCCCTGTGGATAATATAATTTGGCATATGGATGAGGAATCATCAGAGTGTTCTAATAATCATCATTCACAAAATTTTGATAAAATTAAAAAATCAGACAAGTATGCAAATAATTTAACATTTTGGCACTTAATTAAAAAAATTATAGATATTATTATAAAATAAAATAAAATAAAAAATAAAAAAGCCTTATATTTCCCAAGTTTTACACTAAGTGTTAGTATTATTAAATAATAGTAATTATTAAATAAAGAGAAATAAAAAAAATTGTGTTGGTTTTTTGAGGGAACCCCTGAGGTGAAGGCCTCCTCCAGAGAGTGCCATTTTTCTCGGTCTTTCGCTATTTCTAACCAGCGTAATCCAGCCAGACGCACGATCTCGTCCTCCCAACGTGTGAGTGGTCTTCCTCGCTTCCTTTTACCCATCGGCCCCATCCAGGAAGTTAACTTTTTGGCCCATCTATTGTCTTGTAGCCTTGCTACATGACCTGCCCATTTCCACTTTAGTCTAAGTGCGTGTGAAACGGCATCGATTGCTTTTGATTTAAATCTGATTTTTGAGTGGCGGATTCTATGTTGTTTTTTTATGTTAAGCATGCTGCGCTCCTATCCTCTTTGGCATGAAATAATTCTGTTTTTAACAGTATAGTTAAATTTCCATGTTTGGCATGCATATGTTAGGATGCATAGATATTATTAAAAGTGAAGAATCCCTTCAGCTTAAAATTCATCAATCAGTTACTATACTAAATTGTAAGTAACTTATCTATTGATTCACTATTTGATATGTTTGTTAGAAATGGCTAATAATCATAAGAATTTGAATATAATACAATGGAATTGCCAGAGTATAAGACCCAAAACTAGTTCACTTGAACTATATCTCAGTCAGGAAAAAATTCATATAGCGGTACTGAGTGAAACTTGGCTGGAGCCTGAGAGTCATTTCAAAATTAGTGGTTATAACACATATAGGTCGGACAGAGATGATGGGTATGGCGGTGTCGCTATACTGTCTCATTATTCTGTAAAATTGGTAGTTTGTGCAACACAAAGACGTAACACTGGCATTGAATTGTTACATATTAGAATCATGAATAGCCAACAGATTGAGAATATTATATCGATATATTGCCCTTCATCAGTACAAATCTCTCAAAACGACTGGGATGCTATTTTCTCTATTGCAAGGAGAAAAACCCTCATTTTGGGGGATTTTAACGCGCATCACTCCAATTGGTCTTTTAAAACTGACCGCAGAGGTTCTGAATTGTTTGATTCCATGTTAGATTACAATTTTGTTCATTTAAATGATGGTAGTTCTACTAGGATCAGAATGGTTAACGGAGTTCTGCAACAGTCTAGTCCCAGTCTAGTATTTACATGGAAAACTACTAACGAATCACTCGGTAGCGATCATTTAATTATAAATTTACATTATGTACTTAATATTAAAAGTGAATTTATTCGCAAAAGAAATTTCAAAAAATCTGATTGGTCCTTATATAGTACATATATAGATGAATATGTACAAAACTGTAGAATTCCAAATGGCCCTCAAGATTCGTATGACTTGTTATATAACTGTATGCAAAAGGCTGCCGAAAAATATATTCCCTACACTAAAATCCCGCTACATATATGTAATAAGTTTAATCCTAAACCGTACTGGTCTGAAGAACTTTCAAAGGTTGTTGCGGAGCGACGATTAGCTCGCAAATCTAAGACGATGTCCCAGTCCTACTAACCTAGATATTCTTAAAGTAAAAATAAGTAATGCCCAAAAACTTATTCGCCAAGCTAAATGTCGATCCTTTCGCTCGTTTTGTTCATCCATAGATGAAACCTCATCTTCGTCAGAAATGTGGCAGAAAATGAGATGGCTTAAGGGTCGACAGACGCCTAACCAGGGTGTTGATAGAAAAAAAGCAGAATATCTTCTTAGAGATCTTACCCCGGATTTTGTTTGTCCCGCCCAGCCTTGTTTTAATTCCTCTAATGTAAAATTAGAAACAGAAATATCAATTTCAGAATTAAACAATTGTATAAAAAATACTGACACAGCACCTGGATCTGACCAAATTTCTTTTTCAATGATTAATCATCTTCCACACTCCGCTAAATTGTTGTTACTCCAAATATATAAGAAACTAGCTGTTGCTCGCGGCTCCGCCTGTGTGGAGGTCATGTTTGGGAGAAAAAGTATATTATACAAAATACGAATTTTCATGCGACAAACAAACTTACAGTACCCTCCTTTAGAATAGTAAGATCTAAAGAGTCTTTTATGGGTAACTGTGTTAAATTTTATAACAAAATCCTCATTAATGTAATTGATTTGCCCAATAAAATGTTTAAGGCTCCTATTAAATGTGTTCTTATGGACAGGGGCTATTATAATGTTCAACAATATCTAGAGGATAGGGATGTCTGGCATTCGGTTCCTTCCTGCACACTGCGACCTGGCGCCCTGTAGCTTACACCATGTTAGTGTATACAAATATTATAACAAAATAAAATAAAAACTAAATTTATAAAATATTAATAAATGACATGTTGTAATATTATATATACTTAAAAAATAATAAACTTTGACGACCGATCGCGTATATAATAAAATAGTAAATTGGCAATGTAATTTGTGACAGGTCATCTACTAGAAATAATGAACCGGACCAAAAACAAGCCCGCTGAGTTTGATTTGCTGGATTCTCTCAGGACTGGGTGGCGCCCCGTAGTATCCAGCGGTAATGTAAGCCTGCTGAGTTTGTTTCGCCGGGTCTTCTCAGGCGGGGTCGCGTTTGGATCCGGTGGTAGCTTTTAAAACAAGCGACGTCTCGGAAATACCCATGGTCCATACCAAACCCATTTAAATATATATTGGACTGGTATTACCTTGAATAATATTAATTCATAATATAAAAATTAAAAATAATTAATAATAAATAAATAATAATAATGTTAAATACCTTATGAATAAGTAATTGCTAGTGTATTAATGATGCTATGTATGTTATGTATACATAAGCTGATATGCTTTTCTTAAAATTTCCTTACTTTTTTTAATGTTCTGACTTGTCATAAGAGCTATGTATTTGCCTACTTGATCAATAAACGATTTCATTTCACAATAGCTGTATTACGGTGCTAAGGCGTGGTCAGAGATGAAGTGATTTTATAATTAGTGTAATGATAAGATTAGAAAAGGCGACGAAATTATGAACCGCACGCGTGCACGCACTCACTCCTGTAAACCCCGAAGGGGTAGGCAGAGATGTAAGCGATGCTTATTACCATCCCATTATGTGATAGACGGCCCATCGCTATGTAGACCACAATTCCAGACTGGATTGATATTGAGTATTTCGTAATAGCAAAACCTAATATTACTTTAACTCGACCACGGTATCAACCCGAGACCTCAGCATAACAGTCGTATTGTGTACGCACAATTACAACTGCGCCACCAAGGCAATAATTATACAAAATAATGTATAATAATTATATACTCACACCTAAAATACAGTAAATAAAGAAATAGTACATTTTTTCAAAAAAAAATTGGGATGTTTGTTAACCAATGTAATAGATAGATGGCGTTGTCCAACATATCTATCTCATTTTCAAAATCGCCACACCAAGATACTCTCTAATAAAATCAGCTGGTACAATAGCTTTCAATCTGAGTACGTGGAGTTGTTATACATTTTGGTTATTTTGATTGAATTTGCGGATAATTGACCAAAAAATATATATATTTTAATGTTGCTGATGGTAGGATATTCATATCCACCTGGATAGAGAGTAGCGTACACAAGGTGTTAAACCCGACATAGTAGCACACGCAAGTGTATCGCGTCCCGGGATCAGCCAGTGTACATCCGGTTTTTGTCGGAGGTCTAGCGTTGGGGTACGATGTTTGGCCGTGTTGCGGCCCTCTGAGTACTCTGATACTAGATCCTCGACGTTTCTTCACCTTCTTGCCCATGGCACAGTGTTAAGAAGCAGGCCAGCATGATTGTGTTGAAAAGCGGGGGATAGATTGTCTCTCGCTAATCGATACTCTAATTGGACGACACTGCGCTTACCATCAGGTGTAGTGTGGTCACTTTGCCGTACCAAGATAAAAAAACCTTTACGCAGAGTCGGAAGCCTGAACAGGGTGCGGGGGTTTTTAACGCCCGATTAGCTTTGCGAATTATATAAAGCACAAGTTGGTTGGCTGCCACCGTTCAACTTGGTGCATGCTCGATGCTTTGGATGGATTGCAGCGGTGGGCCATCCGCATTGTGAATGATGCAGACATGACCAACAGCTACAGCTACAAAGGGACATTTCCTCGCTTAGCGTGTTCTACCGTCTGTATTATGTTAGTGAAACAACTATGCTTCGCTACTTGACACAATCATGCCGGCCTGCTGGTGGATATTACGCCCTCGGGGTGAGTCCTTGGCTTAAGATCACATAGGATATTTAAACCTAAGAGACTGTAATTTTCTTATTCAGAGAACAGCCAAATGGGAAACAGTACAAAATGGGGATTTCAGCATGATAACGGGCACACCTAGGGTGTCTTGGAATTTAATTTCACCATATTCTTAATATCCCATGAAAATATTAGATCTAGGGTCCGATGGAGCCCTATAACAAGATCCTTGCGACTTTTCACAGTATCCGCCTGGCAACCGGCTACTTGACAGATATAGAAATATGTAATAGCTAGATGCCTTCGTGGGTTGTATACCTTTTTCCCAAAAATAATATGGACGCGGGCGGAGTCGCGGTCAACAGCTAATATATACATATATTCCTTTTTATTAAGTAAATAGAATTCTGTTGCACTGCCTTAGAGTGTCTTATAAATTATAAAATCAATGATATTTTAGGTCTATCAAAACTTATTCACTTATATGTTAATGGAGGATATTAAAACATAAAGCACATTCTTAGACATATTTCATAAGTTGGCTTTCCAAAAGTATTGCTATACACATTTAGGATACTAAACCATTTCCCAGATATTATTTCAAATTATGAAAATTGTTGAACTATGCTTACATAACGTTTTTCTTCATAATTGTTAGAATGCGGCGTGTTTGGTATTTATAAATTTTTCTGTTTATTTCTAATATACAGATCATGTATCTTTACAGATTTAACAACATGCGAAAAGAACCTTATGAAAAATTACAATCAAGATTGTTTAGGGAAATGGTATCTGCAGCACTAAGAAATCAAAAAAGAAACCTAGAGGCTGGCGTTGGACGAGTAAAAGCAAAATCTCAGCCTTGGCTACATTTAAAAGATCGTCGAAAGCCTACAGATACTTACAGCATCTCGTGCCTTCACTAAGCGCAAAATCCTTGCAAAAAGTTTTGAGAAAATTTCCAGTAGTAAATAAAGTGGTCATGGAATATTTAAAATCTGTTAGCAATAAAAAATGTTGAAGACAAATACTGTGGCTTGGTGTTTGATGAACTAACTTTAAAGAGACTGCTTTTCTTAGACATAACAATGGACAAAGTGGAGGGCTATGAAGAATGATGACATATTATGACAGAATTGGGACGTAGCCCGCAAATCGCTGACCATGCATTGGTGTTTATGTTGCAAGGCATAAAGGCAAAGTTCAAGCAACCAATTCTTTTATTTTATCTAAAAACAACACCTATTATACCACATACAATATTTTTATACCACATATTACCATAGTTATTGTATATATATTAATAAATATTTAAATACTGCACAATTGACGAAAATGGACGAAAATGACGAGTTATTCCTATTTTTATGTAGCTTTCCATACAATAAAACTAGTTTTATTCGAGTTACTCCTAAAATAGACGGATAATTTTTACCAGGTAGTACCTTTTAATCACTAAATAGGTAGGTGAGGACACGAGTTTTATGATTGCGACTACAGTGGTCATCAATATTACTTGAAATATTTCATTTTTGTTGATTTTTGAGTTATTTGGTATTTCCGTACATGTAAAGTAAAAATATTTCAAAATAGAGTATGTATTCTTAGTTGAATTATTATTAGTAAATTTAAAACCCATTTAAGTCCCATAAAATCCACTTAATATTGATCTAGACCTTTTTTTTTTTTGTCGCGGGGAAAGCGTTTTATTACTGCTGCCCGCTCCGGAGGGAAGCAGATTAAGAACAAAACGGGTATGCTGGACTAGCCGGTCTTACGACCCAGCATCCCCCTCGCACGGATGATGGCTACCCGTGCTGCCACTGGGCCGAGTCCCTAACCCCTATATACAACCCACCCGACACTACCAGCTAAAACCCCGCGGTGGCCTTCTTCGGCGCGGAGCGATCCCGGGGTATTCTAAGGAGTGCTAGAATTGCAGCCGGAATCACCCCTGCGCGGTGCTGCGTAGCAGCCCATCTCCATGGAGGGCTAAGGAGCCCCCGTGCACCGAACAACGACAGCGAACGAGGCCTTACCACCCACGCTGCCGTCCATCTCGGGGTCGCACGATGCTCCGAATTTGGGAGTGCATCGATACGAGCTGACAGCCTTCTGCTGCGCGCCCGCGACCCCCGATGGCCCCTATTAGTCGCCTCGTACGACAGGCAGGGGTTACCGTGGTGGAATTCAAACGCCCCCATTCCACAGGGCGGGAGACGCCGGTCAGTCGTCCACCCGGCGCCTCCTACGTCTTCTCTGGCGGCGGGAGGGATCATATCGTTCCCGATCCCTCTCAGCACTCTCCTTCTGCGAGATGACATTCTCGCAGAAGTGGGCCACCGCACGCCAGGACCTCCGGCTGGCGACCATGGACGACACCACGGCCGGCAGCGAGAGGTCTCCTCCGACGACTGCTCTGAGAGCGCTGCGCTCTTCGTCCCAGGCTGGGCACTCCTCCAACGTATGGTGGGCCGTGTCTTCGCGGCAGTTGCCACAGTGGTGGCACACGGCGGAAACCTCCTTTCCGATCCGACACAGGAACGAACCGAAACACCCATGGTCCGTTAATACCTGTGTCAGTCGGAACGTAGGCGCCCCGTGGCGCCTGTCTAGCCATCTCTTTAGGAAAGGACGCACTGCCGCGACAGTCCTCAAGCCCGCAGTCGGGCTCTCCAGCCTGGTATGCCACTCCTCCACGGCAGTTCTGCGAAACCGGGCCGCAATCTCCCTCGAGGCCAGTCTCTCCTGACGGCGGCTAGACGCCTCCTCCCGCCAGAGGAACGCTGACGAGAGGAGTTTGGCGTCCAACTCCCAAGGGAGTGTGCCGGCCAATACGCAGGCCGCCTCGTGGGAGACCGTGCGGTAGCCCCTTACTATTCGCTGCGCCACCAAACGCTGCGGTTTGCGCAGCAGAGCGACGCAGCGGGCGTTCAGGGACTCGGCCCATACGGGACATCCGTACAGGGCCATTGACCGCACGACTCCAGCGTATAAACTTCGGCAAGGGCTATTAGGTCCCTCCAGGTTCGGCAGCAGGCGTCCGAGCGCGCCCGCCGCCCGCACCAATTTCGGCGACAACTCCTTGAAATGGGCACGGAAATCCCACCGGCTGTCCAGAATCAATCCCAAGTACTTCATTTTACAGCCGATGGGAATCCGCACCCCCTCCACACTTATGTGGGACTCGAAAGGTGGCCGAATCTGAGGCCTGTGAAAACAAAGGGCCTCGGTTTTGTTGAGGGCCACCTTAAGGCCCAGTCGCCGAATCCTGCCCACCACCTGTTCGATTGCGAACGAGGCGAGCAGGGTGGCCTCCTGGAAAGACCTGGCCGACGCTGTCACTAGTGTGTCGTCCGCGTAACAGACGACAGCGACACCTAGGGGGAATATTGATCTAGACCTGACTTTTTAAAATTTATCTACTTTTCATCATATCTCAAAAAGTGCAAAAAAGTAGCACCATGTATCTTTGAAGAAAATGTGGCATATAATGACAAGTTACTACTGTAAAAGTTTCAGAACGAAAATGGACGAAAATGACGAGTTATTCATATTTTTATGTGGCTTTCCATACAAGAAAATCAGTTTTATTCGATTTACTCATAAACTATAAGTCCAATCTTAAAAAACGCAAAAATCATTTTAGTAACTATTTCATATACAAATCGATCGGCATATTCAGTTTTATAAAATTACGACTTTAATTTTTTAAATTCCCTATGTCCGATTTTTTCTCGAACGGGACCACCGTGCGACGTTGCGACACGATGCTCAACTTACCCGGAGCTCGATGCGAAATGGATGTAATTCGCCGTGTAAAATATTGTAAGTTCGGCGAATATTCCAAACCTGCGTATGCTCGAAATCACTTATGGAGGGTCTGAAGGACCATGAAGGAAAATGTAAGGGTGTAAAGTGGACTGGATTGTAATATAAGTAAAATAAAACACAACAGGTTGTTAACGCAATGGCCGCCCGGGAGGAAGAGAGCGCCAGCCACATTTAATTAAATGTTGCAAACTTATAAAAATATAAAAAACAAAATTGTAATGTTGGGTTGCCAACAACATATAAATGAAATTACTCAAAAGGTTATGAAATTCATTAACTTACTTAAAGTTTTATCTGGGCCATGGTGGGGTCTACATCAAAAACATTTAAGACGTTTATATATCTCCTTAATTCGTAGTAGGATCGATTATGGCAGTTGTAAAACGAGACTTCTCAAATTAGATAGGGTGCAAAACCAAGCATTACGTGTTATTGGTGGATTTATAAGAAGTACCCCAATCCATGCGATGGAAAGTGAGCTATGCCTTCCACCTCTTAGTGTACGTAGAAGATATTTAGGCAGTAAATTCCTTTTAAAAGCTAAATCAATTCATGATAACAAAACTATTAAAATATTAGAAAATCTTTCACTATTTACAGGTTCCAATTACTGGTTGAATAAACGACTTCCTTTACTCGTGAATATTCTATCCAAATTTAATTCCGTACCAATTCACTCAAGCACTCGGCTTGAGATGTTCTCCTTAAATACCTGGGTAAGTAATATTAATATGTCCCATATAATATTTGATACTATACCTACCATTTGTCAAGCTAAACGTCATTACAATAGATCGTATTTAAAACATTTGTGTATGTCTTATCTTCAAGAACAATATTCAGACTACTATAAAATTTTCACCGACGGTTCTAAGGGTAGGTACTTGGGGGGTGCTGCTTTTTTAGACCCATTACAACAAAGCTATGTGAGACTTAAAATTGATTCATGTATTTCTATCATGCATATTGAACTGATTGCGATAGCAGAAGCCTTGTCATATATACAGTCAGTTGGTGGCGATAAGTTTGTCATTTTGACGGACTCTAAAAGCTCGTTGCAGCATTTGGCTCGGCACACCTCTCACGTGCGAGGTATACCGGCAGCCTACGTGATATATGAATTAATTTTAAAACTTCAATCATCCAAGACCATTCTATTCCAATGGATTCCGTCTCACATTCAGTTAGAATATAATGATAAGGTGGACAGCCTTGCTAAGCAAGCTTGTGTTGATGGCATTCCCTTCAATATCACACCACTTTACTCGGACTATTTTGGGCAGGCTAAAAAACTGTGTTTCGAATTGTGGCAAGAGTATTTCGATAAGAGATCAAAAGAAAAGGGAATTTGGTATCGAACTATCCAGCCAGAAGTCTCCAGCGTTCCGTGGATTGATTGTAATCTAAATAAAAACTTAATTACTATAGCATTAAGATTACGTTCCGGTCACATCCCATCGAATAGTTTCTCATATTTAATGAAAAAAGTTTTGTCTCCAAATTGTATTCACTGTGGTGTAGTGGAAGATGTGTTTCACATACTGATGGAGTGTGTCCGAAATGAAGACGCCAGAATTAATATGTTTGGTCGAAACAAATTATATGACATTGGTTTATGTAATTCGATTCTTGCCGCTCCACTGTCAGACAGAGCGAAAGATTTGTATAAGTTAGTATTAAGGTAAAATGTAATATATTTGCATTATTTGGTATTAGGCGATATAGTCGCTAAGCGACAAAGCCTATTAAATAAATGAAAAAAAAAACATTGCAATGCGAGCTAAGTAAATATGTTGTTACGTTGTAACAAGTTAATACATAAAAATAAAAAATGCAATAATAATTACAAACATACACACAAAACAATTAAGTTATTACTACGGAGCGAAACCACGCGAAATGATCTAGCAATAGCGTATAGAACCAAATTAGGTAATCCTTCTGGTTCGAAGCAAAAATCCCCACTAAAAATATCTATTATCACGCACACGAAGACAAAATCTTTCCTTTAAATACAGGGCGCATGACCCAACAAAGGACAGTTTGATTCAAGAACGCACGCGAAATAGGCGGTCTTCAAGTACATTCCACTATTTATTAAAAATGTAGTAAGTATATCAGTGCATCATCATTATCCCCCTTGGTGAGTTAATTTATTAATTCTATAGGCTTGTTGCTGTTAGCTAATTTCGTGTCTGGTTTAATCCGATTTAAATTCTTCCACCGTATAATAATGATTTAACTACGTAAAGAAATGTGACGCGTGGTGCAGTAAAACATAAACTTATCTTAGATATGTTTCACTCGGGTTAATTTCATTTAAATGCTATTGCCATATTAAGTTGGTCTAGATCAGAAATTAAATGACCACTTGTATTTCACGCGTGTGTTCTCAATACCGGTGGTTTTCTTTCTTTAATGTAACTAGTTTAAAAATAGTAGACTAAAATTAATCATTCAATTGTTAACTTAAATTCCTTAAATAATATCCACCGTAAAATTATATCCTATATTTACGTCTCGTCTTTTGACGTAAAGAACGTTCATGCTGTTTTAGTCTCCGAGTCTTGGCTTAAACCTTCTCTCCCTTCTATTTCTTACTCTCTTCCGGGCTTCAATCTGATTCGCAACGATAGAATTGGTAGTGGTGGTGGCGGGGTAGCTATTTATTTGCGTAATCACATTCCATACTCCATAATTAGTGCCTCAGCCCAACCGCCTTTGCCCAATGTCGGAGAGCATATCTTTATTGAAGTGCTTTTATCTCACACTAAGGTTTTACTCGGAGTCTATTATAGCCATTCTTTGCGCAACAACTACTTTCTATCATTTGAAAAGATCCTCGAAGATCTCATTCCTTCCTACAGTCATACCATTATTATGGGTGACTTTAATACATGTTTACTCAAACGCGATTATCGTTCCTCTTCCTTATGTAACATCACTAATTCGAGCAACATGCATATCCTTCCTCTCAGTGCTACGCATCATTTTCCTAACTCATCCCCTTCTCTTCTTGATCTCATCATTGTTTTCTCATTAGAGCATGTTGGCAAGCATGGCTAGTGTCCAGCTGATGCCTTTTCTTACCACGATTTAATCTTCTTGTCCTATAAAATTCGGCCTCCTAAATTTAAACCTACTGTTCTTCTGCAACGCAATTTTAGTGGTATGAAGAACGAGGCATTTATAAATGATGCCAGATCCATGGATTGGACACCAGTTTTTACAGCCAATTCTATTGATGAACAGGTTGAAATTTTTAATTCGTCTATCATTAGGTTGTATGATGTCCATACTCCACTAAGACCCGTTAAAATAAAACATGTTCCAGCACCTTGGCTTACCAGTGAAATAAAAGATTTAAAAAGGAAAAAGTGTGCTGCTAAGACAAAATATAAGTTGCGCCCAACCGACGCGAATAAGGCGCGCTATCTTTGGCTCCGGAATCGCTGCAATGTGGTGTGTAGGGATGCCCAACGACGCCACATTCATGAGTCAGTTCAGGTTGGGGATCCGGCAAAAGTCTGGAAGTTTCTTAGGTCATTAGGAGTTGGAAAATCTCGTCAAGAGACTATTCCTAACGATATAAACATCAACTCACTTAATCAACACTTTTCCTCTTCGTCAAATATTGATGGTTCTACCAAAGTTTCTACAATAAACTATCTTTCAAATATTTCCGCTCCTGACCACGTCTCGTTAGTTTTTCGTCAATTCACTGCTTGTGATGTTCGGAGGAGCATTTTATCAATTGCGTCTAATGCTGTTGGTATAGATGGCATTAGCCGCAATATGCTTATTCCTATCCTCGACTTCATACTGCCTGCCCTATGTCACATGTTTAATTTTTCTATTTCCTGTCCTGCGTTTCCCTGTTCATGGAAAGAAGCCCAGATTATTCCTTTACCCAAAAAACCCAATCCAAAATCCTTTTCCGAATATCGTCCTATTTCTATTCTTCCCTTCCTATCGAAAGTTCTTGAGCGCCTGGTTCATAACCAGTTAAGTTCTTTCCTTACCACACATGATCTTTTGAATCCTTTACAATCTGGTTTTCGACCTGGACACAGCACGGTTACTGCGCTGGTTAAAATCACCGACGATATTCGTTTGGGGATGGAGAACGGGATCTGAGTGGAGCCTTGCTTATGGTCTTAGACTCAATCCACTTAAGACGCAACTTATTGTTGTGGGTAGCCAAAGAACAATTTGCAAGGTGGACTGGACACTTCTGCCTAAGGTGATGATTGACGGTGTTTTTATACCATTTAGCGACACAGTAAAAAACCTTGGCGTTATCATCGACAGCACTCTATCTTGGGTTCCTCAATTAATAGCTATCAGTCGTAAAATGTTTGCTGCTGCTGGTTCACTTCGTAGATTACGTAACTTTCTTCCAATATCCACTAAGATTGCGCTTGCACAATCTCTTCTGCTTCCTATTCTCGATTATGCCGACGCCAGCTACCTTGACCTTACCGAGGCCCAGCTGAATAAACTTGAGCGCCTTAAAAAATTTTGTATTAGGTTTATATTTGGTTTGCGCAAATATGACCATGTTTCCGAATATCGAGACAAGCTCAAGTGGCTTCCTATACGTCGTCGCCGGAATGTTCACATCTTGTCCCTCCTCTACAGTATTCTGTTCAATCCATCCTCCCCGCGCTATCTTCAGGAACATTTCAGTTTCCTACATACTTGTAGTTCTCATTCCCTTAGGTCATCAGAGAATCTAACGCTAAACTTTCCAGCACATAGGACATCTTTTTACGATCGGTCCTTCACTGTGGAAGCTGTAAGATTATGGAATGCATTGCCTATCCATATCAGGCGCTCGTCTTCGCTGACGGAAACTTTTAAATCCCGGGTGAAAGCATTCTATCTTTCGCAGTAACGCTACGCCTCTGTTGTATTTCTTTTGTATTATTGGTGCATGTATATGTATTATATATTTATATATATGTATGTAATACATGTAAGTTTATTATAATGTCTATTTATTTGTATGTATTTTGTTTTTATTTTATTTTATTTTTTTAATTTTTTAAGTATTTCTTGTTATGTAAGTTTATTGTCAGCACCGCCGTAAAATCGGTTAATTTTATTCCTCTCCATGCATGGTTGTCTGGAAGAGATCGCTCTTAGCGATAAGACCGCCAATTTGTAACACCTAAATAAGTTGATAAAAACCTGTTTTTGTATGTTGTGGTGTATAAATAAAGTGTTATATTATTATTTATTTTGTAATAGTAATGTATCTAGAAATGTAAATTAGAAAAGTAACCTGAATTCATTAGGCTTTAAAAGCAATTTTATACTTCCATTTAAATCGTTGGGAGTTTATTGTTGGATCAGGTAGAAAATATTTTTCTATACCAAAGGTCATCGCTTCGCCGATATGCTTGTTTATAACTACCTGCTAATTTGTAATTATTGCATATGAGAAGGAATGTTATTTTTATTTTTTTGTACCTCATTGCGTAGTGGATTGGTGATCGTCCGGTATATAGTTAGTTGAAGTTCGGTTTTGGTATTCCAAATAATTTTATATTTTTATTTTTTTTAAACTATAACCGGATTGATATATCGCCACTCCACTGCGCGTATTGTTTCTTATTGTTTTTTATTGTTTCGCGAAAGATGCCGACACCCACACATGGTCTCGCCTAGTGCCTGGGTCACGGGGTCTTTTGAGCTACAAACGTCCTGTCGACGCGTTTCAGGAATCTGGGGGACCACCGTACAGGTTGCAACTACGAGGTGCCGACTACCGTACGGTCTAGACACAGCGACTACGGCTCCGAGCCCGGAAGGAGTGCGACCGTGGCAGAGCATAAGCCGCCGACCTCTGCTGACCTCTGCGCCTGACACGTTGCTGCGCCGAGAGCCACGCGGCGCCCCCGGTCTCCACCGCGCCGGCGGACGTTAAAGCGTAGTTAAGTCCCCAGCGCACTTTGCCCGTAGACCATCATCAACGGAACTTCTCTGTGCCGAGACCTCACGCCCTGAGCAAATCTCATACGTCTCGTTGTCTAAAGAAAAAAATAAAGTATTTTTTATTTCTTTTACTTTGTTTTTTTTTGTGCCCCGCCGTCAGGCGGACCGTAACAATGTTGAAGCATATCCATTAAAAACTATTTTTTTTTATGTTAAAAGGAGGCAAACTGGCAGGAGGCTCACCTGACGGAAAGTGATCACCGCCGCCCATGAACATCTGCAACACCAGAGGGCTTGTAAATGCGTTGCCGGCCTTTCAGGAAAGAATATGCTCTCTTCTTGAAGGTTCCCAGGTCGTAACGGTTCGGAAAGACCGCCGGTGACAACTGGTTCCACAGAGTGGTTGTGCGAGGCTTAAAATGCCTTAAAAATCGCGCTGTTGTGGAACGTTGGACATCGAGGTGGTGTGGATGGAATTTCTGGATTGTGCGCGATGTCCGATGGTGAAATTTAGCCGTGGGGATCAATCCAAACAACTCCTCGGAACACTCCCCGTGATTAATGCGGTAGAAGATGCAGAGTGATCTAACATCTCTACGCAGAGCCAATGGATCAAGCCGATCGGAAAGAGTTTGATCGTCGATAACCCGAGCCGCCCTACGTTGAATGCGGTCAAATGGAAGTAGCTGGTACTGGGGTGCTCCCGCCCAGAGATGAGAACAGTACTCCATGTGGGGCCGAATTTGCGCCTTATAGAGATTTAGGCGTTGACCCGACGTGAAGTACCGTCTCGCCTTGCTGAGCACACCAAGCTTCTTTGAGGCCAATTTGGCCTTACCTTGCAATTGACCGCGGAACTGGACGTTGCTCGAAATGTCGACGCCAAGTATTCCGATACTGGCTGTGGCAGACAAGGGAGTGTTCTCAAAATGAAGTGTTACGACAAATTGTGACTTTTTAGCCTCGGTGGCGCAGTTGTAATTGCGCATGCGTTAGACTGCTGTGCTGAGGTCTCGGGTTCGATCCCCGGGTCGGGTAAAGTGATATTGGGTTTTTCTATCTAGAAATTCCTCAGTATTAGCCCTGAGTCTGGAAAATGTGCCCGGTATGGCGATAGGCTCGCCCCCTATCACATTATGGGACCGAAATTCGGCGAAAAGTGGGTGTAATAGTTACACCTCTGCCTACCCCTTCGGGGATTACAGGCGTGAGTGTATGAGTGAGTGACTTTTTAGCGGTTAACGCGCAGACTTGTGTCTTTTTGGGGTTGAATTGGACTAAATTTAGTCGACCCCAGTCCGAGATTTTGGCTAGCAAAAGCGACTTTAGACACAAGTTTGTTCCAGCTCTCGTCGACGTATTCTCGAGAAATATTAGCACGGCCAGTGTACATTACATCTACAGTGCTATCTATCATCTGCATAGCAATGAATGTTGCTGATTTGCAACATGTCATTGATATGCAGAAGAAACAGAGTAGGAGACAGTACACAGCCTTGTGGAACACCAGCATTGACAAATTTAGGATCAGAGCATGCACCGTCGACGACGACCTTGATGCTCCGATCTGCCAAAAAGCGGGTGATCCAATTGCATAGTTTCTCGGGAAGCCCATAAGAAGGTAGCTTCGAAAGAAGCGCTTTGTGCCATACCCGATCAAAGGCCTTCGCTTTGTCCAGACTGGCTGCAAGCGCCCCCCCTTGGTCTCAACTGCTGCTGCCCATCTATGTGTCAGGTAAACTAGAAGATCACCGGCTGAGCGACCCCGACGAAAGCCGTACTGGCGGTCGCTAATCAGCCGATGCTCCTCCAGGTACCGCAGGAGCTGGCAGTTGATAATGGACTCCATTATCTTGGAGAACAAGGAGGTGATGGCTATAGGCATGTAATTGGACGGATCCGAGCGGTTGCCTTTTTTAGGGATCGGGTACACTAAAGCAGCCTTCCAGGATTTCGGGACTACGCCTAATGCACAGGAGTGCCGGAAAAGACGCGTTAGAACCGGTGCCAACTCCAGAGCACATGCCTGCAACACGATCGGAGGGATGCCATCGGGCCCATTCGACTTATGAATGTCCAAGGAAAGAAGTGCTTTGCGAACTGCACTTTGCCTGAACTTAAAAATACTTATAAATCAACTACAGAAGTTGCTAAATCGTTTACTGAAAACTTTATTTTACGATACGGAATTCCAAAAGAAATAGCAAGTGATAGAGGTACCGAATTTGTCTCAAACGTAATGTTAGAGATGTGTAAACTTTTAAAAATAACAAACTATTTCAACAGCGTATCATCATCAAAGTATTGGATCATTAGAAAACTCACATAACGTTGTAAGTGCTTATTTACGCATTCAAACCGGCAATAATCCTTCAAATTGGAGTTCATGGTTACGGTACTGGTGTTTTTCTTATAACACTACTGTACATTCTGAAACTAAGTATACACCGTTCAAGTTAGTGTTTGGTCATGTATGTAGATTACCTAAAAATTTAAGTAGTAATGTTGAACCATTGTACAACTTCGGAGATTATACTTTAGAATTTAAGTACAGGTTACAAAAAGCTCAAAATGATGCAAGGAATAATTTAATTTTGAGTAAGCAACGTAGAAAGTGTAATTATGATATTTCTATTAATCTTATTTTGTATAAGTCAGGCGATGCATTGATATTGAAAAATGAAACTGGCTATAAGTTAGATAACTCATACACAGGCCCATATATTGTTATAGAAGACCTTGCACCTAATGTTAAAATAAATTTTAAAGGTAAGCATGCTATAGTTCATAAGAATAGAACAAATTATATAAGAAACCATAGTTTAAGTACTTGTAAATAAATAAAGAATTAAAAAATATATATATATATGACGGGTCGGACGGTCATCGGCCGAGGCAGTGAGAGGGCTTACACGACCCTCTCTGATCTCCAGGTATGGTCAGGATGCATAGCGTATGATAGTTCGGTAATAAAACACGAGATTAACACTTCAGAGTCTATTTAAGCTACCACCAGTTCGGAATGCAGTCATCCAGGGGGAAGAGCTGGCAAGAAACCCTCATGGTTGCTCTTTTAAACACATCACAGTTTACATTACAATATGCGGTACACATTAACACTTTCACATCGCGTTAACTTACTACTTTAACAAAGTTTCGGCATTACGACCGACAAGTTACTAACTGTTTGAATGATAATTCACGAATGCCTCGCCAAAGACGAGCTGCTCTTTTATATTGTGATTTTCGTTGTGACCCACTCCTCTGCGAGTGAGATCACTCGATAAACAAGTCGAAACCACCTTCAAAATAGCAAAACAAATGGCGCTACCCACAGTTTACAATAAATAAAGTTATTAGCAAGTTCAATTCAGTGTCCGTATTCATCACGATCCGACATATATATAAACTGAAAAAAAAATTATAATAATAATTTTTTTTTTCAGTTTATATATATATTTATATATAAAATTTATATATATATGTGGTATAAAGATAAAATAATTTGTTTGTACGACAGATATACAGTGAAGAAGGTTGGTCAGGGAGAAGGTCCGATTAACACTACTAGCTCTGCCGATCTTATGAAACCGTGGTCGAGCTAGGATTCTGATTCATCTGGGTCAGATGAAGAAGCAGGATGACCGTGTGGTATAAAGATAAAATAATTTGTTTGTTTCCCCCCTGCTAGCAATACTTTGTATTTATTTTGATGATGGCAACTCGCGAAGAGGGCTGTCAGTCTTGGTGGAATGTGTCAATACGTAATACGACTGTGCTGTTTAAAATTAAAAGAATTATTCACGTTCGAGACATTTTACTTTTCACAACCCCACAACTTTTGGGGGCTCGTCCGGGATGTGAGTACTTTGTTTTCGAAGTGAATTACGACGAAGATTACCAAGAATTTACAAACGCACAAGTAATACCCGAGTCGCTGCGCCACGCCAGTTACAATATACAACGAATACTGCGGGACGCGCTAGCGCAAACCGAATGTTACGGGACGTAGACAAATTAAGAAGATTTTTTAAGAATAAATATTAAATACAAGAATAAAGACGAAAGATGCCTCCTACGAGAGATAAGGAAGACGAAGAGATGTCCAAATCTGGGCCGAAGATATCTTTTAGTGATTTAGAAAAATCCATGATAACTTTTACCGGAGATGACACATATCCGATTTCCACCTGGATTCATGAGTTTGAGGATACCGCTAGTATTATGGAGTGGTCAAAGATTGAAAAACTTATTTATGGGAAAAGATTACTTGGTGGAACAGCTAAGTTATTTCTACGATCGTTGGGCAGTGTAACAGATTGGGAAACTCTAAAGAAAAGCCTTAAAGAAGAATTTGGACCAAAATTGAATAGCGCCATAGTTCACAAGCAGTTAGCCTCACGCAAAATGAAAAATGATGAAACGTTTCAACAATACTTTTTGCACATGAAAGAGTTGGCCTTAAATGCATCTGTAGAAGATGAAGCTCTCATGGAGTATGTGATTGACGGCATTGGCGATTCAGAAACGAATAAGGCTATATTGTATGGCGCCAGGGATATGAAAGAATTTCGTGCCAAGCTAGAATCGTATAGCCAGTTACGAAAGAGAATTGACAACAAGACTAGTGTTCGGCAAAACAATCCTACGACTTCAAATTCCTCTAGTACTGGGCGTAAACCTGTAAAGAAGAGATGTTATAATTGTGGTGATACTGACTTGGCACCAGCTTGTACAAAAGGCATCAAATGTTTTCGGTGTAACGAATATGGACACAAGGGAACAGATTGTCCAACCAACTTTAAGAAAGCCCTAAACATTCACACTCAGAAAGAAGAAAGTAAGATTCCTTATAAGAAGATTAAGATTAATGGAGTTGATATGACGGCATTGATAGATACCGGAAGTGACGTGAACCTGATAAAGACTAGTAAATTAACAGAATTTGAAGACGAAAAACCCAAATACGAGAGAAATCCTAAAATATGTCTGACTGATATTGGAGAAAAGGAGATAAATACAGAAGGAAGTTTTGTTGCCAAATTGCAGATTGATGACTGTTTTATCGATACCGTTTTCCATGTTGTTAAAGACGAAGCCATACCTGTTAACTTAATTCTAGGCAATCCAATTTTACATGATCTTAGTATCAACTTATCACCAGATGGCATAACCGTTGAAAGACTAACACACCTCACGTTGCTCATAGAAGAGAAGAATCCACTCGACGATCTTGATATAGAAGAGACGATGTATTCTGAAAATATAAAGAAGATGATTAAAGAGTACAAACCTACTGAAGCTAAGAAGAAAAGTAATGTTACACTAAAAATCATACTTACCGATGAAAATCCTATTTACCAAAGTCCTCGGCGACTGTCGCCCCTGGAAAAGAATATTGTTGACCAGCAGATAGAAGAATGGACACAACAGAAGATTATTCAACCTAGTAAATCAGATTTCGCAAGTCCGGTCGTACTAGCTAAGAAAAAAAATGGTCAATATAGATTGTGCATTGACTACAGAAGATTGAATAAGACGATAATAAAAGAGAGATTTCCGTTACCGTTAATAGAAGATCAATTGAAAGAAGCAAAATTATTTACATCACTCGATTTGAAAAACGGATTTCTACATGTGGATGTCCATAAAAATAGTCAGAAGTACACCTCATTCGTAACACCTCAAGGACAGTACGAATTCTTGAAGATGCCCTTTGGACTCTGCACAGCACCTTCAGTGTTTCAAAGATTTGTTAATAACATTTTTCAAGATCTCATATCTAAAGGCATTGTTCTGGCGTATCTTGATGACCTCATTTTACCACTGAAAGATGAATCCGAAGGACTGACGAAACTAAAGGAAGTGTTAGAAAGAGCTGAAGAATTTGGATTAGAGTTTAATTGGAAAAAATGTCATTTCATGAAGAAGAAAATCGAATATTTAGGTTATATCATTCAGGAAAAGAAAATACAACCATCAGAAGAGAAAATCATAGCCGTATCTAAATTCAAAATACCTAAAGATGTTAAATCATTACAATCATTTCTTGGACTTACTGGTTACTTTAGAAAATTTGTTCAGAATTTCGCATTGATCGCCAGACCACTTACAGATTTGCTCAAAAAGAATAATGAATTTTGTTTTGACGATAGATGTGAAGAAGCCTTTATAACATTGAAGAATGCACTATGTAGTTCACCGGTGCTTCGCATCTACGATTCCAATTATGAGACAGAGCTACACACAGATGCGAGCGCAAAAGGTTTTGGAGCTGTACTACTGCAGAGAGATCCCGAAGACAACCAGATGCACCCAACTCACTTTATGAGCAAAAAGACGTCGCCAGCTGAAGAAAAATATCACAGTTATTACCTAGAAATCTTGGCCATTGCAGAAGCTGTGAAGAAATTCCGAGTCTATCTGCTCGGAATCCACTTTAAGATTGTGACCGATTGTGCCGCACTGACTATGACTTTGCAAAAGAAAGACTTACCGCCACGCGTTGCTCGTTGGGCCCTTTTGCTCGAAGAATACGACTACGAAATTGAACACAGACTAGGCTCGCGAATGAAACATGCAGACGCATTAAGCAGAAACCCGATTTGTCTTGTGCTTACCGAAACTTCTGCTCGTATCAAGAAAGCTCAGGACCAAGATTCAGAGATAGACCTTATAAAAAGAATCATAGAAAAAGAACCCCATAAGAATTATGTGTTAGAAGACGGAATACTTACCAAACACAAAGACGGAAGAAAGCTTATTGTAGTACCGAAGAAAATGCAATATGAAATTATTAGAAAAAATCACGAGAAAGGTCATTTTTGCGTAAGTAAGACTGAAGAATTAACAAACCGAGAATATTTTATTGAAGACCTGAAAAGAAAAATTAAGAAAGTATTAGATAACTGTGTAGAATGCATATTGATATCACATAAAAGAGGAAAGAAAGAAGGATACTTACACCCGTTAGATAAAGGAGAAACGCCACTCTCAACTTACCACATTGATCATCTTGGCCCACTTACGTCAACAAATAAGAATTACAAGTACATACTAACTGTTGTTGACGGATTTACAAAATTTACGTGGATTTACCCCGTAAAGACTGTAACGACTGAAGAGACTCTGAGTAAACTGATAACACAACAACAGACGTTGGGTACGCCACAACGAATTATATCAGATAGAAATGCTGCGTTTACATCGAATGAGTTCCAGAATTACTGTAAGGAAGAGAACATTGCTCATTACACTATTACGACTGGACAACCCCGCGGAAATGGGCAAGTTGAGCGAATCCACCAGATCATCATAGACATCCTAAGCAAACTTAGTATTACCGATCCTACTAAATGGTATCGTCATGTTGCAGCTGCACAATGTGCCCTAAACGGTACTTTTCAAAGGAGCATTGGCATGACACCTTTTGAATTGCTTATAGGAGTACCTATGCGAAATAGAGATGATGAGATATGGAAGTTAATAGAAGAAGAAAAGTTAGCACATTATAATGAAAGTAGATTAGAACTAAGAGCACAAGCAAAAGAGTCTATCCAAAAAATACAGAACGAGAATAGGAAAAGTTATAATAAAAAACGAAGAGAAGCTAATCAATACAATGTTGGTGATCTTGTAGCTATCAAAAAGACGCAATTTACACAAGGCAGTAAGTTGTATCCAAAGTTTTTGGGACCTTATGATGTAGTTCAGAAGAAGCGCAACGACAGATATACAGTGAAGAAGGTTGGTCAGGGAGAAGGTCCGATTAACACTACTAGCTCTGCCGATCTTATGAAACCGTGGTCGAGCTATGATTCTGATTCATCTGGGTCAGATGAAGAAGCAGGATGACCGTGTGGTATAAAGATAAAATAATTTGTTTGTTTCCCCCCTGCTAGCAATACTTTGTATTTATTTTGATGATGGCAACTCGCGAAGAGGGCTGTCAGTCTTAGTGGAATGTGTCAATACGTAATACGACTGTGCTGTTTAAAATTAAAAGAATTATTCACGTTCGAGACATTTTACTTTTCACAACCCCACATATATATATCATTTATATCACGTGCCTGCATATCAAGGTTAATGCTATTTGAGAGCGCTAGTGTCATGCTTATTAGATCCTCTCTAGTCTCGTGGCTTTTTTGCGGTACATTTTTAATTTCAATACTTGCAATGTTAATGACTTCATTTATGTCAACCAGAGAACTAACTGACCAGCCATTCGCGCGCAAAATGACAGACGCAACTCCATTCGGGGTTACCCGCTCTTAATTACAAATAGTATTTAATCGAATACAAAACCATAATTCCTTAGAAATAATAAAGTTAATGGATAATTCTCAAAATAGACTGATTTTCATTATTCAATAATATCGCGTGCCGTTACGGCCATTCTGCATCTTCACACATCCTCGGGTGTTTAGTTTATCTCATCATCTGTGGATAATCATAAAACAGCGCAAATAGACAACTTAACACTCGGTCATTCTGACCACAATATCACACAGAGGGTTATACACACAGTTACACAGTTAGTTATTACAGTTTCTCGGATAACACAAAACAATTCATTATTACCACACAGTTTAGTCCCACATAAGTCATTGCCACAGAGGCCCCTTCACACAGACCACGTTACACAGTCTCCGTCACACAGATTCCCGTCACACATATTCCCGTCACACAGATTCCCGTCACACTGATCACCGCCACACAGGCTGATGCGCCACACAGGCTGCTGCCAAACAGGCTGGTGCCACACAGGCTGGTGCCACACAGGCTGGTGCCACACAGGCTGATGCCACACAGGCTGATGCCACACAGGCTGGTGCCACACAGGCTGGTGCCACACAGGTTTTTGTCACACATAGTTATTTTATGAAGAGCTTTCGGATTATTTATTTATTTAAACAAATTAATTAGCCATACAAATCATCTGTGCCGTTAGGTAGACACTTACCGGGGACTTATTTGCAAACTTTCTTTAGCTAGAGAGCACTAAGCATTGGAATCATAACAAAATGAAAACATCTCACCGAGTTCAATTATTAGGTCATAAGTTGCTTTCTGATTTCATAGTACAGGTTTTCATTCTATGTTCTACGTTACCGACGCTAATCTCAATGTTTCTTTTCGAGCAGCGAGCGGCAATGTTACCTAGCTCGTTGCAGCAATAACACGTAGGCGAGGATGTTTTGTACATTGCTGTCCTGGGTCTCTTGCTGTTTTTTAGTGGTTGAAAACTGAGGTTTGTAATTAATACTGGTAAACCGAAAGTCTTTGAACAGACATTAATTTTCCATGTGGCCTAATAAATAAATACACCCACCCATCAGTCGCAGACATTGTTATGACCCCACACTAGGCCAAACCCGTATCGCTAGGCTCTATCGCAGTTAGCATCGACTAAGGATACTCATGTCACGCTCTACCTGGTCGTTCGATCCCGTTGAAAACCCGATATGGAATTCTTAAGCCAAAACGCAATTGTTAAGTATTCGTACTGACCATCAGGTGTCATAAACACTGTATACTGTATAGATGCGCCAGAGTCAAATGAAACTCAAAATGCGGTCTAATCGGTGGAATGATATTAGCACGTAATTAAGAACTAGTCAACACTGTTTCGCATTATTATTTTCTCTATGACAATAAGGATGCTTTTAAACCGTCAAACTAGGATTCATTAGCCTAATCGCATTTTTACATTTTGATGGCAACTAATGGTAGTTGCAAATTTCCTGATCCAAAATATAGCTCGTGAACTAAGTAACACAAATAATAGCTGGTGTATGTTCTACTGACCCATCATTACTAACAACCGCAATATTATGTACTAAAGGCTGCAACATGATACACTTTCGGTGTCGACTAATAGTAGTTGCAAATTACGATTCTTCACATTGTGAACTCGAGGAATTATTAAACTGTGTCGCGGTCACGGTAACACTAAATCACTCTTAGTATTTCGCGCGTTATAATATCGCAGCGTAAATAAAGGTTAAGCAATACATGATATTATAGTCTTGTAAATCACCATCAAAGGAGATCCGCAGGTTTCCTAAGTAAACTAGGTTAGGTGGTGAACACAAATGGGGTATGGTTTTTAACAACAAGGATATGACACACTTTAACTACGATAAAGTATTTTTGAGCCAGGCCATAGGGTTTCGAAGTTTTATCTACTTAAAGTTATACAAAAAACTACTATTTTCTACTATCTTCAATGAATATGATTTTCATCAGACATGATCTCTTTAATGATTCTTCTTCTTCTTTTTTTAAAATTTATGGCTTCCACTTATACATGATTCTGCCAGTGTCACCTTTAATGATTATAATTATAAATAACGATGTACCTTACCTTGCCGTACCACCAATCACCCTTCAAGATGGGAATACATTGTATAATGTAAATCCGCCAATAGAAATAATTAATCCGTTATAACAGCCAAGGGTCGTCGTAAAGTATAAACACAAAATAACCGGCACCACAAAATGATAACACATTCCTCTCGCGACAAATCACATACCACTGATTAAGAATGAAAATGAAAATGGACAGCTGTTAAAAACTTCAAGTGTCAATTATCATTCAATTAATATTGCAATAATAAAATCGATGAACCTCCCGAGTCATTTTATTTTCTTTTGATTAAGAAATGTTTGAACAAATGCCTTTCTAATATACTTGCAATATTATGCTTCTATAGTTTATTGCCAAAATTCAATTTTGTTTAACAAAAAATTGAAAGAATATCGATTATCGATATTAGTTTAATTTGCAAATCGATACAACATTTACAAAATCTATAGCAACCCCACGATCATTTACAATAAAAAATAGTAAAATTATTTTTGTGTTATCGTTATATTTCTTCTAAATCTGATTGCATCGGTGTAGGATGAAATAAAAATGAGAAATAAAGTCTAAAAAATACAAATGATATTTTTTTTGGTTATTAAGAATATCTTGTCCATGCTGTTTCAAATCTGCCAATCTCCTTTAACAACAAGAAATGTAAACAGTGTTGCATAATTTAAGTTTATTAATAAGTTCAATTACTAATTTCTTAACCATATTGTTTTAGATATTTAGGTTAAATTGTGTTTCTTTTTATATAATGTATGAATGCTGTAGTTTACTATAATTGGAGAAGCACTATTGTCCATACTATAATATTTTAATCTGTGAATGTGATGTGTATTCTCCTTTGTAAACTCATAATAAATGAATAAATAATCTTGTCTGAATACTATACTAACTACTATGTCTTGTTCATGTTTTCCACAAAACTTGGATGTGACCGTTTCTTTAATAAACACTACCAGAATATAATTAATTCAATTACAGATAATTCATTTACCACCATCACTAAGATTATCAAATACCTTCAGAGCGGACCGCTCACCCATTGTCATCCAAGAGATCTTGAGTATACAATAGGCTACGGACGCAAGCTATCAATAATCTTATGAACCATTGGTATAAACCCAAACTGTCATATTTTCTCCCCAACTAATTCAATTTAGTAATAGGTACAAAAACCAAACCAGAATTGACTCACCAAATTTTAAATACCTACATCCATTATTATCCACGAAATGAATACAAAATCATTAACACAGTTATCATTGACGCTTCATATTTTCTAGATGTATTTTATGATGTTCATATAAAGACTTGTTGAAATAGGTAATGATTTTTATAAATAATAAACCAAGGAGGTTTATATTTGGCCAGTGCCTTAAGAGATTTAAATTTGGATTGCTGTCAATCTTACATTGTCATTGTCAATAAATAGAAAATTTAATTTTACTTCTTATGTATTGCACTAAAGAAATGTGATAGTTAGAATATAGTTCATCTCTCTTAAATAAACTGAAGATGTTATTATGTGATGCCCTTCATTCCTTATTTATTTGATAGAACCATGTATATTAACAAGACTATAACGTTAGTCTTTTTACAATTTGTGAACATGGCATGTTAAAATGATCTTAATCCTCGCAACCGTTCCCATATAATAGACTAGAAAGAAAGAAAGAAGAAAGAAAATCATTTATTTGGCCATAATCACCAGACCAGGTGGCAATAAACAATGAGTACATAAAACAAAATTAAAAAAAAACTTTAAGGGCTACAGGTATACAATTAAAAAAATAAAAAAGTCTCCCGGCATACTTATGCGCCCCAACCACCCGTGTCCGACGCATGACCAAAAAGGCCACAGGCTCAGCGCCCGCCAGGTGGGAGGGCCCACCTGACACTGATTTTCAGCAAGGGCCAAGGAGTGTCACACGGATGCCAGCATAAATTGTACAAAAATATTAATATATATAAAAAAATAAAATAACAATAATGAAAATAATACATGGTTACATAGTTATAGTTAGTACGTAAGTAAGTGTGTAATAATGTTGTCAACAGACCCCCCCCTCAAAACGAAGCAGCATGGACATGCGGGCGAATGCAGCAGGTGTACAGCGATAATACAGGGGCAGTACGTAACAAAGGTGGACTATATAAAAGATACGTTAACATGTGTATTACCTAAAGCCGCCTGGGAATTAATCAGAAACAATTTTAGTTTGCGCCGAAAGGTATATAAAGTTTTAGAGTCTCGAATGGGTGGAGGAATATTATTCCAACACTTTGTCGCTGCATATCTAAAGCTACCTCTAAAAGCTTCGGTTCTGTGTGGAGGTATACTCAGCTGTGGTGCACACAGTCTTGTCGATCGTACTGTACTCGAGCCTACCCAGCGTAGCTTGTTGTACAAGTATGGTGGCGTTTTGAAATTGACTATACCAAACATCATGCATGCCATGTGAAACTTACGACGTGACTTCATTTTAAGTGTCGAATTCTCGTTTAAAAACGGTGTGACGTGACCTCTCGGGGGCACATTAAAGCAAAATCTGACACAGGCATTTTGCACCCTCTGTATTAAATTATCTGTTCGCGCCAGCAATCGTGGGCCGTACACAGCGTCGGCATAGTTAAGTCTAGACAGCACAAGGGATTCAACGAGTTGAGTTCTGAGCTCCTCTGTAAGGAATGGACGTATTTTGTACAGTGTTTTTAATCGGTAGAAAGAATTCCTTACAGAGTTCGCCAAGTGCGTCTCGAATCTTAAATCCGCATCCATGAATAGACCCAGATTTCTGGCTTCATAAACTTGCTCCACAGGTGTCCCCATCACACTAACGTTTAATGTCGCTGGTAGTAAACTCAGCTGGTGCTTTGATCCAAAACGTATATATTTAGTTTTGGAGGGATTCAATACTAGGCAGTTAGTTTCCGACCAAGCTGATATCCTGCTCAAATCCTCGTTTAGCTTTTTTATTGCCAGATCATAGTCCTTCGGTTTGAATGTGATGTATATTTGGACATCATCAGCATATATATGATAATGGGAATTCCATATACAACTTGTTAAGTCTGCACAATACAGCATAAAGAGGATAGGTCCCAGTATTGACCCCTGTGGGACTCCTCTCTGTACCGGCGTGAGTTGTGATAAGAGAGAATTCCCTGAGTCCACGCTGCCAACCTCTACCATTTGTGTCCGTCCGCTCAAATAACTGTAGAACCACTGTCTGGTACGATGATCAAAGCCGTAATACGCGAGCTTGGATATTAGCAAAGGAACGTTTATACAATCAAATGCCCTAGAAAAATCCAAAAGTACCATTACGGTGCACATACCTTCATCTCGCGCTGCAAGTATATTGTCCGTTACATCGAGCAAGGCTGTTGTGGTGCTGCGATGCTTTCTGAAGCCCGATTGCAACTCTGGTAAAAGACTGTTTTTCTCGAGATAGTCAACTAGTTGCAAACACACAGCCTTTTCAAGGATTTTGGACAAACAGGGTAGTATGCTTATCGGCCGAAGATCTTTCATGCCACTTGGGTTGGGGTTTTTTGGAAGCGGCCTTACAATAGAAGTTTTCCAGGAACAGGGAAACGTGGACTGCAATATGGAGCTATTTAACGTATCAGCTAATACCGGAAGTGTATGGGGAAGTGTCATAGTTATCATAGACAGTGTAATACCGTCGCAACCCTTAGCATTAGACGTTAAGTTATTAATTATACGAGCTACGTCACTCTGAGATATAGGTCTGATAGTGAATACTGAGTCGGTATATTTGTGGTACTCGAAGTAGGTGAGTAAGGAGATACTTGTGTCTGACGGGCCAGGTACATCTAGAAAATGATTATTTAATCGATCCGGATTTCTAAGGTGCGGGGGGAGATCGTAATGTACTTTTGATGGAATGATAGTCGACTTTAAATTCTTCCAAAGTACTTTTGGCTTACGAATATTATTATTTATGTAAAATTTAAAATATGAAGCTTTCTCTCTAAACAAGGACGATATCACCAGGGCCTTTAATTTTTTATAGTAGTCTCTTTTAGTTGCTGTTTTTGTTTTACGATAAGAACTCAAAGCTCGATCGCGAATTCTCATCATAGTCTTTATTGTATCTGTAATCCAAGGGTAGGAAGGCTCTGTTATTCTGTAGGATTTAACTGGTGCGTGCAGGTCGAACAAATATGTTATACACTGTGTTAAGGCGTTTACCCGGTCGTCTACACTATCTATGTTATTGACATCGCCCCATAATACATTAGATACGTCAATATTCCACTGCTCCATATTAATGTCTTTTAGCGGCCGGTATTTAATATTGATAGGGGTATATTTTTCACGTAAGGTGTTAAATTTGCAACTGATGAAAGAGTGGCCATATTGCCTTGAGCCAAAAGGATTAGTAGTTAACTGACTGACGGTAAGGTCTGTGCAGACTAGGTCAATTAATGTCTGACTATTTTCTGTGAAATGTGTAGGCACAGTAACCAGCTGTTTTAATGAGAGGCTGTTCAGAAAAGTTTGGATCTTTTTTACTTTTTTATCATTATGATTTAGTACATTGACATTTAAGTCTCCCATTAATATGTAATAGTCGCAGCTAGCCATAGTGCTCATTACGTCAGTGACGCCGTCTAAGAAAAGATCTAAATCAAGCCACGGCGGGCGATAAGCAGTTCCTATTGCAAATGTTTTTCCGTTGAGTTTCACAATAAGCCACATTTGTTCAACGGACTGGTACAATGGGTTTGCGGGTGTCGACCATGTGCGCACACTTAGACCCTGCCTAATATAAAAACCAACCCCCCCGCCCCTGCCACCGCGAACGTTTGCCGGTCTAGGGATGTGACGAAGACGATAATTTGGTATTTTAGGCGCTCGGCCATCCTCCCCCGGCCGTAACCAAGTCTCATTAATAGCTAAAATATCCAATTGTTCCCCTTCCATCGTTGCTATGAGATCGTCATGAATAGAACCCAGGGATCCCGCATTTAATAGGCCAACTTTAAATGGTATGTTATTCATTGATTATGATAGTATCCATAGCGTACATATCCATACATGCACATATACATATATATACATACATACAAACACACACATACATATATCTGTACAATTATTGAGTTTCGAGCAATGATATTGGTAAATGCAAAAATATGGGTTCATTAGGGATAAGTAGATAGCGTAATTATTCATATTTAATATAATATAATATAGTGGGATTAAAAATATATATAATAATAAGGATATTTCACATTTGGTTTTAACGTTACACTTTTGCTGGTGAGGTAGGATTCTATTAAAAAACAGACACAGACGGCTGGGACGCGAGGCAATATGCCGAGAGAGTACATAAACGCACGGCGCGGATGCCATGTAGAAAAATGTAAAACAACTTACTATTATAAATGCCATCAAATTAATCGTTAGACAAAAATTTTTGCTATATCATTTTCGCATCGTATTCTTTCTACCGGCTTTCCATCCTCTTTGCGGGCAAATATCTTGCCCCCCTTGGTCCAAACGTATCTCCATGAGAATCGCCGACCCAACTCCCGAGCGCGGTAAAATAATTGTTTGTTTGTCCGCGTTAGCCGTTTGTTAGTATAGATGCGTCTCGGTGGGCCCTGCATATTGATATCGGTGGTGTTAAAGACTCGGCGCACACGCGCCGCTTGCAAAATTTGGTCTCGTATTGCACGGCGACTTACGCGTACAGCGATAGGCCGCGGACGTTGGGATGCGTGGTCTGTAGGAACGGAATTCTCCACCCTATTACGCAGCGTTAATCCGTTGATACAGTGCATTAAGTCCTTTTTACCACATATAACGCCGTAGAATACCATCACTATTGTTTTGATGATAGAATACCAATCAAAGATAGCCTCTTGTACAACCCAACAAAGTACTTAGGTACTTTATGTGCGAACTACCAATGTTCTCTAAACTTTCAATTAACAAAAATAACATAGTAACCCTCGCAATAGTAAAGGCCTGTTCCCAGCATTGGGACAATGTTTAATACAGGGCTAGTATTATTATTATTTATTATAACATAGTAACCATTTACTGTATTACATCACCTGATGTACGATAGTGAGCGTTGTCCTTTATGCCACTTCTGATGTCGGAACTTCGGAATAGCCGGCTGTTGCTTGTTCATGAACTTGTATCACGGAATTCTATTCTACAGAGTGCCCGAAAAACATCTTCGGGCTCATTCTCAGCTACATCACCGATCTTAGCGTCATCCTGGACCATGCGGGCGCGCGGGTTACCAAGAGTATGTCCAAGGGCTGCATCCAAGGGTCCACCTGTGGGCCCGTGCTTTGGAACATCATTCTGGACGAACTACTGGAGAAGGTGCTGCCGCCTGGATGCCACTTGCAGGCCTACGCGGACGATGTATTGCTCATGGTATCTGCGGGAGACCTGAGCACGCTAGAGTCCACCATCAACAACGCACTGGGGGAGATTTCTCGATGGGGAAGCAGCGTTAAACTCACGTTTGGCGCTTCCAAAACCCAGGCCATAGCATTCACACCCGCGGCAAGGTCTGCGAGGCTTGTCATGGATGGGTGTAGGATTGAGTTCGCCAGAAGCATCAAACTCCTGGGGGTGGTCCTGGATGAGAGACTGACATTCCGTGCGCATGTGCTCCACGCTATAGGCAAGGCCAATCAAATCTTCCGCAAGTTGTGCCTCTACACAAGGCCCACTTGGGGAATGCATTCAGAAAACGTGCAAATTATCTTCCAGCATGTGATCAAGCCGACCATCACTTACGCCGCTGGCGTTTGGGGACACGTGGCCGAAAAGAAGTACGTCCGCAAATTGCTGGAGAGCACTCAGCGCGGTTTTGCCATCAAGGCTATAAAGGCCTTCCGTACGGTCTCCACCTCGGCCGCCTTGGCTCTCGCGCAGTCCATCCCCCTGGATCTTAGGGTCCGGGAGGTCCACTGCGTGGAGAGCTCTCGTCTTTCCGGGACCTCACACCTCCTTCCTGACGACATCCGCCTCGAACTCCCCACTCCCACCCACGAACTTCTACACCCTGCGGACCGCGTCACTATCCCGTTGTTGACCTCCTCCAATCAGGAGGAAGTTAACAAAGCGATCCGCAGTAACACTGACACTAAAAAGGTACACATCTACACTGACGGCAGCAAGCAGGATGACGGAAAGGTGGGAGCTGCCTTCGTGTGCTTCGACCCTGGAGGGAAGAACATCACGCCCACTGTGAAAAAGCTCAAATTACACGACTGCTGTACGGTGTTCCAGGCTGAACTTCTTGCCATCCAGCACGCATGTCGGTGGGCTCTTGACCGGAGATACCAGCAGGCAATTATTTTTACCGACTCGCTGTCCTCGATACTGGCAATCCAGGACAGGAGCAATACCCACCCACTGGTGACATCGATACACCGCATCCTGCGGGACTATCGAGGGGTGGGGTGCCTACAACTCTCTTGGGTTAGGAGCCACATCGGCATCGCGGGCAATGAGATGGCCGATGAGGCTGCCAACTCCGCCTGCTTCCTACACAAGGCCCCAGACTACACAAAATTCCCCATTTCCTACATCAAGGCCCGACTGCGTAAATCCACCCTGAGCACCTGGCAGTCGCGTTACGAAGCAGCTGAACAAGGCCAGCACACGAGATCACTCTTCCCGAGTCTCTGAGACATCCGCAGGCTCTGGAAGGTGACCACGCCCAACTTTTATCTCACTCAGGTCCTCACAGGTCACGGTTACCACAGGGCCTACCTTCACCGGTTTCACATCACGGACACCGACTGCTGCCCCTGCGATGACACCACCACCCAAAGCCTAGATCATCTCTTGAAGGAGTGCCCTGATTCGGGATTCACCGGCATACCTATGAGATGGTCTGTCGCCGCTTCGAGGTGTCTCCCTATATCGTCTCCCAACATCTCGCCGAGGGCAAGAGCGGTGCACTCGCGGCCTACCTGGAGCTGGTGAATTCCATCCTCAGCCGGCTGAAAATTTTCAACCAAGAAGCCATCCCAGTTGGACCTTGAGCAACAAGCGAACCAACCACATCCACCAACTTTATTTAATGTATCTTGTGTATGTTTACCATGTTTCATTTTTAACTGTAAATACTTCAATAAATTAACCCAATTAGTAGATTGTAATAGTAATAAAAACACTAATGTTAAAACAATGAATAAATGAAGGTTACGGCTGAGGTTATTCCCCCTCCCCTCCTACTTTTCCCAAATACTAACCCTTCCCATTCCACTGTGCTACTTTTGGGTTAGGACCGGCTTGGAAAACCCATCAAGCACGGCCCTGACTGAAGTAGTAAATCAGTGGAAAAACCTGATCCCTTTCTCTCTTCCTCCCCCAAACCATTCAACTCTTCTTCTTTTCTACTTCTTCTTCTGCATATCAATGATATGTTGTCGCTTGGCAACATTCATTGCTATGCAGACGACAGCACGGTTCATGGGCGTTATAGCAGCAAGCCTCTTGGTTGCCAGGCGGATACTGAGAGGAGACGAGAGGATCTTGTCGTTGAGCCCAACCAGACCTTGGATCTCATCTCATCATGGGGTACCAGGAATCGGGTTGAGTTTAATGCCAAGAAAACCCAGGTGTGCGCGTTCTCGTGCAAGAAGTCTCCGTTTTCTCCAATCCCCGTTCTTCAGGGTATTCCACTCGCAATGCGGAATGACCTTAGTGTCCTAGGTATGGATATCCGCTGCGATCTTAATCCAAGGAGTCACATCGAGGGCGTAATATCCGCCACTTCACGCAGGGTCGGAATCCTGAACAGGGTGCGGCGGTTTTTCACGCCTGGTCAGCTCTACCGCTTATATAAAGCGCAAGTGCGGGAATGGAATACTGCTCGCACCTCTGGGACGGTTCCGCAAAATACCTTCTCGATGCCTTGGATGGGTTGCAGCGGCGGGCCATCCGCATTGTGAATGATGCAGACGTGAGTAACAGCCTGGAGCCGCTACAGCTGCGTAGGGATATTTCCTCGCTTAGCGTGTTCTACCGTCTGTATCATGGCGAATGCTCTGAAGAATTGTTTGATTTTATCCCATCCTCTCCCTTCCATACCAGAACCACGCGTACTGGCTTGCGGAGCCAAAGCTTCGTGGTGTCTACTACCCCGGCCCGAACCAAGAGGTTCGCAAACTCGTATTTTTGCCGCACCATCAAGCTGTGGAACAGTTTGCCAGCTACTGTGTTCCCTCCTTCCTATGATCCTGGGTCCTTTAGGCGTAATGTGAAGAAGCTAAACAGCAGGCCGGCATGATTGTGTTGAGTAGCGGGGGATAGACTGTCTCTCGGTACTTGATACTCTATCTGGACGGCACTGCGCTTACCGTCAGGTGCAGTGTGGTCACTTTGCCGCGCCAGAATAAAAAAAAAAAAATAACTGCTCTCGGGCAGGGACCATCCAGAAAACAACATCCGGAGCGGCCTCAGCCCGAAATCAGCCCCCATGGTTACCCAAATTTAAAAGGGAATATGGCGGAGGGGGGCGAATTACCATTCTACTCACGGAACCTCGCCCCCCTCCAATAACCATATTTATGAGTAACTACCGGAGGCGGACGAATTACGTATCAAATCGCGGAACCTCGTCCTCCTCCGACACCCCTATATTTTAAATATAAGAACTCCTTTGTGAAACATTTGAAAAAAAAAAAACCGGATATTCGCAGTTCGGCGGTTTTGAACGGGCGGGAAACACGGACATCGTTCTCCAGTTCCGTCCCGCGGAACACCTCCCTCACTTTGTTGGCGAGGGAGTCGGCCCTCGCTTCGGACTCCGGGCCTGGCACCTCATACAGGTACCCGCCCGTCGCCATTAGGCGAGCTCGCATCTCCGCGATGCCGAGGCTAGCCATATCCACGGATCGTTGTACCTCACGCAGCACATGGGCGTACGTGATGCCCCGTGCTAACCCCTCTGGCGTTACCGTCAAAGAGACGGCTGCCTTGCGGGGCAGGTGGATCCTTGGTTCTGGCCGACGCGGCTGCGGCGGTGCGGAAGCCGCAGCAGCAGCACTTGGCATGGGCTGGGGATGTTTCCTCCCTTTTTTGGCCACCACGTTCCACCCCTCTTCCATCGAAGCAGGAGCAGGGGGAAGTGGCCTCGGCTCCCTGGGCGGTCGAGCAGCGGGGGTGCCGCTTCTTTTTTTTATTTTTCCCCTTTTCCCTCCCCTTCGGGATGTCCGGGGATTTGGGGACACCATAGACGTTGACGGTGCCGTCAGCCCAGCAACTACAACAGGCGTAGGTCGTGGACAGGGAGGGTCAGCAGTGGTAGCCCTGCTATCGCTCTTTCCCTTTCCTATCCCCTTTCCCTTCGGGGTGACCGGTGGCCCAGCAACATCTGGTAGGGCTTTTGAGGGCCCGGGAACTATATTTGGCCTAGATGACCCGACGATGCCGTAAATTGGCTGTGACGCCACTCCAACTCTGGCCTTATCAGCAGCCAGAGGAGGCCGAGTAATGGGCTCTGGAGGAAGCCTCGAGCTTAATGCCTCTAAGCGCGCGTCTATTATACTTAATATACGGCGCTCGAACTGCTCAAAGCGACCTCCTCCTTCTAAGCTGGCCCCATCTTGGGTCACCGGCTGCGGCTGTCCAAGAGACTGGACAGTCACCAGCATCTCCTCCATTACCTTCTGTTGGGCAGCCAGGGAGGCCTTGAGAAGTGCGATCTGCTGCGCCATTGCCGCCTTCTCAGCCTCTAACCTAGCAACCTCTATTGTGGCTGACACCTCCATCGTTGCAGAGTCTGCGTCAGACACTGCAGTCGGGAAATAATTGTGGTATTTATACCATTATAATATTGCGCGATTAAGACCCGTTCCTAGTTTTATATTATGTATTCAAATCGCGAGAGTCTAAAAACATTTACTGCAGTCGGGCTTTCTGACACGGTGCCGTGTTCTTGCGTGCCGGTTCGGTGTCGCTTTCGCTTGAGGACGTGTCCCGTTGACGGGTTATCAGCGCCCTCTTTGACCGCGTCATCATTCCACTCGAAACGGCTTTGGCCTCGAAAGCCAAAGCTGTCGAAGCGGCTCCAGCAGCCGCCTTCTTGGACTTACGCCCAGCATCGTCTTTCTTTCCAGGGTCACTTGCGTCCCCCGGTAAAGACAAATTCTCCATATCATCGTCTTTGTTTTTGGGTTTATTGATTTTCTTAATTTTTAATCCCACGAGTATGGGGGAAATAAAAAGTCCGCCCAGGCAGAGCCCCCTGTACCTGGATAAGCCAACGCGGTATGTCGCGATAACCCACTCGAAGCTTCAGCTGCCGTCCAGTATATCCTGATCTTTAGAGTTTAATAGACCTTATTGGTTTAAATTTTTACTGTGTCTGTAGTAGTAGGTGAGCGATGACTGATGAGAGTAACCGAAACGTAAACCTCTTCAACGGTTATGCACTCCCATTATTTTTCTTGAATTAATTGAATTGATTAAATTTTTACTAGTTTAATAAAAAGCACAGTCACACCGATACGTCTATACTCCGTCGCGGCCGAAGGGAAGGGTAATAGGTACAAAAACCAGAATTGACTAACCAAATTTTAAATACCTACATCCATGCGCATCCAAAGACATGTGGAAGCACACAACCAACACCCCGTCGCACCACTTACACCTGCACCACGCCTCCTTAGCACCTCCACGGCTCCGGCACTTATCCGGCACTGATCCTGCACTGCTCCATCACTGCTCCACCACGGCTCCAAGGAAAACCATCCACAGCATATGAAATTTGAATACAAAATCATTAACACAGTAATCATTGACGCTTCATATTTTCTAGATGTATTTTATGATGTTCATATAAAGACTTGTTGAAATAGGTAATGATTTTTATAAATAATAAACCAAGGAGGTTTATATTTGGCCAGTGCCTTAAGAGATTTTAATTTGGATTGCTGTCAATCTTACATTGTCATTGTCAATAAATAGAAAATTTAATTTTACTTCTTATGTATTGCACTAAAGAAATGTGATAGTTAGAATATAGTTCATCTCTCTTAAATAAACTGAAGATGTTATTATGTGATGCCCTTCATTCCTTATTTATTTGATAGAACCATGTATATTAACAAGACTATAACGTTAGTCTTTTTACAATTTGTGAACATGGCATGTTAAAATTATCTTAATTCTCGCAACTGTTCCCATATAATAGACTACAGTGCATTAAGTCCTTTTTACCACATATAACGCCGTAGAATACCACACAATAATAACATAGTAACCCTCGCATTAGTAAACGCCTGTTCCCAGCATTGGGACAATGTTTAATATAGGGCTAGTATTATTATTATTTATTATAACATAGTAACCAGTAACCATTTACTGTATTACATCACCTGATTTACGATAGTGAGCGTTGTCCTTTATGCCACTTCTGATGTCGGAACTTCGGAATAGCCGGCTGTTGCTTATTCATGAACTTGTATCACGGAATTCTATGGTAGGCGGTAAACTTCAGGAATCGTTTCAATAAGTGGACTATGGCCTTGACTTTACAATATTTTAATAATACAGACATTTCAATAAATTAGACAATTAGGGATTATAATATTAATTAGCGACTTAGAGCCAATGGGTTTGCGGATTACCACAACGCACAACCGCTGTCAACCAGAGAGCTAATTGACCAGCCATTCGCACGCAATGACAGACGCAACTCCATTCAGGGTTACCCGCTCTTAATCACAAATAGTATTTAATCGAATACAAAACCATAATTCCTTAGAAATAATAAAGTTAATGGATAATTCTCAAAATAGACTGATTTTCATTATTCAATAATATCGCGTGCCGTTATATATATATATTTAAATGGGTTTGATATTTCAGAGGACCATGGGTATTTCAGAGACGTCGCTTGTTTTAAAAGCTACCACCGGATCCAAACGCGACCCCGCCTGAGAAGACCCGGCGAAACAAACTCAGCGGGCTTACATTACCGCTGGATACTACGCGGCGCGACCCAGTCCTGAGAGAATCCAGCAATTCAAACTCAGCGGGCTTGTTTTTGGTCCGGTTCATTATTTCTAGTAGATGACCTGTCACAAATTACATTGCCAATTTATTACTTTATTTTATACGCGATCGGTCGTCATAGTTTATTATTTTTAAGTGTATACAATATTACAACATGTCATTTATTCATGTTTTTATTTTATTTTGTTATACTATTTGTATACACTAACATGGTGTAAGCTACAGGGCGCCAGGTCGCAGTGTACAGGAAGGAACCGAATGCCAGACATCCCTATCCTCTAGATATTGTTGAACATTATAATAGCCCCTGTCCATAAGAACACATTTAATAGGAGCCTTAAACATTTTATTGGGCAAATCAATTACGTTATTGGGGATTTTGTTATAAAATTTAACACAGTTACCCCCATAAAAGACTTTTTAGATCTTACTACTCTAAAGGAGGGTACTGTTTGTTTCTGTTTCTTGTATTAATGTTGTGAATATCACTATTTTTATAGAAATTGCTTATATTTTTACGAACGTACATGATATTTTGATAGATGTATTCAGACGGCACAGTTAATATATTACTATCCTTGAATACTGATCGTAAAGAATCCCGACTACGTAGGTCGTATATAGCTCGGACTGCTCTTTTTTGTAAAATAAATATAGTATTTATATCAGCAGCCGATCCCCACAATAGAATGCCGCAAGACATAATAGTAGAGTAGGATTGCCGGTTCTGGCTCACTAAATCCAGCGTAATATCAGCTCCCCGTAGTATGGAGTTGTTACTGGTGTTGAGTTCAGGTTATATTGGTTGTTGTGTTTTTGCCTTGTGTTTAGCGATGCTTTGGGAATAGCCGTTTCTGGCTCATGTAATTACTGGTGTAAAATGAGCTCTGTTTGGTATGTTTTTGTGTGTTTTGATGGTTCATGTTACGATGGTAATATTGGTTTTGTGACGATTCTGATATATGGACTGGTTTGGCTAGAGCTCTCGTTTGTATGTGGTTTGGTGCGTGGTGGTGGGTCTTGTTTCTTGGTTATGTACAATGTTGTGTGAGGTCATGAATGTGGTTAGGTGAGAGGATGTGATAAGGGGTATTAATGATAAAGTTATTATGTGATGTTCAGTGTTTGATATAATATTGCGTGAGATGGTCTGTTGAGTAAAAATGGAAAATATCCTTGATCCCGACAATGTTGAAGAGTGTGAATCATCGAAAGATAAGGTCGATAAATGTGGATCGGTGAAAGATGTGGTGTTTCAAGATGGGTGTGGATCGTTGAAAGAAGATCGAGCTTTGATGTGTGTGAAGGTTGAATATCCAATTTTCAGTTCAAGAAAGAAACGTTTAAGTAGTTTTGTGGACTGGCCTTGGCGTATGCGTCAATCACCGGAGAAATTGGCAGATGCTGGTTTTTTTATACTGGCCGTGGTGATAAAACTATGTGTTTTTGTTGTGGTGGAGGTTTAAAGGATTGGGACGATGATGACGACCCTTGGCAGGCACATATTCGTTGGTTTTGTCGGTGTGCTTATGTAACATATCATATTAGAGTTGGAAATGTGTACATGGAAGGGAAAAAAATAAAATACTCTTTTATGTGGAAATGTCTTTTATTTTTATACGCTAATGTAATTATACTATCATATACCTTACCGCAGATAACATTTTCATTTGTTTATATCAGTACGTTTGAATGAATACAAGTTATCATGCTTTATATAAATGAGGTCGAGAGCTTTAGCTTTCTGCTAATGGTTTCTGAAGTACCTTTGTTTTTGTTCACAGTATAATTAACTTCTAAGTCTTATCTTTACACTTTAGAACATAGACCTTTATATTCTTTGAACAGGAAGCGATCAATTAGAGCTTCCTCTTATCGGAACATATTTGTTAATGTTGAGCTCTAAAAACTCAATTTTTTCCAAAGCCCATCCGCTGTCCCTTTCTTGAAACTCTTCAGATTTACACAATAGTATGGAACACGCTTCTTCGTAAAAATCAGATAAATCTGATGAAAGTTGTAAATTAACATTTTTCATATTAAATGATTTTAGATCTCTAATAACTTCTTCATCCTTTATTAGGACATATGTACAGAAAAGTTCTAAGTTAACTTTAATATCTTTGTTAGTTTCCAGTTCTATTTTGAGTAACTGTATTACCTTAGACGCTGCTGTTTCCAGGTATATTTTTGGGTCTATCGTGCTTGATGATCCATTAATTCGATAAGTTATTATTCTACATTTGAACGCCGAATCAACAACGTATATGAAATAGTCTCCTTCATCTTGTTTGCAGAGCAACTTGTGACGTTTCGTTCTCGAATGCGCAATCAAAAGTAGTATAGGGATTCGTCGATTCCTGAGCACAAATTCAGACCCGAGCTAGGTCCCTAGACTTGATCCAGAATCCAGGTACCCTACTACCCGCGAATAGGTTCCCGAACAGGCCTCTGCATCCGCGAATTAAATTTATACCAACCGCGAATTAAATTTATATCAACCGCGAATTAAATTTATATCAACCGCGAATTAAATTTATATCAACCGCGAATTAAATTTATATCAACCGCGAATTAAATTTATATCAACCGTGAATTTAATTCATATCAACCACTAATTTAATTCATATCAACCGCGAATTAAATTAATATCAGCCTCAAATAAAATTTATATCACACGCGAATTAGATTTATATTAAAGGCGATTTTATACCTGTCTCGAATTTAATTTATATTTAGACATTTTACGTTTATTTTGCACGTTTGTCAGCCAGCTTGAGGAATGGTCTCTTTGTTTGTATGCAGGTATGAATCCCTTTTTCTATGAAGTTACGCTTGTCTTCCTACGGTAATAGTCATGTCTCAACGTGTCTGTATAATTTCTTAGTAGTAGTCTTAATTTTACCTACGTTTCAAAGCTTCATTGTTCATAAGGGACAGCTATTAAAATTAGTGATGGTATGTATTCTTTGAACATAACAACAGACCACACGGTTCTTTATAAGTTTTAGGTAGCCATTGTCCATAAGAGAAATCGGGTAATTTATTAGGTACATCAATCAAATGTAATGACAAAGCAGTATTACCTATTGTTCAAAGCTTCATTGTTCATATGGGTAAGCGGTGTTAAAATTTATTACGGTACACGTATTGTTTGAATTAACAACAGACCACATGGGGTTGCTAATGTCACCCCTAAGCAATGAGTTTTGGGAACCCATTGTCCATAAGAGAAATCGAATAACTGTCTATCGTATCAGTTTTTGCTTTTGCTACAGCAAAATGACCCTTAGCTGCCGTATAAAACCGATGACAAAAATTATACTACACCGTATTCCACAGTGTGCTCTACACCACAAATGAACTCCGGTTGTTTTGTATAGTGAACTTTTAAATAGTGACTCTGCTGCAAAATGAATGTAAGTACCTATGTATGATTCGATGTAATATAATATTAATTATGTTTTATTTACTGTTAATATTGTGTTTTGACCTCAGATTGTTTTAATCAATTGTTGATGATGTATATATTTTTATGTATCCCATATTCCTACACTCCTCTCTATGCCAATACTTATAATAGTTTACTTTTTGTTTCAGTTCGCTGATAATACTTTCAAAAACTATTATTATGCAGATAACGACGATGATGATCAGCCCAGCGACGAGGAAGGCACCCTGGCATACAAAGTTAAAAAAGCAATAGCAAAGAGATCAAATTGCATTGACGACTTCTTCGAAAAACCTAAGAAGAAAAAGAAGGTGGCAAAAAAGTCGTCAAGTGTTGGTCGCTCTTCCAGTGGTGGAGTTTCATACATCACGTCGAATAAGGACGACATCGCCGATGCATCTCATCTTATAAAGATTGAGATATATGATGTCAACAAGATAAAAAATATCGCTCCGATGGAACACTGGAAACATGCTGAGGTGCGTGTTAAATATTACGCAGAAGCCGACGCAGACAAAAACTTGCAGTCAGTGAGAGATACAATATTTAATATCACCAAGCACTTGGCTACGAAAGAGGACTGTGTGAAATATTTTATAGACACTGATAAATAAGATAGTGCGTAAGCTTATGTGTAAGTGAGTTTTTAAGGACGTTGCGTTATTGTAGTATAAGTTATTATAACTCATTGTGCATGTTAATACTAATTTAGAATATTAATATTTTGTCATGATCATAATTTGGATTTTAATTAATTGTAAACATTTAGTGTTGTAAGTGAGTGTTTAAGGTCATTGTGTTATTGTAGTATAAGTTATTATAACTCATTGTGCATGTTAATACTAATCTAGAAAATTAATATTTGGTCATGATCATAATTTGGATTGTAAATTAATTGTAAACATTTAAGAATTATTTGTAAGAATTTGTATATATGATTAAGTAAGGTTATTAGTAATGAATAAAAGATATAATAAACTCTTTATTCGTATTTTATTTATTTATTTTAAAACATGACTTAAACAATCCCGATAATAATACATCATTACACATTGTATTTGTATCAAATAATTTTTGAAAATCTTTTAAACTCATACCATGATATTTGTAATATAAATACATTATACAATACTCTCCACAAACGATTGTAAAGTCGTTTTGGATTCGATTAGTATTATAATTCCACATCCTAGAATTCCTTGCTAAAAACATTCGATGATAGCCTTGAGGTGGTCGACCATATGAATCGAAGTACTGACCAATCCCGTTTTTATCTATATGTATGGCGATCCAGTGAGAACCCGGTTTATTATCTGGATCTAGGTTGCTTATTATGTAAGTAGGAGTTACTACGTGTATTGGCAATCTATTGGCTGCATACACATTATATTGGATGGATGAATCTATTTTCCTCAAGTAATTCGTTATCTCTGTTGTGTTCATTTTATTAAAAAAAAAAAAAAGAAGCGTTATCCGGTCGAATGTTAAAGAAGTAGTGTTATGGAATAACAGTGAAATAGGTTATTATAGTACTTCATAATTAAAGTAACCAGCTGAAGAGGGTTGCAAGAATAGTCATAATAAAAAAACTAAAATAATTTATATTTATTTTATTGATTAGTCCACAATAAACAAACAAACCATATTAAAAATATACCATACAATTATACATATTATTATACTATACATTTTTCTCTTAGCTACTATAGTCTACCGAAATATTGCGATTTTTGTCTATTTCTATAACATTATCAAACTCTGCATATACAATACAATTAATAGTTTGTGTTAGAGCTGATTCGAAACGAACTTCTAATCTCACACTCCCATGCTTTATAAGATTCCAATGACCAGAAGAGTTTGCTGATAAATCAGGCGTCAAATCAAACGCTAACATACAGTATCCATTAGCATATTTCTCACGGGATATTCCATTACCTTCGTTAAGAAAATGTATACCAGTCCCGGAAAACAAAGTATGATAGACTGTAGTATAAACATTGTTATCAAACGAAGGTTGTAGAGCTTTTGAGGGTATTTGATGACCATCTATATACAAACAAAATGTATTAATATTGTAATTTTCAAAGTTGAATGGGGTTTTAGTAAGGTTCCCATTAAATGCGGCATTATTCACAAATCCAACTATACATCTTTTAGGTACTTGACCAAGGAAAATGTTATCAAGAGTTTTTCCTTGAACTCCTGATGGTATAGTTAAAACTTTGACTTCTGCACGTGTAATTGGGTATTTGGCAGTTGTAGATGCTAAGACTTTTTGATGGGCAAGTAAAACAGAAGGATTGATGCGAGCTCTACGAATAATCAAAGTTGCATCCGTAATACAAACTTTTAATTTAAGATCAACTGTAGAAGCCATTAAATTGAAATTTTCTCGAGAACGAACTAATTTAACACACATATCAACACCATTTATCAAAAACTTTTCTTGGTTGAACAAATCACCATGTAGGTGTCCAATCATTTCAATTTCTTTACTTTCGTTAGCCAACTCTTGTCTTTTAACAAATCCTTTATTAGTTTCATCGGTAGAATTCATTTTTCCAGCTGTATCTTCATACCATAGGGCACAAGTAAGATGAGATTCCTTAGCTGCCGGAGCATAGTTCAACAAATTTTCTATGTAAGCACGGTAGGCATATGTGTTATTGGGTGGTGATACAAGTTTTTGATTTAAGTAAACATCAAGTTGATTAAAGAGTGAATGTAACCAATTATTAACTGGAGCTACAACTGTAGATGACATTAGTTTAGTGTTATCTTGATTCAATATTTTAGCTTTTATGTGAATTAATGTATGTGATAGGTCTATGTAGTCGTCACCTGCTCCAGGTACTTGAAATTCTATAGGACCATCATCAGCAAGTGATGAAATTGGTTTGTAGTGGATCCATATTCCACTTTCAATACTAGTCTGAGTAGATGGTAATGCAAATAAATCCAATTCCGACTTAATACATTCACAGGAATGACTATGTAAAAAAGACATTTTGATTAATTACAAAATATATCTTTAATTTGTTTGGATCTAATTTTCAATTTTTTTATAGCTTTCCCTTTCGCAGTCAGCGATGGACTGAATGCAGATACTTGTTTTCGTTTTGTTATATATCCCGATCCAGACATATTAATTCTATCTATTTTTTCATCTGCTTTTCTTTTTAAATTTGAACCGACTTCTTTAAGACGTGCTTTTATTGAATCTTCCATAGGTCGGGCACTAACCATATCCGTTAAAAGACCTACACCAGCACTCAATGCCTCCTTACCAACAGCGCGGACACCACTAGATAGTAATGGCAAAACTGATCTAAATAAACCCCCAAGAAAACTACCAATCCCATGACCCTTTTGATATGGTGCTCCTTTATAAATCACTCCTATACCCGACCCAGCTTGATGAGAATAATAGCGTTCGTAAGGGCATGTGTTCTTGTGTTGAGAATACATTATAGTTTTTGAAATGTAGTTTAACACACACTGTTCCAAATTGGAATGGTATCTTTTGACCAGTGCTTGACCTTATATCTATTTCAATGGTATCAAATTCTCTACGCATTACAGATAAATAATGAGGTGGTGAAAAAACATGCATTTTATTGGCCCCATATATGTATTTTGAAGGGTCCAATGGTATGATTCTTAGAAGAGGAGTCATTACATCACCAACAATTTGAGGTTCAACTATATCACAATAAACGAATAACTGAGATGGTAATCCTAAATGCAAATTAGCTGGACATTTTGCAAAATTTTTTTCAGCAAGGTTTCTACCTGGTTCATATCCTAATTGTAAACTTAATTTGGGTGATAATGTTACAGATTTTATCGATTCGTCTAACACAGAAACGTATACAAACTTAGATATATTATCATAGGTAAATTTAATTTTTTCTCGAATACTATTCAATGCTGTTAAAATATGGTTGATATTATCATAGTTTGTGGCAGGTATATAATGCTTATAGTACACTGTAGAAGGATTTACTTCATTAGGCATCTTCATCAATTTCGTTATGTACATAATATTCTCATGATCTTGAACAGTAAACATAGTGCATGGATATTGAAATTCAACAATTCCCACACACCACTCCCCCTCGAGTATGATGGCTTTCGGTAATTTAGTTGAAAAAATAGATGATTTGTTGTCAGGAAAATATTCCATTGAACTATTGCTAAGTAAAGTTAAATAAAAGTCTTTATTCATATTTGTTTTAAACTAGAAACTGAAATCCAACTATTAAATTTATTCGGATAACCTTTCCACTTAACTAACAGTTCTTGTCTGTCGCCCGTGTAGCGAGAGCGAATTATTTTATCTATCTTATGTTCTATGGTGGGGTCATAAATCACCTTCTGTAACTCTCGTTCATAAAATGTTCCTACTACCTCTTCCCCTTCTAAATCTTTGATAGTGTATACAGACCACGGAGATCGGTCTATTATAGAGGATATCACAAATATTTCATCACTCCAATTAGATTCGTAACCTTTTTGAAAGATATGTTTATACTTGGTTATTCTTACATGATCACCAATATAAAACTTAGGTAACGTAGTTTTAAGTTAATTTTTGTACTTCCTTTATCATACAAATTTGTCCACACGGTTATTATATTACTGGAATTCACATCACAAGGACACATCTTAATACTAGAGTGAAAACTGTGATTGTAAGAGTAAATCAAATCATGTAAAATATCAATATATTTATGTGTATTCTTATGTGTGAAATAACGCCACATTTTCATTTTTAGCGTTCTTTGAAATCTTTCTACAATGCTTGCCTTAATATCTGGATTATTTGTTGTATAGTAATTTATATTTTTAGATTTCAAGTATCTTTGTACATCTTTTGAAACGAATTCAGTACCTTTATCAGATTGTATGTGTGTAGGAGTTATGTTAGCTTCCTTAAATATACTTTCGAAACAAGTTTTTATAGTTTCAGAATTTTTCTTTTTCAATGATCTAGCATATGCATATTTGCTGAAGACATCAATAACACAAAGAATATAATTAAAACCTTTATTATCTTTAGAATAAGTTCTCATATCACTTAAATCAACTTGCCATAGTTCATTTATATTAGATAAGATATATTTGTTTCGTGGGAACTTTCTATGTACTGGTTTATGAAGCGTGTACGTTTCCTGGGCTTGCAACCATTTTTTAACATCTTCTCTATTCATTTTACCTTTCATAGCTTGTGATAATTTATCGATACTGCTATATCCAGCTGGGTGTGACACATCATAATATAGTCTATTTATTTCTAATAAGGGGTCCATTTTTCCCAATCTATCTTTTTCTTTATTTTTCTTATATGCTTGTCGTCGCTTTTTGGAGTATAATATAGCTCTTTGTGTTTTGGTGAAGAATCTTCAATATCTTTTTGAAGTTGCACTATGTACTCACGTCTTTTGGGATTTCCGATATAGGTTAATGGTATTTTTAAATCCTTCAATGCTTTAGCAAATTTTTCCCAACCAATTGGATCATTTCTTTTTAATGGTCGCAGTGTATCATTTACTAAATCTATAATATTACTTTCAGGAATTACTTCGTTGTCTATAATTACCGTACCATCATCGTTCCAAAAAAATTTGTTTTTACTCAATGATAGCGAATCCAATAACAACTCACCTCTTTTTACGTATGATTTAGGTATCAAGCTTAGAATTTGATTTCGTGTGTAGAGAGGATTTTTTTCATCCACACAATTATCTTGCTTTTTCTCTTGGTTACGTGATGTCTGACTGGCAACTAGATCTTTAATTTTGATGTCGTTATTTATATTTGGATTTTCACTTTTATCCATTGGTTCAGTAAAATCATTATTTTGAGTTATTATAGGGAGCTCAAACGGTTTTCGATCTTCTTCCGTGAAATGGAGATACCTTTGTAAAATTTGTAAGTACAATTTTCATTTTTTTCGGTCTTCCATATTACTATTCAAAATGTTTTGCATTTCAGCATCCAACCGAGTGGTAGGATTTTCATTTCTACTTTGATTTAATTTATCTATTAAACCTGGTTCAACTAATAAAATTTTTTTTGCATGATCCATTTTAAACAAGACCACTTATTAAACCACTTAAAATAGATCCCAATATAATCGGTAAAAAAGCACCACCCTTTTTGAACTATTATATTCTTTCTTATTTTATTTGTGCTTTTACGTACTAATTTACGAAGTATATTTTTAAATTTATGTAGCTTATTCTTAGATTTTTCTTCAAGCTTTATATTTCCTTGTAGAACGTTATGAATGCACTCACAAATAAAATTAATTTCTTTTTCGTTACAGGCTTTTAAAAGAGCTTGTTGATGTTTCGGCTTGAGTTTATACAGTGCGTTTAATAAATCTTTATGCGTCTTGAGGTGTCGATCCATCATTTGTAAATGACGGGTATTTGTTGATTCTTGATATATTTAAACTCTTTTTTAGGGATGTATACCGTGCAATAACCATCGGATGGAAATATTTTTGTTTTTATTCGACAAATATCGCAGGTATCTTGTTTTAGATCTATCATTAGGTATCCATGTGCTTCCTTAGTAGAATCTCTGTAGGCATCTTCGACAAATTTGTTATTTTCCGGTGAAACTTGTCGTGCCAAATAACGAATTTGAGTTTTGTCGCGAGGGTTTTTGAAATAAATTATATAGCTTGAATTCAAAGAAATGTCTCTTTGACCTTTACCTTGATGAAATAAATTTTGAGTTATGTAAAACACACTTAAGTTTCTATGATGACTACCTTTGGTAAATATATCAACAACACGACCATCAGATTCCCTCATAAGGTCATCAATAATAATGAGGTTTGGTTCATTTCCATCAAACATATTCAAATCTGGTATGCCTTGATAATAATTCACGTTTGGTAGATTATACAAAGGCTGCATTTCATCAAAACACCAAGTTATTTGACTGAAGTTTTTATTACATATTTCTTTAATATATTTAATGAAATTTGTAACAAAATTCGATTTTCCACATCCAGTTGGACCTGCGACTATGGCAGTAAAAGGATGAATAAAATGAATCATTTTGAATATACGTGTAAACTCTGAAGAGGTATTGGAATGAATAAAACATTTCGTTAAAATTAAATGTATTATATGTATTTGATTTTATAATTTACACCGCCCGTTACCACTCTACTGGTGCTTCACAAATACCCAGTGATCTAGAAAGCAACACCAACCTCTTCAGTCGTAGGCCCAATTAAGCACACAATAATCTGATAACAGCTATAATTACAGTGCTTTAATTTAATAATACACAAAAATATAAATAAATAATTCTTATCATTGTACAGAAAATATGAAAAAAATCAAATGTCCTTTATCTTATAATGACCCCAAGCAAGAGTATCAGTGGAATTTTCTAATAAATACCGTTTTGTATCATTATGTGATAGAGATATTTTGTTTATTTTTTGAGTATACATTATGTGTTTAATTGATTTAAATCTTAGCATTTCACTATACTGAGTTTTGTTTTCATATAAACATGATTTATAATCATTAAGACAAAACTTTTTTGTGATACATTTATTGACGCCTTTTGCTTTACATATACATTTATTTTGCACATCTAATGCATACATTTTTGATCGCAGGCCTACAAACTCTTTTAAAATTTTACCGTTAGTTTCATCTCTAAAAAACCCTAACCGTTTTTTATTTATTAAAGGTAAACCATATTCATTATTAGATGGATAGTCAGAGGTGTCAAAATAGTTTTCTAAATCAGTTTTTATATCAACATAGAAATTTTCTGTAAATATTTGATAGATTAGACTGTCAGTGTCCGTATAAAGTAATTTAATATTATCTCGATATTTATCCTTCATGTAATCGTAATGAAATGTATACATTAATGTTTTTGAAAGATCCAATATACAAAACCCCAAATAAATTGGTTTATTGTATATAACACTAGTTTTCTTTAATTGCACTGCAACTAAATTTTCAGAAAAAATGGATAGACTGTGAAACTCAGGTTTTGCAATCAAAGATTGAGCTCCCTGAGTTTTCCCACGATTCAACCAATGGTTCAATAATTTAACGTTTACGCGTTTTATAACATTTTCCATTGTTTTCCCGAAAACTGAATTATTCATAAGTTTGTAAAAATCTTTTTCAAAATCTGAGGTTGCCAAAGAACGCATACGTGTATTTAAATCTATGTAACATTTTAACCATGCAGATTGTTCAAATTTAAGAATTCTATGTATTTTAAGTAGTTTCAAACCATTTTTTAAACATTGTTTAAGATTTCTGTAATGGATAACATACTTCTTTTTATCTTTTAGATTTGGAATCAGTTTTGTATTTTTGGTATTCCCTAGGCATATATTTTCAGGGCAAAAGGGAAAATCTGAATGACAATTATGTAAGATTTTTGGATATTCTAAATCTACTTCTAAAATATAACCATATTCGGCATCATCGGGGATGTTAAAATCTGTATTTACATCTACCCATTCAAATTTACCTGTTGGAAGACATTGAGACATAGCCCAACCGTAAAGGTTATTTGCGTCTAGATACATGAGAAAGGAAGATGGTTTATCAGAATCATAATCAGTCATAAATAGGTTATTTGCTTTTGCATGTCTGTTACTACACTGTGATATACCTCCCCTAATATTGTTCGCAATAAAAGTAATTTTGTCAATATCTGTTAGGAGTTCTAAATTAATTTTAGTATAAATTAACATAGCATCCCAACTCAATCCAGGTGCTGTATAATAATGAGCAGGATCCAATTCATAAGTTTTAAGACAAACGTTCCTAAAATTTTCAAATATATCTGTTAATAATAAAACATCGGTTTTTAAATAAAGATCAGAATAATCACCCATGTTTTTACAATCAAAGTGATTCCATACATCTTGAGCATGATGGTAATCATTTTCTGAAATATGATTATCATTTAAAGAACTGTAGAATTCATCGCGAGCAGGAAGGGAAGTTATTTTTAAAGAATCAAATGAAGTCATGTATTCATAAGGATAAACACCTTTCCTTATTAAACGCTTAAAGTCATCTTCGCGTGGATAGTTTAATTTGAGTTCGCGGAATTGATTAGGTAGTAAGTTCTGAGCTAATTTATCAAGACTACTAGACATAAATTTTAAAGAATCAAGAAATCTAAGTTTCACTGCACGATTATTAATATGCAGAACCTTCGAAAAAGATATATATTTCTCTTTATTCTCAGGAATAAGTTCTATATCACCTTCGTCAAAATTAAGACCATGAACTATAAAATGAGCATCATAATTACTTAAATTGTGAAAAAATACTGGTACAAAATTAGGTGTTTTGTATTTTTCAGAACAAAGTGAATGAGCGACTCCTTCATAAACACCAGTATGCCAATTGTATATTATTGTGACATCTTCATTTAAGTTACTTTTACAGACATAACACAACTTACTTTGAGAAATATTTATTTTATTTTCATACGTTAATGGTAATGGAGATTTGACAAAAGTGTTTTTTTTACATATATTTTCTAAATCTGTTTTGATAAATTTGATAAATTGGTTTGCACAATCTTTTCCATTATACGATCGATATATCGAAAAGTTGTCATCATACGAACACTTAACATAATATCCAAAACTATACATCTCATGTTTTTGAATGCTCGTTGTGGATGATATATTTGGATTGTTAGAACAACTTTCTATTGGATTTAAAAATGCTTCAAAATCAGCATATACAACAAAAGGAACCTTTAGTTTACGTTCATAATTATTGAAAGAGATTTGATTTGATGGGATTAATTCATTAAACCAATTCCTTTTGTTATCATGTTCCGATGGTAAATTAATGCAAACGTTAAAACAGTCATTTGCTTGATGACGCTGTAAATTATCCCGTGATGTGAAATGTAATAAACAACCATCGCAAATATGAACTGCATGTTCGGATGTTGATAACTGTTTAGATACTAACCTCGAAAGATTTTTAATATAACAATAATGACCGTTGGCACCGCGAGATATATACAATAAGTTTAAGTGAGTGGTTTTTCTATGTTTTGTTAAGTGTAATGGACCTACAACTTTATTTGACTTTTTTATTGAATCATAATGTAAACCAAAAACATTAATACTTATATTGTTTAGTTTTTCAAATTTATGAATATCATTAATTTTGAAAGGAAAAGATAATTTATCAAATTTTAATCTATTTTTATGTTTTATATAAGATGACACTCTATTAGAACTTTGAGAAGCCGGATACAATCCTGACAATACAGCCCAACGAAAGCACTCGTGATCATTATTTTGAACGTTAATTACAGCTTTCTTATATTTTATATCTAACGGTAAGTCTATATACGATGATCCTCGTAATGGGTTAAACTTGTTTATATTCATATCTAAGTGATTTATTTTAACTAAAGTCCATCCACTACCCTTTTTTTCAAAATTCGCCATTTTGTTTGTTATTTCTGTTGTTATAGATGGAAAAATTATATCCTTATCATACCTTACCTTGACAAATAAGATAATTGGAGATTTGAAAGTCAAAACTGTTAAATAAATTTTTGGTTTCCTGTGTAAAATCTGCATTAAGAATAAAATTTACTTTCAGAACAGAGTGTTCTAGAATAGAACGTGTAAGTAATTTATATATAACGTCTTTAGCTTTTTGTAAAAATAATTCAGGCGTTTCAAATTGATGGTTCGATGTTTTATTAGACATGATTCTATATGTAAGAATTCTATTACCAAAAGCACTATCAATTATTTGAACATCCCTTAATTCACTATCATTCCGTAGTAAATTGTTTTTATGAGTATTACTCTTTAAATGGTTAGTCATATATTTTTTCAATACAAATACGTGACAGTCGGGACATTGAATTTTATCATTATTTTCTGTACTTACATTTGAATTCGCCGTTGGTAACGATGTTGATGATGAAGGAGCTTCAAGATAAGTATTTGTCCTCTTCTTCGCAGGTCCCGCTTCAGTTAACATCGTCGATGCTGATCTTTTTCGTACACCACTCCCATGTTGATTAAGTCTGATCGAAAAACAATAATAAATAAAATATAGAACCTAACTACAATAATAATAATAATAATGATCATTTTTTTATATAAGTACTAACATTTTTACATTGCAAACAATATGCTTGCATTGATAAAACACCATCAATTTCATCTTTATCGGAATGAGACAAATTCAACATTTTATGTCCTGCACATGGTGTATAGTACGGAATAAAATCAGGATCTTTCATCATTGACTCGGGTAATAAATTTTGTATGAACCAAAGTCGTATAAAACGATGAAACTTGTGTAAAATAAGATTTTTGTTTAAACTTGCAATCTCACTTTGGGACAAACATAAACTCTGTAACTCAAGAGCGTGATACATTTTTAATGTTTGGTAAAAAAATACAATGAGAACAAACGTACAGAATGAGTTCGAAAAGATGAATCTAACGTTTTAAATACTTAAAATGTATCCCCTCTACATGGTTCACAGAAACTTGTATAAACATGTTAATACTCACATTTCAAAATGGTTTTGGTCTATTTCCTCACAAAGTTCGTAGAGCCCTTCATCGAATTGTGATGACATCAGATCCAATGGTTCAATGTTATTAAGAAGCATGACGAGCTCTGAGTCGTAAACATCACAGCGTAATGTATGCATGGTAAAATAGTATGCTTAACAATAAATATGTTAGAGAAAAATTAAAAAGTTTATATAGTGCTAACTCAATGCATTACACCGTTATGTTACAATGAAGTAAGTTATTACTATTAAATAATATACAAATTCTTACAAATAATTCTTAAATGTTTACAATTAATTTACAATCCAAATTATGATCATGACCAAATATTAATTTTCTAGATTAGTATTAACATGCACAATGAGTTATAATAACTTTTACTACAATAACACAATGACCTTAAACATTCACTTACAACACTAAATGTTTACAATTAATTAAAATCCAAATTATGATCATGACAAAATATTAATATTCTAAATTAGTATTAACATGCACAATGAGTTATAATAACTTATACTACAATAACGCAACGTCCTTAAACACTCACTTACACATAAGCTTACGCACTATCTTATTTATCAGTGTCTATAAAATATTTCACACAGTCCTCTTTCGTAGCCAAGTGCTTGGTGATATTAAATATTGTATCTCTCACTGACTGCAAGTTTTTGTCTGCGTCGGCTTCTGCGTAATATTTAACACGCACCTCAGCATGTTTCCAGTGTTCCATCGGAGCGATATTTTTTATCTTGTTGACATCATATATCTCAATCTTTATAAGATGAGATGCATCGGCGATGTCGTCCTTATTCGACGTGATGTATGAAACTCCACCACTGGAAGAGCGACCAACACTTGACGACTTTTTTGCCACCTTCTTTTTCTTCTTAGGTTTTTCGAAGAAGTCGTCGATGCAATTTGATCTCTTTGCTATTGCTTTTTTAACTTTGTATGCCAGGGTGCCTTCCTCGTCGCTGGGCTGATCATCATCGTCGTTATCTGCATAATAATAGTTTTTGAAAGTATTATCAGCGAACTGAAACAAAAAGTAAACTATTATAAGTATTGGCATAGAGAGGAGTGTAGGAATATGGGATACATAAAAATATATACATCATCAACAATTGATTAAAACAATCTGAGGTCAAAACACAATATTAACAGTAGATAAAACATATTTAATATTATATTACATCGAATTATACATAGGTACTTACATTCATTTTGCAGCAGAGTCACTATTTAAAAGTTCACTATACAAAACAACCGGAGTTCATTTGTGGTGTAGAGCACACTGTGGAATACGGTGTAGTATAATTTTTGTCATCGCTTTTATACGGCAGCTAAGGGTCATTTTGCTGTAGCAAAAGCAAAAACTGATACGATAGACAGTTATTCGATTTCTCTTATGGACAATGGGTTCCCAAAACTCATTGCTTAGGGGTGACATTAGCAACCCCATGTGGTCTGTTGTTAATTCAAACAATACGTGTACCGTAATAAATTTTAACACCGCTTGCCCATATGAACAATGAAGCTTTGAACAATAGGTAATACTGCTTTGTCATTACATTTGATTGATGTACCTAATAAATTACCCGATTTCTCTTATGGACAATGGCTACCTAAAACTTATAAAGAACCGTGTGGTCTGTTGTTATGTTCAAAGAATACATACCATCACTAATTTTAATAGCTGTCCCTTATGAACAATGAAGCTTTGAAACGTAGGTAAAATTAAGACTACTACTAAGAAATTATACAGACACGTTGAGACATGACTATTACCGTAGGAAGACAAGCGTAACTTCATAGAAAAAGGGATTCATACCTGCATACAAACAAAGAGACCATTCCTCAAGCTGGCTGACAAACGTGCAAAATAAACGTAAAATGTCTAAATATAAATTAAATTCGAGACAGGTATAAAATCGCCTTTAATATAAATCTAATTCGCGTGTGATATAAATTTTATTTGAGGCTGATATTAATTTAATTCGCGGTTGATATGAATTAAATTAGTGGTTGATATGAATTAAATTCACGGTTGATATAAATTTAATTCGCGGTTGATATAAATTTAATTCGCGGTTGATATAAATTTAATTCGCGGTTGATATAAATTTAATTCGCGGTTGATATAAATTAAATTCGCGGTTGGTATAAATTTAATTCGCGGATGCAGAGGCCTGTTCGGGAACCTATTCGCGGGTAGTAGGGTACCTGGATTCTGGATCAAGTCTAGGGACCTAGCTCGACCTAGACCCTAGCTCGGGTCTGAATTTGTGCTCAGGAATCGACGAATCCCTATACTACTATCAAACGATTTCCTTCAACGTTCACATTACAAAAGGGACACTCGTACATGATAACATTTAGTGGCTTTGTGGTGGTAACTCATTAGTTATAGTCACACAACTGAGACATTTAGAATTAATATTTTTAAACTATACTTCTTCACCAATCAGGGTGAATCTCTAAAACACAAAACGTTTTCATAGATATAGTTTATTAATTTAAATTACATACATAAGATAAAACAAATACTCTATTGCGTAACATCTGATTTCATGGTCTACTATGGAGCTCTTGTCGTAAATATCCTCCATAACATTAGAAGCTTCACATAATGTTTTAATTTGACCCGCTTTAAACTTCTTTCTAAAAAAATTCATCCGGTTCTCATAGTAGGATTTCATGCGAAGCAAATGCTGTAGACGAATATCAATACAGTTCAATATGTGGTATAAGTGCCACCACTCTTCATTAGATATACTAATTGATTTCATTCCTGCATATATCACAATGACATTTTCTAGTCCTTCTTCATGTTCAAACATGTTTATGAAACGTATAGCTCGACGTTGTTGATTTGTTGCTAAATCAGTCGGAGATGAACCACTTTTGAAAAAATCTGCGATGCGACCAGCATTCTCCATAAATATTGTATTCCATTCTTGCTGTGTCAACTGCAAACGACCTGCGATGTCGACAACCACTTTCAAACCACCAGTTATCTCATCTGATGGCACCAAACATGTTGATATATAGGGTATCGATAATGTCTTAATGTCATATATATTTTTACAAAGCTCAAAACTCAAAGGTGGAATTGATGGCATGTATGAAGGCTGCCATAATTGATACATCTTACCGTCACAAGTGCTTGTTAACAACTGAGCAGGTATGGGGGAACCGAACAGAATGCACATAAACAGATCAGCCCTGTTTAATTGGATATTTTTCGAACTGTTTTCGTTAGAATACTATATTCGAAGAGTGAGTCATTGATGATAAGACAGTAAGCGGTTGTATCATTCGGTACTGGTTTTTTGAACTCCATCTCCAATTTAATGCCTATAGCACCACCTACTCCTGAATGAAGAGTATCCGTTTGCCGTGAACAGTCAATTACAATAAGAGGTGTTTTTGTTTTGAAATGAGTAATAATAAACCCATTATTTGAATGTTGGAGCTCTTCAAACCATAGTATTGTCGTTTAAAGTTAACAAACGCCTCGTAAAGAAGTGAATATACTCCCTTTTCAAAATCTGTTGTAAATGACTCATAAGGATAGTACTGCGAGTTGAGATACAAACGAGCATTGTAAAAGTTACTGTGGTCAAAAATACTTTTATCTTTTAGCGCTTCATTATTGCGTAAATGTTGGAAACCTAGTATAACAAAACGAGGTTTCTCCAACTGAGTGCTTGTTTTAACAGTCCACACGTGTTTCTGTGATGTTGGTAACACCGGATACTCATACAGATCCCACGATCGAAATGCAATGGGGATTGCGATATTGTTTTCTACATACTTTAATAAACGAAGTTTCTCTTTATCAGACACCTTAATTATAGGGACTCGCCATACAATGCGGTTTATCGTAATTTCAATACTTTTTTTTGTTGTATCTTTGAGTACAGCACAGTTCAAATCAGTTGAGCTTCGGTTTAATATTAGTTCATGTTTCGCATTAACAATCACCTTGTTATAATCCTCCGCGAAGCCCAATAAATGTCGAAGTGGAACAGTGAAACAAAACTCGCCCTCAATCTCCTTGAAACCACTCGTGTTCCAACCACTGTTTTCCAAGGCATTGCTCTCTTCCTCACCATAGGACACAATGCCCTTCATTGTGGTGGTAACACCACAATTTTTTGTACGATCAATCTCTACACCATTTAATTCATAACGAATATCTTAGAACAGGTAAGCTACAGCATTATTGATGAAAGAAGAAGCTTTGGTTGTGGTACCCTCGATTATCAGTTGACTTTCCCAAGGTAACACTATGGCATCCTGATCGTTGATGCGGATACGGATTTCATCATTGTTTTTATATGATTCGTTATAAGGAGTGTATGAGTGGTACTCAATACCCTCAATACTATCATCAAATTGTACACTCTCTCCAATATTTAAAATTGACATGATTTTAATTGAAGTCCAAGGGATTGTAAAAGATAGATATAGGCTTAAAAGATAGATATATTTAGATATAGGCTGTTTACGTTGCTGATGCTACAGTTCTTGATTACTACCATTGAATTTTGGGTGTAGAGATGTTGTCTTCGGTGTTAAGTTGGGAAGACTGTGGCTTGGTGTTGACTGAGGGGTGATTTTATAGACGATCATGACTTTATATTTTTCTTATGTGAAGACGCAGTGATATATTCTCTTTTCTTAAATTAACGAGATTACCTTGCTCATTCACTATGCGTACTTGAAGGTTTTGAATTGTATTCACCTTCAAAGGTAAGTAGACCAGATGTGGGGGACACTCGATAATTTGAAATCCAGGTGGTACCGATGGTGAAAACTCGTGTAACACATGTGATGGTTTGTTGTTGATGAATGAACCTCGAATAATATTACACTCTACTCTTATAGAGTTAGTGATTAGAATGTTTATCGGTTGATCTGATGTATGTAATTGATTTTTTTGTAACAATTTTCGGTAAAAACCGAAAATACTGCCAATGCTGTTTTCTTTCTCAAAGTGTATATCATAATACGGAGAAAAAAATAAACATTTCATAGTATTTGTATTGGCTTCAATATCGATCAATTTGAAGGGATCATCGCTTGCCTCACGCAGTAGCTCCCGATTCAGGTAATTTATAATGTTGTCCAGTTCGTAAGAACCCTCAGGTATTTTAATAACTTTATCATTTCCATAGTGAAAAAGATTATTACTACTATCCACATTTGGTATTGAATTGAAAGTTTTCAAGTAAATTAACGCGCATTCAAATTCACCAGAGCCCAATTCTATTGGGGGTAAGAAATCCACATTGAGTGTAGGCTCAGTACCGTTGAGTGATAACGTAAGAGACATTGTTATAGGTCTATACTGTGTGTTGAAATGAAACCTTTACAGTGTAGTGTTAATATTTTATTTAATACCATTAAACATGTGGTCACATATGTTTGACAAAAAACGTAAACATAGATGTCCACAGTTATATTCCTTATCTTTCTGCACATTGCTATAATTATAGCTAACATCAACCGCCTTAATGCCACCTTGTAACATGTAATCGAGGAATTCGCGTGGTGGCCTTAGGTCTCCGTAGCTATCAAAGTATTCACATTGCTGATCTTTTTTCACATATGCCACCCAGTGTGTTCCGGGTCCACGTGAATCGTCTAAATTTACGATTCCCGTTTCATACCTCCATGGTTGTGATTTTCGCTTTAGCATATGATCTCGCATGAAAACACCTCGAAAATGTGGAATATTCAATTTCTTTGCATATGTTGCGAGTTCATGATCAAAGAGGGCACGATTCGGTAGGACCATGTTTAGTTTTTTATGTAGGGAGCTATGTAGAGACCCATACCCTTTTTATAGTACATGCCTTTACCTACCGGAACTGTGTCTTTTAACCGGGCTGGATCTTTCGTTTTAACTATTTCATAAATATTTTTAGCAGCGGTTGTAACTCCACCAGCAAGAGAACCAGCAGCCGCCAACGCCCCCAGGATGGGTATCAACGGCAAGAAACCGCCTTTTTTCGGTAGAGCAATAACTCTAGGCTGTTTAACTAGGTGTTTCCGTTTTCCTTTGCTGATACTTTTATTAGCAGCTTTAATCGCTGTTTTTATCAGCTCTTGGTTGGTAGGCTGTTTACCAGAACTGTTTTTGTGTTTTTTTACCGCTTTACGGGCGGCCGTTATAACTTTGGTGAGAGGTAGTCCCATTCCACGTTTTATTTTATATTTCATTATTTTATTGACTCCGAGAGCTAGCAGCCTTTCAGATAATTTTTTCGATTCACGCCAACGCCTCTCTGCACTCAACGCTAACTCTAAATCAGCTTTGTGTCGATTTTCTAATGATTAATGTTGAGCGTATGCAATATCATGTGATTTACACGCTTCATCCAAAGGATTGATACCCACGTCACCTCTTTTCAATCGCTTCTCCAACTTCGTCCCTGGCCCACAATAATTGTATCCTGGAAGGTGTAATTCGAATGGTAAATTGTCAATGATTGTATTGACTAATCCACCTCCACCTTTGAATGCAGCTTTCGATTGACTGAGATAATTTTGCGTAATCATTTTAATTCATAGGTGGCGGCTCTGGTGATATTTAAAGCGTATATAAACTATAGTGATGCCTTTTGACAAAATGAAGTTCAAGAAACAAAACACGTCCTTAACGGTGAAAGGATGGGATATAAAAACAAAAGGTGATGATTGTTCAATTTATAGACATAATCAGTTGTTACCTGACAGTATTAGATGTCTGATATGTGGTCCATCCGGTTGTGGTAAGACCAATTTACTGTTGACCTTATTACTCGAACCAAAAGGTTTAATATTCGAAAATATTTACTTGTATTCTAAATCGCTAAACCAACCAAACTATGTATTTCTGAACACGGTATTTAATCAGGTGTCTGAAGTCAATTATTACGCTTTCTCGGATAAAAATGAGGTAACTTCGCTAGAAGAGACTCAAAACAATAGTATTATTGTAATGTAGGTTAATTATACAATAATAATTATCACAATTATGTGGGTAGACTACGCTGCGTTTACTAACATGTCAAATGTATTGTACAGCCAGTCCGCTAATAAATGTAATTGCGTGAAGACATCGTGTTTGCTTTCTTACCATACAACTCAGTGGCGACGAGGTTTTATCGAACCAAAGTGTGTGTAACAATTTGTAGCCATGCCTATAGGAAATATAAAGGAGTTTGACGTATTTAAAGACGATTGGAAACTGTACATCGAAAGAGTAGAACAATATTTTGTCGTTAACGATGTGCTGGACACACGGCAAGTACCGACGTTAATAACAGTCATGGGAACAGAAAGCTACGAGTTGTTAGTGAATTTATGTACACCAGTGAAACCCAAAGATAAAACGTTCCAGGAAATTGTGGACATCATGGAAAAACATTTACAACCCAAGCCCAGTGAACTAACCGAGAGATATAAGTTCAGACATAGGACACAAAAAAATAGTGAAGGTATCTCCGAGTACGTGGCAGTGTTGAAAAAAAAGTCTAAGTCATGCGAGTTCGGCAGTTGGCTCGAGGAAAGTTTGCGGGACCAGTTAGTATGTGGCATTAGTAGTGAAAACATTCGACAACGCTTATTCACGGAGACTAAACTCGATTTTGCAAAGGCATACACGATCGCTATAGACATGGAAGCGGCAGAGAAAGATGCGGCGACGGTGGAAGGTCATAAAATGGCACCGAGCGAGGCGACGACGATCGAGTGTCAGGCAATTTCGGCGGGATCAAGGTACAGGAGCCACGGCGGCGGAGCGGCGGCGCGAGGCAACGGCGGCGGAGCGCCGGCGCGGGCCTACGGTGGCGAAGCGGCGGCGCGAGGCTACGGTGGCGGAGCGGCGCGGGAGGCCGTTTCGCAAGGGGCGCGGCGGCCAAGCGGCGCGCGCGCATCGCCGGCGCCTGCGCCGGCCCGGCCGGGTGAGCGTGTGCAGCGGCATCAACCGTGCGGGGTGTGCGGCGGCTCACATGACGCTTCTAATTGCAAGTTTCGTCATTACACCTGTCGCGTATGTAATAGATTAGGGCATTTGAGACGCATGTGCCCTAATTTAGCGGAGCAACACTGTGTGGAGGGTATGGAGAAACAAGATCATGTTTGTGACAGCGACGATAGTGAAGAGGTAATTTATATTGATTTCAATAAATTGTCCTTAAAGGATTGCAAACCGATTTTAATACCAATCAATGTTGACAATAAATTAATAAATATGGAATGCGACACGGGAAGCGCAGTGTCTTGCATTAGTCAGCAGATGTATCAAAGATATTTTAATAATTTAAAAATTTGTCGTTGTAATTTAATGTTAAGATATTATACGGGGGAAGTCATAAGGCCGTTAGGAATGATTCAGCCACGCGTAAGATATAATAACGAATGCAAAACATTAGACTTATATATAATTAAAAATGGCAAAACAGCTTTACTGGGAAGACAATGGCTGGCAGAATTAAATATTCAGTTACCTAAGTTTGAAAGTAGTACATTAAATTCATTAAATAGTGAGTCATTGTTGTCTGATCTCAGTTCCAGATTTTGTAATGTGTTCGCCGAGGGACTGGGCCGGTATACCGGCGGGCCGGTGAGCATCCACGTGCGAGAGGGCACGCGGCCGGTGTTCCTGCGCGCGCGACCCTTGGCGTATGCGCTGCGTGCGCCGGTGGAGCGTGTGCTGGAGCAGCACGTGCGGGACGGCATCCTCACCCCGGTCGAGCGGTCCGATTGGGCCACGCCGATCGTGCCGGTAGTAAAAAAAGACGGTAGTATACGGATTTGCGCTGATTATAAATTAACATTAAATAAAGTTATAGAGATTGACCGTTATCCATTACCGACGATTGCTGACTTGTTAGTCCGTTTAAATGGGGGACGGCGTTTTAGTAAGATTGACCTGTCTCAAGCGTACGCGCAACTGGAGTTAGATGACTCTAAGAAATATACTGTGATCAACACGCATAAGGGTTTATTTGTTTATAATCGCTTAGTGTATGGCCTTGCCTCGAGCCCAGGTATATTTCAACGGCGTTTGGAGGAGATGTTTGCAGACCTGCCTAGTGTCGGCGTATTTTTAGATGATATAATAATTACGGGTAAAACCACATCAGAACACATCGATAATTTATCTAAGGTGTTTGAACGCTTAAAAAATATGGTCTACGAATTAAAAAAGAAAAATGTGAATTTTTCAGAGAATCTGTAAGTTATCTCGGTCATGTTATAAGTAAAGACGGAATTCATACTTGCCCGAATAAGACTAAGGTAATTTCTGAAACGCCACCACCGGCTAATTTGCTAGAACTTCGATCATTTATCGGAATGATCATGTATTACGCTAAATTCATACCCAATATAAGTACCATATTAGCACCATTATACAATTTATTAAAGACTAGCGTTAGGTACGAATGGAGTCACGAATGTCAGAAGGCATTCGAGTTTCTCAAGGCTAAGTTGGTGAGCAGCGAGGTGCTTATGCACTACTCGGGGGAGCTGCCGCTGGTGCTGACGGCGGACGCCAGCGCCGTGGGCGTTGGTGCGGTGCTGGCGCACGTCACGCCGGCCGGCGAGAGGCCCGTCGCGTACGCCTCGCGCTCGCTCACACCAGCTGAGCGGCATTACGCGCAGATTGATCGTGATGCCCTCGCAATTATTTTCGGTATACGTAAATTTCACCAGTATTTATATGGAAGACATTTCGTGCTTAGGACAGATCACAAACCATTAACTTATATTCTGGGAGATAAGGCGGGTATACCGGTGATGGCGGCTTCGCGTTTACAGCGTTGGGCTGTACTCCTGTCAGGGTACCAGTATAGTATTGAATACGTTACCTCTAAGAAAAATTGTGCAGATGCTTTATCGAGACTTCCACCAGGGGCGAGGGAACGAGACAAGGATAAAGTCGTTAAGGAGGTCACATATAGTAATTTTGTTGAAAATTTCTTACCCGTGTCGAACGATGACGTCAGAAAGGTCACAGCTAGGGATATAACTCTCAGTAGAATTAAAGTCTATATTGAATCAGGTTGGCCACCGTCTTGTCCGGAGGAAGTAATTAGTCCATATTATATGAGGCGAAATGAGTTATATTTGGACAATGGATGTATAATGTGGGGTTACAGAATGGTGATTCCGGGAGCATTACAATCATTGGTATTAAAACAATTACATATTAGCCACATGGGCATTGTAAAAACTAAGAGTTTAGCCAGAAGTTACGTGTGGTGGCCAGGCATCGATCACGACATAGAAGAAAAGTGTCGCGCGTGCGAGACGTGTGCACGAGAGGCGGCTGCTCCTCCGCGAGCCCCGCCTCAGCCGTGGCCATACGCACTCCAACCGTGGACGCGCTTACATATTGACTTTTTAGGGCCTTATCAGGGCTTGTCATACTTAATTTTAATTGACTCGAGTTCGAAATGGATCGAAGTTTTTGAAATAAAGCAAAAGACAGCGGCGAGTGTTATTAAAATACTTAGAACTACCTTTGCCCGATTTGGTTTACCGGTGGAACTAGTGTCGGACCAGGGTCCACCATTTACTAGTTCCGAATTTGGAAATTTCTTGATTAATAATGGCATTAAACAGTCCTTTTCTCCAGCTTACCACCCGTCATCAAACGGAGCTGCGGAAAATGCAGTTAAGTTATGCAAACGGTCAATTAAGAAAGCATTGCGCGATAATGTAGATGTGGATACTGCTCTACAAACTTTTTTGCTAACTTATAGAAATACGATACACAGCACTACGGGGGAAACTCCGGCCAGGTTACTACAAAAACGCGCGTTGCGCTCGCGACTGGACTTATTGCGTAGTCATCATATTGTAGAAGAACGAGTAAGGTTAGCACAAGAAAATCAGTTAAAAAGGGCAGGAGGCGTAAACCGAAAGTTTGAAAGCGGTGAAACCGTATGGGTAAGGGGTTACGGCAAACAAGATAAATGGAGTAAGGGAAAAATAATAGACAACGAAGGGTCGCGTAGGTGCATAGTGGAAAATGGTAACGGTCAATTCGTTAAAAGACATATCGATCAAATACGGCGCAGGTCCCGACTATCCGACGTACCATATTCAGTAGACAGTGATGCGGAAACCCGGGGGGAGGATGTCGTGTCAGCCGATAGGGCGGTGGTGGATGGGAGTAGCGATAGTGTAGTAGCAACGCGAGAAATAGAAAAAGATTCAGTACCACACGCAGACGATAATATCCAAGACAAGCAAGCCACTATTGCGGAATGTTCAGCGCCAGACACATCCCATGCACCACCACAACCTGAACGTCGGTATCCCAAGAGGGAGTGTAAACCAGTCATACGTTATGGTTTCGAAATAGATTAATAAGTTAGGTTAAGTTCAATGTGTAATAGAATAAGCAAAATATTAAGATTAGTATTAGGTTCTAATTTAGTGGTGGAGGTGTAATGTAGGTTAATTATACAATAATAATTATCACAATTATGTGGGTAGACTACGCTGCATTTACTAACATGTCAAATGTATTGTACAGCCAGTCCGCTAATAAATGTAATTGCGTGAAGACATCGTGTTTGCTTTCTTACCATACAACTCAATCTTTGATGATGTATCAATGGAAAATCAAGAGCCTATTCGCATGCACTTCTACATGGGTAGACATAAAGGTCTAGATTGTTTTTATCTATGTCAAACCTATAGCAAAATACCTAAACAGTTAGTGCGCGATAATGCAAACTTAATTGTCCTCTTTAGGCAGGATGAAATTAATCTCAGGCATGCGTACGATGATCACGTCAATACGGATATGTTATGGAATACATTCCTGGAAATATTTAAAACGTGTTGGCAAGATAAGTATGGGTTTGTAGTGATCAATAAAGACGATGAGATGAATAAAGGCCGATATCGAAGAGGTTTCGATGATTTTATAACATTATAGTTAACACCCATATAAGCAACTGTCATAAGAAAGATATCTACATTTCACAATGGATTCCTCATCAACACAGATCTTTGGCGATAAGGAACTTAAACGAAAACTAGTTCAATCAGTAAGTTCAGTAAAAAAGAAAATAAAAACATTGCATGATGGTAAAGCCGAATTAGCGTCCACCTTACAAGAAACATTTCAACCAATCACACAACCATTGAATACTCTAATAAATCAAATTCAGCCTAATGATAGTCACCCACCCACATTAGATGATAATAAGTTACAAACAAAAAAGAGTAAGAAAAGCAAGAATTCAATATTGAAATCTGAGGAGGAGGATTTCAGTAGTGATCGTGGTGATGATTATGAAGATGCTTATGATGATCAGCACTCAATCGTCATGAAGCCGGAAGTGGGAGAAACTTTTAGAGGTCAGATCCATCCATTAGCTCAAACTTATATTGATGGTATTATCATAGATAAGATAAAAAAAGTACCCTACGGTATTTATTTCACGCAAGATGGATATCGTGTAGGTGACAGTGTAATTCATTTTGATAAAAACCATTTGACAATACAAAATGAAAATTTTAATTATACACCAGGGTTGATGGAACTCTTATTCAAAAAGGAACCTAACACATCTCTCATACAGTCAACAGATAGTGATAACTACCATAAAATTATTACTATGACCAATGCACACAGGCTGTCGCGAATAGTCGCGAACTGTGAACAGACGGCAAACTATTTAATCTTGATGTGAGGGTAATATCTTTTTAGTGGAAATGTCTAGGGTCTCTTACAAAATGAGTGCGGGTGGATTCATAATTTATACTCGGTGGATTTGCTATAAAAGGAGGCGTCTCTGCATTCTCGAGTCAGTCTCGCTCGGTTTGGATCAGTGTGCAGTGGTCCTCAGTTCAGTGTGTGTGTGTGTTTAGTTGTGTCACTAGCAGTGGGCAGTAGACAGCGGTCAAGGAGAAACAAATGTAAGTCAGTTATAATATATTTCTTTTAGAGACAGTACAGTATCTATTAACTTTCCTTTAAACAGTAAAGCAGTAAGGTTCTCGTTATTTCATGAAGCTATTATGTTTAGATTCAAAGATCAAATCATACTGATGTACAGTTACTAGAACCAAGTGACACCAATGTTCAGAGGTGTCTTCAGATACTTATCTGACCTATTGCAAAGTAGGCCAGATGGTTAAATAGGAGGCCGAGTGCCTTGAGCGAGGGATTTCTTCCCAGACAGTTCACAAATTACCTTCGTAGTTCCATTCCGTAAATACAACCGACATATTTAATCTATGATATTATCAATTGTGATTATTTAGATACAACATCAAGTTTACATATATATATCAACACAGTGCTATGTACCAATATACCTATATATTCGCCATATACTCAAATAGCTCAGGGTAATTGGCGACACAGGCGCAATTTCTCACCTGAGGGACAAATACAAGGCGATAGAAGTCTCAAGTATAATACATACATAAAGCAGACTATACCATCACAAAAAATAGGTGGTTGTCTGATACCCACAGCTGGTTCAAAAACACACAGTCTGTTGATGAAAAAGTACTATCCTACTACAGATTTCAAATATTGGGATGATCCCAATGAACTCGTAGATCGATTACGTCTGCTGATCGCCTCACAAAACGCTGGCAACAGTTCGCATGGAAACGAAGTCATTGCAATCATTGAAGAACTAGTAGAAGCCAATATCATCGACCTACCACCCCACCCCCCACCAACATCAATTAAGTATTGAGAAACTTATATTCACTGTTATAATGACCATCAATAAGTTTGGACGATACCTGCAGAAGGAACACTCAAAAGCATCACAGTCTTTCAAGGTGATGACGACTCAAGTGGATTTTGAGAATCGTTTCTTAAGAAATGTTAGAAAAGGTAATTTGAAAAATGATGTCGTTACAAAAGCACAACTTGACGAGGTTTCAATTATGTGTCTTTCAAAGATTAAAGAAATCTCTCGAGACCTACATAAAGTAACAAAAAAACCCAGTCCACCAATCACTGCTAAAGTTATCACTCGAAGCAAACCTAAAAAAATCTCTGAAAGCTTACATAAAGTTACAGACAAACCCAGTGCACCAATTACTGCTAAATCTATCACTCGAAGCAAACCTAAGATCTCTACAAAACCACTGTCCTCATGAGTAAGTGGCAAGTAGTTCGGGAGCTTCATAAGAGTGCTCGTAAAAATTTTCCACGAAGATGCTTCATACAAAAGGGATTTGACGACACATGGCAGATAGATCTTATTGACATGCAAAAGTATTCCAAATACAATAAAGGATTCAAGTACATTTTAACATGTATTGATACATTTTCCAAGTACGCATGGACTCAACCAATCAAGAGTAAATCAGCCGAGAATGTAACACGAGCTATTCTCAACATCTTGAACAACAACCTTGGTAGAAAACCAAAAAATATTCAGTCTGATGATGGACGAGAGTTTTTCAATGAAAAGTTCCAGACTATAATGAGAAAGTATAATATTAATCATTACTCTACATATAGTGTAATGAAAGCATCTATTGTAGAGAGATTTATTAGAACTATCAAAAAGTGGCTTTGGCAGCGATTTACATTTAATGGTTCTTACAAATGGATTGACAGTGAATTGTCAGAAGTAATGAATACATATAATAATAAAATACATCGTACAATCGGGGTTGCCCCAGTGACCGTGAATCATACCAATGCCAATGTCCTCTTATCAAATGTTTACAACCGTATCAAAATTCGACCGCAAGCGAAATATGCTTGTGGTGATTATGTAAGGATCAGTACATATAAATCTGCTTTTTCCAAAGGATACACAGGAAACTGGAGTTCGGAAATATTTCAAGTGGTTAAAGTGAACTATACTAACCCAGTGACATATTATTTGCAAGATGAAAGAAAACAACCAATCCTGGGTGGATTTTATGAACAAGAGCTACAAAAAGTTAAATATCCTGATGTGTATTTAGTGGAAAAAGTGTTGAGGAAGAAAGGGGATAAGGTTCTAGTGAAATGGTATGGTTTGAATTCAACGAGTTGGATTAATAAAGAAAACAAAATAAATTAGCATATAATGTTTTTTTAATTCTACACCCCTAACCAAAACAGAATACAATTTCAAAGATTATAAGATAAAATATCAAATAAATTTTGGTGCACACATTTAATTTTTTCCTATAACTAAAAATATAAATATTTTTGGTATTCACATTTAAATTATTCATAAATCAACACAAATCAGAATACAATTTAAAAGATTATAAGGAAAAAAAATATTTTTGATACACACATTTAAATTTTTCATAAATCAACACAAAATCAGAATACAATTTAAAAGATTATAAGGAAAAAAATATATTTTTGATACACACATTTAAATTTTTCTTATATCTAAAAATATAATCAAAATATTTTTGGTATACGTATTTAAATTTTATTCTTAAATATAAGTCGAATTATTATTGGTAAACATACACATCGATTAATGAAAAAATACATAAACATGATTCGTAATACTTCATTGTAATTAAGTGACGTCATGTATAGTGCTGTTTTTATATTCGTTTAACCACTTTGCGAATGCCTGCACCTCCACACCACTACAATGGCATGATCGAGATTTCATTGAATATTTAAATAATGTGTGTCTATTACAGTTATTTAGATATTTCAAATTAAACTCCTCAATTATTGTCTCCACCTTGGGACACCCCAATGTTTCTAAATTGAAACATTGGATCCCTAGGCTCGTCAACAATTGAGCTTCTATAATCCCACCTTTGTAAACCCATGTGTACTTACCATTTTCATCTAAGCGTGTTATTTTTTGTATAAATATTCTATATGATATATCATTTACGTGGTTACTTAATTCCAACCCATGTACATGACGCTCACAGTATAATATTTCTCTTGTTTTTTTTTTATTGTCATGATCGAATTAGGTAAAAGTAGGTGTAATAGAGTTAGCGTATTTTTATATAAATCAAATATTCCCACCTCTTTGTCTTACGGTTGTGTTGGAATCCATCCATATCGATGACGTATCTCACCGTTGATGGTAAACACATATTATTAAAATTAACAATCCAAACTAATAACAAATAAAATGGTTTGCAAAAGCAAATTTCCTATTTGATCACTAAAAATGGTGTATCCAAAAAAATCCTCTGGCACTTCACTTATCAATTGAATCCACTCGTTATAGTTAATGTTTCGGTCGCCACCAGGTGGGTAGAAATATCGTCCCAAATGTGTACATTGTTACGAATCATTGTTTAGTATTTTTTCGTTTAGCGATTAGTCTCAAAACACTGGAAATAACAAAAATGTATGTACATTTCAATCAACAGGACTAAAGTTTACGGTCCACGATTTGCCGCTTGGACCCTTATTAATAATATACACTCCTTCTTGTAGGTATGCAAACATATCATCACTAAGATCATTGAATCTCGATGGTAATGTTATAATATATCCATTCTGTAATTGTAAAACCGTTTGTAGAGTATTTACATGATACTTGGACGGTACTCGTGTAGCCTCTTTTATCTTATATGGCTTATCCACATCTAAATCAGACATCTTCATCCATGTCTTATTACCACAACAATTAAGCTTCTCCAGTGCTTGTTTAGATGACATTATAAAAAATAAAGTTAAACACTTACTAGGCGAGTAATACAACTGCTTATTAGTAGTATAGTCAGCGGTATTTCACTAGACAGAATGTGCTCTGAAGCCAACCATCCTCAATATTTATACAAAACCATTATCAATAGTTTCCCATAGACCTCACCACAACGATATCAAAGTTCCTTGTTACAATTTTGTAATTTAACCGCAGATAATTACATACATATTATTTTATGGGAACTTTAGCTTCGCATTCGATATCAGTTATCTTGCCTTTTTTCATTTTATCCAATTGGCTGTGAGCCCAATATATTACACTTTCAACAACCACCTTATACCGTTCACATTTTTTGCTTAATTCATAATCAGGGAGCTTAGTTATTATCGGTGATATTGTTGTTTTTTCTTCCTCCTTTCCTTCTCGCGACTTATTATGACGATCATGGTGATGATGAATGACGTCACCTCTAGGTAATTTAACAGTAATCTCTAAACCTTTCTCATCTTTATATGTTTGCTTGAATACATCAGATGACCAACTTTGCTCCAAAGTATTCTTAGCGTTATTCTCACTTCGTTTGGTACGAATGCGGGTCAGGAATCTTATAATTTCCATTTTATACAGTAACAATGTATTACTATCACTACATAAACGTAAATTTATTTGTTGCTTTTTCTTCATATACTGGCTGCTTAAAGTCACAGGACGTTTGTGATATAGCAATTTATTATGTCTGAACTGCATTGTACTGTCATCATAAAAGTAAAAGTTTATCAGCCAGCTATTTAAAGTCACACCATGTTTATTAAAGATATCTACCTTCTTTATATTCCATAAACGATCTGCACATAACCCCATCAAATCTTCATCTAATGACTTTGAAACATTTCTTGTAACCACTTCTGTACTATTCTCTCGCTGAATATGCAGCACCACCACCCACGGTAATAGACTTGTGAGCAACATTGTTTCGCTCGGGAATACTAGTTTACTGAGTTTTATCTCCTTATATAGGAAAATGCAACTAGCATCACCATATGCTTCTGTTGCATATAGGATAAATCCATATATTTATTTATCATTCCTCTGACAAAGTTTGACACTTTAATAAAACATTGCTTCGAACAACAGAAAACCATTTAAGAAATTCTAGTCAACAGTTTCCAATAAATATACTTAGCTCTGAGTTAATCATACACTTCCGGTTTCAGTTTAATTCATAAAATAATTTCAAATAAGACTAGAATGTCTCCGTTTTAAGTAAATAAATGGTGTTAGTTCATTTTGATACATACAATGTAACACTTCCTGTGATTCCTTTGTTTCATTATTTATCAAGAAAAAAATCCAATAACACATTGACACTTCTAATCACCAACATCCTGTATGCTCGCAATAATTAAATTGATGATATCAAAATAACTAGTTTACACATACTAGTACACATTTAGATCTTAGGTACCACGACTACCTACCCAAGATAACACAACAAACGTTTCCTGTTACACATATCAATTACATTATATTGGTGTGACAGAAACATTATCTGTATATATAAAAGAAGAAACTGACTGACTGACTGACTGACTGATCGATCAACGCACAGCCAAAACGGCTGGGGTTAGAGACTTGAAATTTTGACAGTAGGTACCTTTTATCACGTAGGCATCCACTAAGGAAGGGTTTTTGGAAATACCACCCCTAAGGGGGTAAAATAGGGGATGAAAGTTTGTATGAAAATCCGTCATTTTTGAAGTTAAATTCATGAAAATTTGTATTTGGCATTTTAGTAAAAAATAAAAAATATATGTTTCAGGATTTTTGGAAATTCCGCTCCTAAGGGGGTAAAATAGGGAATGAAAGTTTGTATGAAAATCCGTCATTTTTAAGTTAAACGCATGAATATTGGTATTCAGTATTGTATACTTTTTCTCCCAAACATGACCTCCACGCGGGCGGAGCCGCGAGCAACAACTATCTGTATATATAAAAGAAGAAACTGACTGATCGATCAACGCACATCCTAAACGGCTGGGGTTAGAGAATTGAAATTTTGACAGTATGTACCATTTATCACGTAGGCATCCACTAAGGAAGGGTTTTTGGAAATACCTACCTAAGGGGGTAAAATAGGGGATGATAGTTTGTATGAAAATCCGTCATTTTTGAAGTTAAACGCATGAATATTTGTATTTTATACTTTTTCACCCAAATATGACCCCCACGCGGGCAGAGCCGCGAGCAACAGCTAGTCATCAATAACAGAGCTCTAGAACCGCAACATCCTTCAAGTCTCCAAGATAACACAATCACCATGTCGTGTGAACGAAAGAATCACACAACATTGTACATAACCAAGAAACAAGACCCACCGCCACGCACCAAACCACATACAAACGAGAGCTCTAGCCAAACCAGTCCAAATATCAGAATCAACGCAAAACCAATTATACCATCGTAACATGAACCATCAAAACATACAAAAAACATACCAAACAGAGCTCATTTTACACCAGTACATACATGAGCCAGAAACGGCTATTCCCAAAGCATCGCTAAACACAAGGCAAAAACACAACAACCAATATAACTTGAACTCATCACCAGTAACAACTCCATACTACGGGGAGCTCATATTACGCTGGTTTTTAGTGAGCCAGAACCGGCAATCCTACTCTACTCATAATACTGTGGAAGTATGCGAAATATACCAACCTAGCCGTTGAAACATCTGTTAGACGTTTTATTTTCCGGACTGCAAAAGCTGCAGCACTTAATTTAACGGATAACCTTTCTATTTGAGGACCCCATTGCAATTTACTATCTAGAGTTATTCCTAAAAATACAGTTGAAGAGACTGAATCTATTTATTTATTTATTTATTTATTTATTTATTTATATTGGTACACCAACAGCATAACATATTATATATTATCGTGTAAGTTTTGTGACATTTATAAATATTTAAATATGTATGCCTATTATAGGCGTACACAGCATTGACCATATTCTGGTAAACAACTGTAATGTAACGTAACTTAGTTATTAATATGAAAGTTAAGTGAATTAACAAAAATTATATAAAATTAAGAAAAATAAAAACAATTAATACAATGAAAAAAAATACAATTAATACAATGAATATAAACAATACCTTAAAACGAATTATAATAAAACTAAAAATTAAATTTTTAAAATGTAACAAATAATAATAAATTAATTCTTTAAATAATATAATAACAAAACACAAAAGTATGTTTAGAGAAAGTGTTTCAGCATTCTATTTCTAAATGTAGTTTTGGAGTCATTAAAAATATCTAAATCTGGTATCTTTGCATTAAAGTCGTTGTAAGTGTTGCATATTCTGGCCATCGGATGATGTAATCCAAGATTGGTTCTGTGTCGTGGTAAACTAAAAATTTTGGTTATTGGGCGACGTGGGTAATTGTAGGGAACACTTACGTTGACGCTTCCGAGTAGCAGTGAGCATTTGTATTTCCCATTCAACAGTTTATGCAGAAACATCAGATCAGAAACTGTTCGACGGTTCCGGAGGGTTATCATTTTAAAAAACTTTAATCTTTGGTCATAAGGACGCTTATATGAAATCCCACTCGACTTGTAGGCCAGATATCTAGTGTATGCGCGTTGAATACTTTCAACACGCTGTGAGAATGTGCTGTAAACAGGATTCCATACAACGCAAGCATACTCCAAGTGGCTACGGATTAGGCTATTATATAAAATCATTCGAGTCAATGGTGATTTAAAACCTGTGGAATTTCTCTTCAGGAAACCCAACATTTGAGATGCTTTCTTGACTACCTTGTGAATGTGACTATGGAATTTAAGTTCTCTATCTAGTATAACACCCAGATCACGAATTTCATTTACTTTGGACAATAATGTTTCGTTCAATGAGTAATTTACCTCAATAGCTTTCTTTTTTTTTGTAAAGGAAATTGAAAAGCATTTATTTACATTTAATGACATTTTGTTATCGCGGCACCATGTTTCTATATTGTTTAAATCCGATTGTAATAGCAATGCGTCTGAGGGCTGATTAATAATTCTGTATAATTTAAGGTCGTCGGCAAATAGTAAGAAATTGCTATGTTGTATTACAGTACCAATGTCATTAACGAATATTAAAAATAGTATTGGACCAAGATGAGAGCCTTGAGGTACTCCTGATTCAGCATAGTAACTCTTAGATTCAAAACCATTCAAAGCCACTTTTTGTGGTCTTTTGGTTAAGTATGAATCGAACCATCTCAATAAAGGACCATGTATTCCCATGTTTTCTAGCTTCCTTAACAATACTACATGATTAACTTTATCGAAGGCGCTGCTGAAATCGGTATATATAGCATCGACTTGCCGACCTCCGTCAACCTCGCGGCTCACATTAGACACAAACGACACTAAGTTGGTTTCAACAGAACGCCCACTTCTAAAACCGTGTTGATGTACTGATAAGTCATTGTCTACCTGTTTGTACAATATAGGATAAATAAGAGACTCGAACAATTTTGAAAAGCAAGACAGTATAGATATAGGCCTGTAGTTTTTGACGTCTGCTTGATCTCCCTTTTTATACACTGGGACTATTCTCGCTTTTTTCCACTCATTCGGAAACTGTCCTGTATACAAAGAATGGTTAAATATTAAAGTTAACGGCAAACTTATAGCAGTCCTGCACCGTTTAACGAATAGAGGGGGGATATTATCCGGTCCAGCGCCCTTGCATATGTTAATACGTTTGATAGCCCTCGAAACCGCGTCCTCAGTAAATATTATTTGTGAAGGATAATTAAAGGTGTTAGCATTATCTGTCTCTACTGAGTTCACAGGGACAATACAGGAATAAATTGAAGAGAAATGATCAGCAAAGAGGTCGGCTATTACCGCACCCGTCGTCGCAATACTGCCATCCTTGTTCATTGCTGCTGGGAGCGCAGAGCGATTACTGCGTTTTTCTTTTATATATCGCCAGAACAATTTCGGATTTTTACATATATCAGATTCAATCTGACGTTTGTGATTACCGACACTTACCTGCAATAGTTTATGAGATCTGTCGCGAAGTAGTTCATATTCCAGTTTATCTCGTGGGTTTCCGAATATACGATAACGTTGGCGAGCCTTATTCTTTTCCTTTAAGAGGTTTGTTAACTGTTTATTAAACCAAGGTGGAGATTTTGAATGTTTCACCCTACGCTTGGGTGTGTGTTTTTCGATGTTTTTTGTTAAGTTAGTATAGAATGCTGAAACCATATTATTAATATCACAGCCCTTAAATATTTCCACCCAATCTACACACTTTAATTCGGCTACAATGTCATTGTATTTTGCTTTGTAAAAATTGAAATATTCACGATCTTCCGGTATGAGGTAAATTGGTTCACTATTAGTACCGGATGGAATAGATAACAAAATATTCGGGTGATATTCGTCTAATTTACTTAAGAGATCCATGGGTTTTGAAACATAAGCACCACACAAATTTGATAAAGCGAGATCTAAAATCTTACCTTCATTGTTACTAATGTTGTTACTTTGATACAAGTTATTTATTGTCATAAAATCTACTAGTGAATATCCCAATCTTTTCTCATAATTAGTAGGTGTCATAAAGGTACAATTATCCGCGGGAATCCAGTTTATAAAATTTAAATTAAAGTCACCCATTATCACAACCACATCGGTGTCATTCATGACGGCGTCCACGTTATCCAGGAACAACTGCTGGGTTTCCAGTTTAGTTGGTGGTGGTAAATATACCGCACATATGGATACAGATCGTAGGCGGCCATCAATTTTCAGTTTTATGTTAACCCATATATCCTCGCATTCGCTTTCCCAATGATGGATACGACAGGACGGGATATCCCGAGACACGGCAATTATTACCCCTCCTCCATCCTTTTTAGAGCTTTTGCCACACTGACGATCCCTGCGATAGACCACGTAACGCGAATCAATAAATTCACTATCGGATATATTCGAATTGAGCCAGGTTTCCGTAAAAATTATAACCTTATAATCGCAGAGAAGGATGTTATGCAGTATTTCTTTTGTTTTCGTCCTGATACCTCGCGTATTTTGATAGTATATGTTGAATTTTTAACAGTACTCCATATCATTTAGTAATGTATCACATTTTAATTAAATTTATTTAATTAAATTTAGACTGTCAGTATTTCGAATAAGTATAAATTCACTGTATTCATCTTTTCTCACGAAAATTCTACCGTTACGCACCCAAGTGAACTTAAAGTTAAATTCGCTCGCTTTTTTACGAGCCGCAGCATGTAAAGCTTTGCCGACTGGCGAAAGGTGTTCACTTAGGAATATTGGTTTGCGTGCATCGCTTATCCCTAGATGTTGGGTGCTCAGCTTATCGTTAATATGCTTTCTGTTGAATTTAGCTACTGCCGCCAAAACTTCGTCACGGTGGGAGGGGGTGCGCAATTTGATAATTACTGTACGCGGTCTATCGGTGTCCTTATTTAATTTTGCCACACGAGTAGCATGGAGAATGTCACCTTTACTGATGGGCGCATTGACAGTTTTGACTATTTGTTCAAATCTGTTTATCAAGTTTTCATTTTTGCTTTCTGGTATTCCGTTTACTTCAATGTTACTCTCCCTCATATTTTGTTCTAACAAATTAAGACGGTTTGATAAGTCGTTAACGGTGCTTTGTAACTTCGAGTTATCATTTTTAAGACATTTTATCAGTCCAGTCTTCTCTTCCAGAGTAGATTTCATAGATTCGTACTGCTTATTGTAAAACACCATAGATTCCTGCATGTCAAAAAATTGCTGTTTTAGAGTTTTTAATTCTGTAGTCACTAATTCCTTAATTGTGGTATGCAAGGCATTAGTTAATTCCTGCTTCAATATAGATCTAAGTTTTTCCTCAGTAACATAATCATCACACCGCCGCGGGGCAGATGAGGTATGAGATTTAGAAATAATTTCACCTATTTGCTGAGGGGGCTTAGTGTATACTTTTTCATTTTGTAATAACGGCGAGGTGCCTTTAGCGTTGCCTTTGTCTTTAGAATCACGGCTAGCCGTTGATGAGACAGTTTTACTTGGTGCCATCATCCAAAGTTACATGTACAGCAAGTGTAGCTAAAATTACCAATGTTCAATATAATGCCCAAAGAAGTTGTCTATTCTATTAACAATTTTAAGCTGTGCCATCTATTCGCACTCACTGGAACCAATTTATTGGCTTAGATTAACAAATTGTTATCGGCTTACTGCGCATACAAGAGATGGCGCTGTCAACTGATTATTTGAGTTTCAATTAACAGCAACGGACTTTATGAATTCCAAAGTGAGGTTAGAACCGTTGATAAGTTATTTATTCCATATTTCTCTTAAGCACAGTCTTAAATATTATCACAGGTCACAGTTATGAGCACAGAATACAGTTTTGTCTGTTTGTATAACAGTTAAATGTGTAAGCACAGTTTCTTTTTCCGAACACAGAGACACTATGTTATACAAGTATTTCTTTGGTAAAAAGCACTGCATGCCCGAGACAACAACACCTAACAAAAGTCAGTCAGTTACGCACATTTACACAGAACAATATATTTAACAAAATATTCTAATGTAAGAAAACAAACTTTAATTATACAGATCAATTGTTTACACATTCAGTGTTGCCCATGCCATGTTGTTGAATCTAGTGATTCTCCGTTTAATTTAATACACGAATTAATATTTGGTACATTAGGTAATGCAAACCGAATGCATTTGTTTTTCCTGCATTTAGTAAGATATTATTAGCAGCAAACCAACTTGAAATTAATTTTAAAACATTATTGGGCGTAACTATGTCTTTATCCTTACGATTTACTTTAAATATTAAAGATGTGTCGTCAGCGAATAAGACAATGTTTGAAATCCTCTCTACCATATAAGGAAGGTCATTTATATATATGACTATATATCATATATATATCTCACGCCGTAGACATTGTCTCTAGCGGACGCGTTTTGTGCTCACGTCTAGTTTGCTATAATATTTATTCGCTTCTTAAATCCTATTGGTCTAATTGTGTAATTTTAGATTCTCGTTTCCTCTTAAAGTGTTTTAATGAACTAACTCCACCCCGCGAAAGAGATACACTTATATTTAAATAGTCCTCACTTAAAAAACGTGCCGCTGTTGTGTGTGATTGGCGTGTCTGTCTACTGGAGGGGTTTGAACTATACTAACTAACTTCTAGGCCTACCGCGCCGTCGCGCCACGCCGGACGGCGCTGCGCACAGCGAAGCTACACCGAGACCCCGAGGCCACCGATGCGTTTACGCGCCTGAAAAATTTGTAGATCGCTTGCGCACCACATTAATCTGGTTGCAGGGAGTTGCTGCTTCAGAAAAATCATACTGCATTGAGTTCTCGGCATATTCCTGCGTCGATTTAATAACACCATGCCGAGAGTCCGTCGTACTCCTCCTCCTGCGCCTTCCGTAGAGTTGCACCGTGAAACTCCGAATCAAGAGGCCCTCCAAGTCGGAGCTGAGATCACAAATGTTGTACCCCGAGCCAAACGAACACGAGCCGTTATTTCCCCTCCTGATACTGCCGAACTAACATTTGAAGAGCGCATTATGAACCTGCTTACCTCATGGAAATCTGACCAAGACAATATCCTTAAAAAACTAACATCTGAAATTGGCGAAGTAAAACTCCTAAGTACGTCCATTCAAAACCGTATTACTGAAATTGAAAAATCTGTCGAATTTATTAGCAAGGATTACGATAATATAAAGGTGACAATTCAAAAGATGGAAAAAGAACGCTTAGAGCAACGGAATATTCAAGAACTTGAGAAAAAAGTGAATGAAATGAGGCCCAGTTTGCAAAACTTGAGCAACTCCAGAACTTTTGCATCAGGTTCATATTTGGTTTACGCAAATATGACCACGTTTCGGAATTTCGTAGTAAGCTCAAATGGCCATCTATACGCCTTCGCCGGAATACTCGCATCTTATTACTCTTATACCGGGTTCTGTTTGATCCTACTGCACCACGTTACCTCAATGAGCGCTTTAAATTTTTAAGCGATACACACGCACGGACTTTGAGGTCATCGGGGAATTTGACATTAGAAATCCCGAAGCACAGCACTTCATTTCTTGATAAATCCTTCACAGTGTATGCTGCTCGTCTGTGGAACGATTTACCAGTAGCTATACGACAAGCTGAATCATTAGCTATATTCAAAAAACGCCTTCGTATTCTTTATTCGTCACTTCAATGATATAATACTATCTACTGTTATTATTTTTTCTTCCAGTTTCTGTACTTGTAAGTATATATAATATATATCATATGGTAGTGTATGTAGTATATAAAGATATTTAATTTATGTAGTATATTATAGTATGAAGTATAAGTATGTATGTTATGTCTATGTATTTTGCTGTACATCATAGTATGTCTATTTCCCTACGATGACCACCCATTACTTTTGTGTCTCTTCAGATCGAATCCATGTAAAGGTTGTCTGGAAGAGATCGCAGTTAGCGATAAGACCGCCGTTTGTACATTCTATTTTAAGTCTATTGCAATGTACTGTTAATATTTGTATTCTGGTGTACAATAAAGCATAAATAAATAAATAAATAAATGATCTCCAACACAACTCACGTTCTGCCAAAATTGAAATAAGGAATATCCCCATTGGGGATAAAGAATCATATAAGGATCTCTCATTAACTGTTCTTAACGCATGTTGCGCTGTTCATTGCAGTGTAAATCAAGAGGATCTACGTGACGTGTATCGCCTTCCTGGCAAGAAAGGTGAATTGAGACCGATCGTGGCGGAGTTTTTAACTGTACAACATAAAAACAAAGTACTTGAGGCTGTCCGCGGCTTTAACAAAGATTTGCCGGTAGCAGAAAAATTGAACACTGAGCATATTCGTATTAGTGGACAAAAAAGCCCTATTTATGTTGCATAACATTTACCAAACAGTTTAAGACAGTTGTTTTATGAGGTACGTAAATTTGCAAAAATGCATAAATATAAATTTTGCTGGACACAAAATCATAAGATTTTTCTTCGCGAAACGGAAGATAAGAAGCCCGTTATTATCACCTCTACGTCACAACTTAACCAACTACAGCACTCAGCATAATAAATTCCAATTGTTAATTCATACTTTTATTTTTATTGATTGCTCTTGTTTTTGTGCTAGTTTATTTTTCTCTCGATTTCAGTTTATGTTCAGCCCCAACGATTATGTTATTCTAAATCTAAATGGAGCAAAAATAAGGTAATAATTTTACCGCTTTACGAATTTTATTTCAGCTGTGTTTTGTATATGCAAATTGTTCTCTTCTTATCGATTGTAATGTCTGTGCCTATACCCTTCTATTTTTATAGAAGGGTATAGGCACAGACAATTTTAGGTTGTCAATTTTAGTATTTCTGATCAAATTGATTGTTTTGGAACGACAGAATCTTGCATTTGCAAACCTGAACAATGCTCCAATTTTCTAAAAAGTATTGGGAATAATTTAACCCTTTTACATCTTAATATTCGTAGCGTAAATCGTAATTTTAACGAACTTAGAATTTTTCTTGTGAAAATCCATTTTACTCCTGATATTATAATACTCTCTGAATGTTGGCTATATCACTCACAAAGAGTACCCACATTAGATGGTTACATATCTCATTCAACCATAAATAATCATAACCAAAACGATGGTGTAGTTATACATATAAAGTCAAATATAGTCCATCAAATCACTGAACCTCAGTTCGAGGATGGCAACTGCTTAGTTTGTACTCTTAAACAAAATAATTTAGCTATTGTTGCTATTTATCGATCTCCGTCTTTCTATAATCAAAATAAATTCCTGAGTAGCCTAGACAAAATTTTTACTTCTATTTCAGCGTACAAAAGCTTAGTTATGATGGGTGACATGAACATTAACATAAACACAACACAGGTGAATCAAAAAATGCATGAATATCTCCTCCTATCTTTTTTTTTTTTTTGTTGTCGCGGGGAAAGCGTTTTATTACTACCGCCCGCTTCGGGGGGAAGCGGAATAAGAATAAAACGGTTATGCAGGACTAGCCGGTCTTACGACCCAGCATCCCCCTCGCCCGGATGATGGCTATCCGGGCAGCCGCTGGGCCGAGTCCCTACCCCCTATGTACACCCCACCCGACACTACCAGCTAAAACCCCGCGGTGGCCTTCTTCGGCGCTTACGGAGCGATCCCGGGGTATTCTAAGGAGTGCTAGAATTGCTGCCGGAACCGCCCCTGCGCGGTGCTGCGTAGCAGCCCATCTCCATGGGAGGGCTTAGGAGCCCCCGCGCACCGAACAACGACAGCGAACGAGGCCTTACCACACGCGCTGCCGTCCATCTCGGGGTCGCACGATGCTCCGAAACTGGGAGTGCATCGATTCGGGCTGACAGCCCCCGCTGCGAGCCCGCGACCCCCGATGGCCCCAATTAGTCGCCTAGTACGACAGGCAGGGGTTACCGTGGTGGAATTCAAACGCCCCCGTTCCACAGGGCGGGAGAAGCCGGTCAGTCGTCCACCCGGCGCCTCCTACGTCTTCTCTGGCGGCGGGAGGGATCATTTCGTTCCCGATCCCTCTCGGCACTCTCCTTCTGCGAGTTGACGCTCTCGCAGAAGTGGGCCACCGCACGCCAGGACCTCCGGCTGGCGACCATGGACGACACCACGGCCGGCAGCGAGAGGTCTCCTCCGACGACTGCTATGAGAGCGCTGCGCTCTTCGTCCCAGGCTGGGCACTCCTCCAATGTGTGTTGGGCCGTGTCCTCGCGGCAGTTGCCACAATGGTGGCACACAGCAGACACCTCCTTTCCGATCCGACACAGGAACGAACCGAAACACCCGTGGTCCGTCAGTACCTGCGTCAGCCGGAAAGTTGGCGCACCGTGGCGCCTGTCTAGCCATCTCTTTAGGACAGGACGCACTGCCGCGACTGTCCTCAAGCCCGCACTTGGGCTTTCCAGCCTGGTATGCCACTCCTCCACAGCGGTTCTGCGAAACCGGGCTGCAATCTCCCTCGGGGATCTCCTCCTATCTGCTTCTCATGGGCTCATCCCCACACACACTTTTCCAACTCGTGGTAAGAATTGCCTAGACCATGTGTTTCTGAAGTCAGACTTCAAATCTAGCACTTATGTGATTGATACTTGCATCACTGACCACTCTCCGGTGCTTCTAAACATTGAAAATATCCGGACTTCGAAAATTGGCAACTTCACGAACAATAATCGATTACACAGCTGTCATTCAAGATATTAACAACACTGACTTTAGCCCTGTAACACGATCTATAGATGTGTTACGTCGGGACAGGTGTGAACTCAAAGACAGTTGTTAGCGCACTGGTTTATTATAAATGACAATACAATAAGTAGGCATAGCCTACGCACGTATCCATATACAACACTCCTCCCTCTTAGTGAAGTAACTAGTAACAATAATATATAACAATATAATTTACTTTTTTTTTTAAACATAAACATAACTAACAATTAGAGTTCTTATTTAAAGAAACCCCGATAGTCTATTTTCGGTAGATTTCGCAACATTAACCTCGAAGTAGGGTTTCCTCGTTGTACCAAGGGTGAGCCCAGCGAATCATCTGTTGTCGGAGCAACACAGAAAGGTGACCCTAACAGCTCTCCCTTCTCCCCACTCTGATTGCTCTCGACAGCAGTCTGGTCCGGTTCACTTTCTTCAGGGACCGCATTTGAAGCATTATTAGACAACAAGGTATTTTCTTTTAGATCTTTTAACTCAATGTCACAATCCCAATTTCCTTGGTTATTGCTGCGGAATCCGCGGTAACACATTAATTGGTTTTTATGTCTTTTTACGATTGTTGAAGTTAACGTGTCCTTTACCAAATACAAAACTTTACCAATACGTTTTATTATTGTACCGCGTTTCCAGTGGAATTTTCCATTATTTATAAACATTTTATAAAGTACATCTTGATCAATTTTGAACGTCTGTTTATTTTTCCCGCCATGACGTTTAATCTGCGAACACTGTTTATTTTGCACAGTTGCGTTTAACGATGTGGATGAGGGCAGTGGCTTATTCAATAGATCTAATCGTGATCTCAACGTGCGACCGTACACTAATTGAGCCGGTGACGATGTAGTGGTACTATGGATGGAGTTTCTATAATTATACAAATACTGAAATAATTTAAATTTATTTTCCGTACTGTTCTTACTTGATAATATACATGATTTAATACCTCTTTTCACTATTTTAACGTAACTCTCTGCCTGTCCATTACTCGCCGGGTGGTATGGTGGTGACGTTAGATGTGTAATTCCATTTTGAGTACAAAAAGATTTAAATTCCTCGGAGGTAAATGTGGTCGCGTTATCCGTAACGATAGTGTGCGGTAGCCCGAACCGAGATATATATTCGAATAGTTTTTCGAGTACGGCTTTAGAAGTTGTCGTCGTATTATAGACTTCTACCCATTTCGTATAAGCATCTACAACGACTAAATACATAGATCCCTGTAATGGCCCTAAGAAATCCATATGGATCCTGTAAAATGGTTGCGGTGGATACCTCCAAGGTGAGATAGGGGTTCGGGGAGGGGAGGGTCGTAACTCCGTACATATTGTGCAAGATCCTATCATCTCCTCTATGGCTGCATCTATACCAGGGAACCAGAACCGGGACCGTGCTTCTGCTTTTGTTTTTATAATACCGAAATGGGAGCTATGTAATTCAGAAAGAATTTTAGTACGCAACTTTCCCGGTAACACTATTTTGTGACCTCGCATTAAACAACCATCTTCATAAGCTAATTGTGTTCTACACAAAAAGTATGGATGCAGATTGATTTGTGTCATTTTTTTAGGCCAACCATTTAAAACATAATATCGGACTTGCGATAATATTTCATCATTAGCCGTTGCTATTCGCAAGTCACGACGCGTTATAGGTAAACTTCCATCTATTACAAAGTTTACGTACGACGCACGGTCAGCCGTCTGGCCGAATGGTTCACCGTTGTAAGATGCATTTTTTTCCATCGGTACGGTTGACGTGCCACCCCCCGCCTCAGCGTCTGGTAGGCTAGCTCGCGATAAGAAGTCGGCACAATTATTATTACTACTTATGTACTCAATTTGATAATTATAGGCACTTAAAAATAAAGCATATCGCTGCAACCTGTTCGCAGATATCTCAGGGATACCTTTATAAGGGCCAAAAATTGAAATTAACGGCTTATGGTCTGTCCGCAATATAAATGGCTCAGACCTGCCGTACAGGTATTGATGAAAGCGTCTAACCCCGAAAATTATAGCGGTAGCCTCTTTCTGGATCTGTGAATAGTTTTTCTCAGCCGAGTTTAACGTACGCGACGCGAAGGAGATTGGCCGTTCTAACCCATCGGTATCCTTCTGCGACAGTATGGCCCCCAATCCAGTCGGTGACGCATCCACTGTTAATATCACATTGATTTTTGGGTTGAAATGTGCAAGGACTTGGTCAGAAGCTAGACATTTTTTTATTTTATTAAATGAATACTCGTGAATGTGTGACCAAATCCACGTTACCCCCTTTTTCAATAATTCATACAGCGGGCTAAGTATGCTAGATGCATTTGGTATGAAATTCCTATAATAGTTGACCAGTCCCAGGAACGACTGTAACTTATTTACATTAGTGGGCATCGGAGCTTCTAACATAGCCTTAACTTTCTCCTCTGATTTTTTTAAACCGGACTTATCGATTGTATACCCCAAGTAATTAATTTGATTTTTAAAAAATTCACATTTATCTTTTTGTATTACTAACCCAGCATCTCTAAGTCTTCGAAAAACTGCGTGTAATCTTTCCATGTGTTGTTTACGATTAGGCCCCGTAATCAATATATCGTCTAACAAGCATAGTACACCTTCCATTCCTGACAACAAACAATCCATAGCTCGCTGGAATATGGACGGTGCACTTGACATTCCGAATACCATACGTGTGTACTTGTACAATCCACGATGTGTATTAATGCAAGTGATATTTTGGGAATTTTCATCTAGCAAAAATTGGTTATATGCCATCGACAAATCAATTTTTGAAAACTGTTGGCCACCGTGCAACTTTGTAAACAGTTCTTGAATCGACGGCAATGGGTATTTTTCAATAATTAACTGTTTGTTAATAGATACGGAATAATCCGCACATATCCTGACTGCACCGTTTCGCTTCAACACGGGCACTATGGGGGACGCGTAATCTGAATGTTCAACTGGTTTTAAAATAGCTAGGTCTACTAAACGGTCGATTTCTTTATCAATTTTGTCCCGTAAGGCGTAAGCGACCGGACGAGCTTTAAAAAAGAGTGGCTTGGAGTTGGGCTTTAACTGTAATTTTATTTTGTATTTATTGAATGTTCCCAACTTATCAGAAAATACCTCCGGATAAAGCGATTGTAAACTTGTTACAATTTTTTCGGAATCGTGTATAAAGTTACATTGATTTAAACTTAATTTAAACTGAGATATAAAATCACGGCCGAGCAACGGTGGCCCGCCGCCGTATATAATGTATATATTGATATTGTGAGTAATCCCTAAGTATGTTACCGGTACTCGTATATAGCCAGCACAGTTTATACTATTGCCGACGTATGTAATTAATTTCTTCCTAGTCCGTAAGAGGGGAATATTTTTAAAATATTCATTAAATACATTTTCGGAGACTACCGATACCGCTGACCCACTATCAATTTCAAAATTTAACGGAATTCCACTAACCGTCACCGACTCAATCATGGGTTGTCCATTTTTACATTGTATATTAAATAACTTACCGTCATCACCGCTCTCATCCACACACTCAACACTAACATAATTCACTTTGCCACACATTTTTTGTAAATGTCCCTTTTTGTTACATTTCTTACACGTATACTTAGCAAAACGACATTTGGACGAATCGTGATTAAAACGGCCACAAACTAAACACTTTTTCACCACTTTTTCCGCGTTTGGAATCCCCGGGTTGATTTTGTACAGCTGACCTTGGTTTTCCGTCGAATGCGGCGCAGGCGCAAGCGATGTCGTAGCGGCTGCAGTTGTGCGGGCACATCTAATTGCCTCTGCTAACTCGACGGCTTTTAACAGCGTTAAGTCTCCCAAATCCTGGGCAAATAACTTTTCACGCTCACGTCCAGGTAGCATACCCATTACGAATCTGTCACGCAGTGCCTCTTCTATGCTTGTAAAGTTGCAATAAGCCGTCAACCCACGAAGTCTTGCGGCCCATTGTGAGAACGATTCATCTGTTTGTTGCTTTGCACTATAGAATGTACTTCGCTCGCCGAATCCCAGGCGCTTCGGCGTGAAATGGTTATCCAGCAATCCTATTATCTCTTCATATGGGACCCCTTGGATATCTTTTGGCAAAGCCAAGTCTGATACCAGTTGAAAGGTATCCTCTGCGAGTGCGCTCAGAAGTATCGCCCTTCTTTTTTTTCCTTGCGTCTCCGACGTGGTTGTTATATCGTTAGCGATAAACCACTGTGTCAATCTACATTTATAATTATTCCACGATTGCACATTGTGGTCGAAACTTGACAAAATTCCATAATGCGTAGTAGCCATTTTTATTTTTCTATGTGGGTACTCGTCGCCACTGTTACGTCGGGACAGGTGTGAACTCAAAGACAGTTGTTAGCGCACTGGTTTATTATAAATGACAATACAATAAGTAGGCATAGCCTACGCACGTATCCATATACAACAAGATGCCAACCAAGCCACTGAGTATTTCATGTGTACTATAAATACGATTATTAAAAACACTCTAAGTTAGTTAAAATATCCTCGAAATGCAAGATTATCAAGCCTTGGATAACAAATGGATTACTACGATGCATTCGGAATAGAGATAGCATGTATCGCAGAGTTAAAAGGGATCCCCTAAATTACCTTCTTAAAGTAACCTATGCTAGATATCGCAATTTTTGTAATAAATTGCTCAAAAGACTTAAGCGTGCCTATGAGAAATCCGAGTTTAAGAAAGACTGACCCTAAAGCTACTTGGAAAGTTATCAAAACTATTACTGAAACTCATTCCACTGTCACCCCGCCATTTGAATTGCTGAAGACTACTCCTGATATCACTGCCTCGATTAACGATGTGAATTCTTTTTTTTTCTAATATAGGCAAAGACTTAGCTGAGAAGATAATACAATCCCCGTTTCACTCCCCTCAGTCTTTTCAAGATACAAACACCTGTAACTCTTTCGCTCTCCTTCCGACAGATGATGCGGAAATAAAAACTATTATTAATTGACTTCGCCAAAATTCTGCAGTCGGCTGGGACGGGATTTCACCGTATGTTCTGTTATCATGTTCACGCACCCTGGTCCCGTTGATTACTCATATCTGCAACATCTCAATATCTTCTGGAAAATTTCCTAATCTTCTTAAGTAGGCTATTGTTCATCACATTTTTAAAAGCGGCGACAGGGATTGCGTCAACAATTATAGACCTATTTCGGTCCTACCAGCTCTGTCCAAAATACTTGAAAAAGTAATAAATATACGATTAATGAATTACCTAGAGACACAGAACTTCTTAGCACCTAATCAATTCGGGTTTAGAAAAGCAAAATCCACAGAAGACGCCGTCATTGCTCTCACAGATAATATTGTCCAAAACTTAGACTCAAAAAAAAAGTGTTTAGGGATTTTTCTCGATCTTTCTAAAGCTTTCGACACTGTCTCAGTCCCGCTTCTCTTGTATAGAATGGAAAGTCTAGGAATACGTGGCATTGCTCTTGATATTTTCAGGGAGTATCTCTCAGATCGAACCCAAAGTGTTAAAATAGGTTCGTACACTAGCGACAATATCACGCTTACATATGGAGTCCCTCAGGGATCTATTCTAGGTCCTACTATTTCTTATTTATATAAACCCGCTATGTCGACTCGTCATCCCACACTGCTCTATTTTTACCTACGCCGATGACACCGCATTACTTGTCCATGGCCAAAATTGGAAGGATTAATTTTTACATTCCGAATATGCTCTTCGTCAAGTTATGAGCTGGCTCTCTCAGAATTTGCTTACCCTGAATTTAAAAACACTAACTATATACCATTTTCTCTTCTGGCTAAGACTATTCCTACTACTGGCTCTCACACACTTAAGGCTCACACTTGTTCAACCCATCCCAGCGCTTCCTGCCTCTGCTATACTTTAACTCAGACAAATTATGTTAAATATCTTGGAGTGAACATAGATAGTCTTCTAAACTGGAAATCACACTTAGATACGTTAATCAGTCGCGTGAGAAAACTTATATTTATTTTTAAAAAGGTTAGGCACTCTGCTGACTATGATACCCTAATAACTGTCTATTTTGCCCTATGCCAATCTATCCTAACATATTGTATCCCAGTTTGGGGCGGTGCGGGAAAAACTGTCTTCTTAGCTTTGGAACGCGCTCAAAGAGCTGTCTTAAAAGTCACGACGCTTAGACCTTATAAATTTCCGACATCTCTTTTGTATACTGACTGTAAAGTTCTCTCAGTTAGACAGTTATACGTGCTCCATACAGTTATACGCAAACACTGTTCTCTACAATTTGATAACAACTTGTTGCTAAAACGTCGCGCTTACGATGTCTGTCCTGAAAGTTCAGTACGTACTACCCTCGCAAGACGCAATTTCAGTAAAATCGGTAGCCGCATATATAACTTAGTAAATAAAAGCTGTAATATATATCCCTTAAATCGGCATCAATGTAAAAGTGTAGTAATGGAATGGCTTTTTACAAAAAGCTATGCTGAAATAGAGAACCTTCTTAATGAATAGTACACTTTTGGTTCACACACACACATAAACACACACACACACACACACACATATATAAATATCAGTATGCATCAATCTTATACAGTAACAATAACCTAATAAAGGTACGCACACGGGATTTACTAGTGATAAGAGTTCAATTGTGATTGTGAGCATTCGGTGTCCATTTGTGTGTATTGGTGTGTATTTTGGACACCGGAGTTCAACAACATACACTGTCTATTGCTTGTATTCCTTATTTATGCTCATGTAAGTTTTAAGCATGTAAAGACTTATGGAATAAATAAATTATTGTTATTATTATTATAAAACAAAAATGGGCCTAGAATGGAACCCTGTGGAACACCTATTTTTACTGTAGATCCTATTGATGTGACGCCATCTATAGAAACTTTTTGTTCCCGACCCGATAAATAGGACATTACAAGATCCAGAGATGAACCAGAAATTCCATAATATTTGAGTTTTACAATGAGGGTTCGGTGGTCAACGCAGTCAAAAGCTTTAGAAAGATCACAGAAAACTCCAAGAGCATCCTGAGACCCCTCCCAGGCCTCCAACACAGTTTTTATTAAAATTGAACCAGCGTCTTGAGTAGACCGACCCTTTGTAAACCCAAACTGGTTAGGATGCAATATCATAATCGTATTAAAATGAACTAGCCTTTGGTTGAGCATGATTTTTTCGAAGACCTTACTAAGAGTTGGTAATATAGATATAGATCTGTAATTAACCGCGTCATGTGCACAACCTTTCTTAAAAATGGGTATAATTTTACAAATTTTCATTAGATCAGGAAAAATACCATTAATTTTTTTTTTTTTTTTTATCGTAGCTCGGCAAAGTGACCACACTGCACCTGATGGTAAGTGCAGTGCCGTCGTTATAGTATCAAGTAGCGAGTGATAATCCATCCCTCGCTACTCAATACAATCATGCCGGCCTGCTGTGTAGCTTCTTCACACTACGCCTAAAGGACCCAGGATCATAGGAAGGAGGGAACACGGTAGCTGGCAAACTGTTCCACAGCTTGATGGTGCGGCAAAAGTACGAGTTTGCGAACCTCTTAGTTCGGGCCGGGGTAGTAGACACCACAAAGCTGTGGCTTCGCAATCCAGTACGCGTGGTTCTGGTATGGAAGGGAGAGGATGGGATAAGATCAAACAATTCTTCAGAGCATTCACCATGATACAGACGGTAGAACACGCTAAGCGAGGAAATATCCCTACGCAGCTGTAGCGGCTCCAGGCTGTTACTCACGTCTGCATCATTCACAATGCGGATGGCCCGCCGCTGCAACCCGTCCAAGGCATCGAGGAGGTATTTTGCGGAACCGTCCCAGAGGTGCGAGCAGTATTCCATTCCCGGCCGCACCTGTGCTTTATATAAGCGGTAGAGCTGACCGGGCGTGAAAAACCGCCGCACCCTGTTCAGGATTCCGACCCTGCGGGAAGTGGCGGATATTACGCCCTCGATGTGACTCCTTGGATTAAGATCGCAGCGGATATCCATACCTAGGACACTAAGGTCATTCCGCATTGCGAGTGGAACACCCTGAAGAACGGGGATTGGAGAAAACGGAGACTTCTTGCACGAGAACGCGCACACCTGGGTTTTCTTGGCATTAAACTCAACCCGATTCCTGGTACCCCATGATGATATGAGATCCAAGGCCTGGTTGAGCTCCATGACAAGATCCTCGCGTCTCCTCTCAGTATCCGCCCGGCAACCAGGAGGCTTGCTGCAATAACGCCCATGAACCGTGCTGTCGTCTGCATAGCAATGAATGTTGCCAAGCGACAACATATCATTAATATGCAGAAGAAACAAGGTGGGCGAAATCACAGAACCTTGTGGTACTCCGGCATTTACTGACATGAACTGCGAAGCGTGTCCATCAACTAGGACACGCATTCTACGCTCATGCAGAAAGCCGGAGATCCACTTACACAGGTTGTCGGGCAGACCGTATGCCGGGAGCTTGGAGAAAAGGCCACGGTGCCAGACCCTATCAAACGCCTTGGCTATGTCGAGACTCACAGCCATAGCCTCGCCATGCCTGTCAATCGCCTCGCCCCAGTGATGCAATACAAACGCTAGAAGATCACCCGTTGATCGGTTATGGCGGAAACCATATTGTCTGTCACTGATCAACGAGTGATCCTCCAGGTAACGAACTAATTGGCTGTTAATTAGTCGCTCCATGACTTTACAGATCACTGAGGTGATGGCGATTGGGCGGTAATTGTTAGGGTCTGACCGATCACCCTTTTTGGGGATCGGCTGCACATTGGCCTCCCTCCACGATTCAGGCACAACACCTGAGAGGTAGGACGATCGGTATAGGCGCGTCAGTGCAGGAGACAACTCCGCCGCACACTTTTTGAGAACAAGCGCCGGGATACCATCCGGACCACTGGCCTTCCGGACTTCGAGAGACTGCAGCTCACGCCGCACATCACAATGCCTGATACGGATATCAGGCATTGTGGTAAACTAGCGACAATATCACGCTTACATATGGAGTCCCTCAGGGATCTATTCTAGGTCCTACTATTTCTTATTTATATAAACCCGCTATGTCGACTCGTCATCCCACACTGCTCTATTTTTACCTACGCCGATGACACCGCATTACTTGTCCATGGCCAAAATTGGAAGGATTAATTTTTACATTCCGAATATGCTCTTCGTCAAGTTATGAGCTGGCTCTCTCAGAATTTGCTTACCCTGAATTTAAAAACACTAACTATATACCATTTTCTCTTCTGGCTAAGACTATTCCTACTACTGGCTCTCACACACTTAAGGCTCACACTTGTTCAACCCATCCCAGCGCTTCCTGCCTCTGCTATACTTTAACTCAGACAAATTATGTTAAATATCTTGGAGTGAACATAGATAGTCTTCTAAACTGGAAATCACACTTAGATACGTTAATCAGTCGCGTGAGAAAACTTATATTTATTTTTAAAAAGGTTAGGCACTCTGCTGACTATGATACCCTAATAACTGTCTATTTTGCCCTATGCCAATCTATCCTAACATATTGTATCCCAGTTTGGGGCGGTGCGGGAAAAACTGTCTTCTTAGCTTTGGAACGCGCTCAAAGAGCTGTCTTAAAAGTCACGACGCTTAGACCTTATAAATTTCCGACATCTCTTTTGTATACTGACTGTAAAGTTCTCTCAGTTAGACAGTTATACGTGCTCCATACAGTTATACGCAAACACTGTTCTCTACAATTTGATAACAACTTGTTGCTAAAACGTCGCGCTTACGATGTCTGTCCTGAAAGTTCAGTACGTACTACCCTCGCAAGACGCAATTTCAGTAAAATCGGTAGCCGCATATATAACTTAGTAAATAAAAGCTGTAATATATATCCCTTAAATCGGCATCAATGTAAAAGTGTAGTAATGGAATGGCTTTTTACAAAAAGCTATGCTGAAATAGAGAACCTTCTTAATGAATAGTACACTTTTGGTTCACACACACACATAAACACACACACACACACACACATATATAAATATCAGTATGCATCAATCTTATACAGTAACAATAACCTAATAAAGGTACGCACACGGGATTTACTAGTGATAAGAGTTCAATTGTGATTGTGAGCATTCGGTGTCCATTTGTGTGTATTGGTGTGTATTTTGGACACCGGAGTTCAACAACATACACTGTCTATTGCTTGTATTCCTTATTTATGCTCATGTAAGTTTTAAGCATGTAAAGACTTATGGAATAAATAAATTATTATTATTATTATTATAAAACAAAAATGGGCCTAGAATGGAACCCTGTGGAACACCTATTTTTACTGTAGATCCTATTGATGTGACGCCATCTATAGAAACTTTTTGTTCCCGACCCGATAAATAGGACATTACAAGATCCAGAGATGAACCAGAAATTCCATAATATTTGAGTTTTACAATGAGGGTTCGGTGGTCAACGCAGTCAAAAGCTTTAGAAAGATCACAGAAAACTCCAAGAGCATCCTGAGACCCCTCCCAGGCCTCCAACACAGTTTTTATTAAAATTGAACCAGCGTCTTGAGTAGACCGACCCTTTGTAAACCCAAACTGGTTAGGATGCAATATCATAATCGTATTAAAATGAACTAGCCTTTGGTTGAGCATGATTTTTTCGAAGACCTTACTAAGAGTTGGTAATATAGATATAGATCTGTAATTAACCGCGTCATGTGCACAACCTTTCTTAAAAATGGGTATAATTTTACAAATTTTCATTAGATCAGGAAAAATACCATTAATTTTTTTTTTTTTTTTTATCGTAGCTCGGCAAAGTGACCACACTGCACCTGATGGTAAGTGCAGTGCCGTCGTTATAGTATCAAGTAGCGAGTGATAATCCATCCCTCGCTACTCAATACAATCATGCCGGCCTGCTGTGTAGCTTCTTCACACTACGCCTAAAGGACCCAGGATCATAGGAAGGAGGGAACACGGTAGCTGGCAAACTGTTCCACAGCTTGATGGTGCGGCAAAAGTACGAGTTTGCGAACCTCTTAGTTCGGGCCGGGGTAGTAGACACCACAAAGCTGTGGCTTCGCAATCCAGTACGCGTGGTTCTGGTATGGAAGGGAGAGGATGGGATAAGATCAAACAATTCTTCAGAGCATTCACCATGATACAGACGGTAGAACACGCTAAGCGAGGAAATATCCCTACGCAGCTGTAGCGGCTCCAGGCTGTTACTCACGTCTGCATCATTCACAATGCGGATGGCCCGCCGCTGCAACCCGTCCAAGGCATCGAGGAGGTATTTTGCGGAACCGTCCGAGACTCACAGCCAGAGCCTCGCCATGCCTGTCAATCGCCTCGCCCCAGTGATGCAATACAAACGCTAGAAGATCACCCGTTGATCGGTTATGGCGGAAACCATATTGTCTGTCACTGATCAACGAGTGATCCTCCAGGTAACGAACTAATTGGCTGTTAATTAGTCGCTCCATGACTTTACAGATCACTGAGGTGATGGCGATTGGGCGGTAATTGTTAGGGTCTGACCGATCACCCTTTTTGGGGATCGGCTGCACATTGGCCTCCCTCCACGATTCAGGCACAACACCTGAGAGGTAGGACGATCGGTATAGGCGCGTCAGTGCAGGAGACAACTCCGCCGCACACTTTTTGAGAACAAGCGCCGGGATACCATCCGGACCACTGGCCTTCCGGACTTCGAGAGACTGCAGCTCACGCCGCACATCACAATGCCTGATACGGATATCAGGCATTGTGTGACCGCAACCGGGCAGCGTAGGTGTTAATGGAGCATTGCAGTCCTCGAGTCTCGAATTAGCCGCGAAGAGGTTTGCCAGTAAATCGGCCTTCTCTTGCGAGCTATGGGCCAGTGTTCCATTACGATATCTCAGCGGTGGCAGCGAAGGGCGACAGAAATTAGATTGGACCGCCTTAGCCAAGCTCCAATAAGCACGACTGCTTGTCGGGTGATCGGCCAAAGCACATCCAATCTTGGAGACGCGCTGGGCATCCGCTCTAACATACTCCCTCCTGCAAGCCTTGGCAGCACGGTTGTAGGCTGCTTTGAGCGACTTGAGATTGGGATCCTTCTTAGCGCGACCCCTGATCCAAGCGCGATACGCCGTCTGTTTTCTACCAACAGCATCGGCGCATGCACGATTGAACCAGGAGCGTCCTTGGCCGTTGCCCGCGATCTCAGAGGAAGGAATGTAATATTCCATTCCTAGTCTGATCTCGCAGGCAACAGCGTCGGCACTCGCAGAAGGATCCTTTCCCTCAAAGCAGCGCTGCTGCCAAGGTATGGATGCGAAATAATCCCGCATACCATCCCAATCTGCCGACGAGTAGTGCCAGACCCTGCGCTTGACCTTCACGGGACGTGGAGGCAAAGCGCGAGGTACTGACGTCCCAACCAGACAGTGATCGGAGGTCCCCAGAGGAGCACCAACCGACACCGTATACCCGGTCGGGTGACTCGTCAACAGAAGGTCCAGCAAAGAGGGCGCATGACTCGCCACATCTGGGATCCTGGTAGGCTGGTTCACCAGCTGTGTCAAGTCATGAGTCAAGGCGAATGCATGAGCAGTTCTGCCAGCATGGTCAGTTCTGGAGGAGCCCAACCACAACTCATGGTGTGCGTTGAAGTCCCCCAGAACTACCAATTCCGCTGTTGGGAACTGCTCCTGCGCGTCGTCTGTCGCCTGGCTAATGTAATCAAATAGCCGAGTTGTCTCAACGTCCCCGTCGTGTGACCTGTAAAGGCACACGTAAACCCGACTCTGAGAGCCGAGGTCGACGTGTACCCACAGGGTGGAGAAGGAGGGGTCCTCCATGCAGCGCAGACGGCGACAGCAGACGTCCGACCGAACATACAGGCATACCCCGGCCCTCGGCCTGAAGCTTTCTTCAAGTGAGTAGCCGGGGTAAAGCAAGTATGTGGTATCGGTCGGACTACTAATCTGCGTCTCCGTCAGGAAGAGAAGAGCAGGCCGGGCCGTCTCAAGATGGTGGTGGACGGCATTAAGGTTCGAATGGAGTCCGCGGATGTTAGCGAACTCCATTGTGAAAGCGGTGGTGGGGTTACGCACCGCTGTAGGTCCTGTTCTCTTTATAGGCACTGTCATGGAGTTATGGGGGGAGGACGTGAAGAAGCGGTCGAGGGTCTAGTGTCAGAGTAATCAGAAGGCCGCAACAAGCGCCGGTCCACTAAAAGAGCCGAGAGGAGGTGAGCTGATCCGCCGGACGGAAGGGCCCCCGTACCCTCCCGGGATAGGCCGCCGGGACCCCACATCCGGTCACCAACCGGCACGACGGACCCACCCAAGATTATGCGCGGCATGGTGGGGCAGCCTCTCGTGGTGGTTAGCCACGATTGGGCCCCTGTACTGTACCGCGGGCGGCCAGCGGTACAACCGTTTCTACAGGTCTCCCTGGCCGACGGATCAACACGCCTCCAACCGACTGCGAACCGGCTAATACCGGCACGGCCAAACATCGTACCCCAACTCTAGCCCCCCGACGATAACCGGAAATACACTGACTGATCCCGGAACGCGACACACTTGCGTGTGCCACTATGGCGGGTTTTTCGCCATGTGTACGGTGGTCGCTATCCGGGCGGATACGAATATCCTACCACCAGCTGCGTGTGCCACTATGGCGGGTTTTTCGCCATGTGTACGGTGGTCGCTATCCGGGCGGATACGAATATCCTACCACCAGCCTTTGTATTAATTATACAAAGGTTGAATATATGTGCTTAAATAGGAGCAATATTTACAATGACCGCTTCTATAGCTTTAATGGATAGCCCCCATAAATCTTCAGTACCTTTTGTTTTTAGAGACTTAAAAACTTTAACTATTTCATAATATGTTACCCTTTCAAAGTAAAAATTGGGCATATTTCCCTTAACATTTTGTTTTAACAATGATTCTGCTAAAGTCGCCGATGACTGCAGGGATTTAGTGGTCTCTACAGGTATATTAGTAAAATACTGCTCGAGATAATTGGCTACATTAAGTTTATCTGAAACCAGTTCGTCATTTAAAAGTAAAGCTATAGAGTCATTTATTCTAATTTTACCAGTTTCAGTATTAATAATGTTCCAAGTCGTTTTTATTTTATTATTTGATTGTCTTAATTTCTCACTAAGATGTGCGGCATTAGCTTGGAGACATACTTTTTTAAATATTTTTGAATAATTTTTGACGTACATATTTGGAAAAATTGTCATCAGGTGTATAGGACCTTTTGCCGTATAAGTCATATAAAATATGACTACGTCGTATGCCTTTAGTAGCCCAAGCGTTAAAATTAGTTTTAGGGTTTAGTTTAAGCGATTTAATTTTACAAGTTTTGTTAAATTCATTGCAAATGTTACTGAATAATATATTGAAGAATATAATATAGACTTCAAATTATAACTTAAATTATCTAGATTCTTTTTTGTCAATTGCCTGCATGTAATAGATTTGTTTTTACTGCATGAATTATTTTTTATTTTGACCAACTGACACTTGTGATCTGACCGAACACCTGTAGTTACGCATTTATTTATTATATTAAAATTGGTTATAAAATTATCAATGCATGTTGCCGATGCGTATGTTACCCTAGTTGGCTCAAAAAACAAACATTTTAAATTAAATGAGCCAAACAACGATATAAATTTACTTTTATCCAAGGAATCAACCAGAATGTTAACATTAAAGTCTCCACACACTAATATCTTTTTACTGTCATTAAATTTTTTAAGGATATCCTCCATTATTGTCATAAATCTCAAAAAGTTAGATGACGGAGGCCTATATACGCATAAAATAATGTATAATTCGGTTTCTGCACATGCGACCTCACAAACCCGCTCAACAGAAAGGTGAGAGATATCCCTTCTTTCCTTAAATTTAACATTATCTCTAACTAATATTAGGGCTCCCCCACCCTCTGCCGACGCTCTATTGAACGAGCTGGTGAACCTGAAGCCATTAACATTGAAGCTCATATGGTGCGCCTTCAGCCAGGTTTCTGTAAAACATAAGATGTCAATTTTATATGTGTCTATAAAAAGTTCTATTTCTAAAATTTTGCCAGAGAAGCGGTTTATATTCTGATGACATAAAACTAAATTATTGTCATTCTTCTCTGTTGTCACCCTTAAATGTTTAAATTATTATTCACCACATTTATTTTTGTAACATTACTAATAGCGGTGGTCCCTGAAAACTTTGTCATATTACTTATGACTGTGTTTGTATAATAGGCTACTGATGTAGCAGTTAAATTTAAAGCTTTTTTAGAAAGATACAATGTACCTCTTGTCAATTTGCCTTTACCAATAAATATATTGGTGTCAAAAAAAGAAAATTTGTCACTATTATGACTTATTAAAAATTGCATATGCCTGTTCAGCATATAAATATCATTATTAACACTATCAGACACGTTGTCCAGATATGGGAAGGCACACAATATGATAAATAAAGCTGGGTGTCATCCGCATAGATGTGGTAGCTGCAATCTTAAAAGCAATTAATGATGTCTGCACTATATACATATAATATAGAGCAACGGACCCAGTATTGATCCCTGTAGAACTCCACAGATCACTGGTTGGGGGGAGGAAGATAACAAGGACCCGTCCTGTCTACGAATTTCGACAAGTTGGTAGCAGTCAGTTAGGTAGCTTTGAAACCATTCTATGGCACCTTGATCGAACCCATAATAACGGAGCTTTGATAACAACAAACTAATATTGATGGTGTCAAACGCTCACGTATAATCGAGCAGAGTAAGGATAGTCCCCTCCCCTCGATCTCGCGCCTCCAGGATGTTATTTACTACGGCCGATAATGCAGTAGCAGTACCGAGTCCCTTTCGAAACCCCGATTGCTGATCTGGGAGAATACCGTTATGTTCGAGGTATTTGGCTACCTGCAGATACACAACTCTTTCTAGAATCTTAGATAAGCAAAGGAGTATGCTAATCGGACGCAAATCTTTATAATCTAAAGGATTATTATTCTTTGGGATTGGTCTCACAATCGCATAGCGCCAAAGATTAGGAAAAGTGCTGGAACATATTGACCTGTTAATAATAAGCGTAATAACTGGCAAAGTTCGAGGAAGTGTTAGCAATATCATTTCTCTGGAAATGCCATCAATCCCTAGTGCGTTCGTCGTAATACTCTTTATAATATCTTGAATGGCACTCTCTCCTACGGGTTCAAGGGAAAAGCTTGTGGATCCCCATCTGTTATTTTCAAAGAAAGACAGCTGTGAAACAGATACATTTCGGTTTCCCGGTACGTCCAAAAAAGCATTGCTTATACTGTCTGGGTCAAGGAGATAGTCAGGTATCAAGCTATATAAATTAGACGGATATACATGCGATTTAAGATTTTTCCACAAAGCTTTATGATTATTTATATTTTCATTAACGTGCTTAGTGATATATGCTTTTTTTTCTCTATCTAGTGACTGTGCAACCTCACCTTTTAGTTGAAGGTAATAGTTTTTATGGGTTTGTACCTTGGTATGCCGGTAAATGTGGTGAATAGTAATTTAAGTAATCATTTAAACATTTAAGGGTGACAACAGCGAAGAATGATGATGATTTAGTTTTATGTCATCAAAATATAAACCGCTTCTCTGGCAAAATTTTATAAATTTAACTTTTTATGGACCCGTATAAAATTGACATCTTATGTCTTACAGAAACCTGGCTGAAGGCGCACCATATGAGCTTCAATGTGAATGGCTTCAGGGTCGCCAGCTCATTCAATAGGGCGTCGGCAGAGGGTGGGGGAGCCCTAATACTAGCTAGAAATCATGTTACATTTAAGGAAAGAAGGGATATCTCTCACCTTTCTGTTGAGCGGGTTTGTGAGGTCGCATGTTGCGAAACCGATTTATATATTGTTATAAACAGGAACTATAATTGATTTTTTAAAAAGAATTGGTTGGCCGGCTGGCCAATACTAAATATAATTTATTTATGATTTAATATAACCGACAAACTTAATACAAATTAATACAAATTCGGGCAGAGCTTCCACACGCTACGATGGCTGACGAAAAAGTGTACAGACACGGCGAGCGCTGCTCCTTTTATAGGCCGTCGCAGTGTTGCTACTCGCTGTTTTGATTTATTTCCAACACGGCCTTCTCCTGACGGGGCTACGTCCTCGAAGCCTTTAGCAGGAACTCGCAGACGGACCGGCAGCTTCCTCAGCGTGCAGCGGATCTTGGTCATTATCGCTCTCTGAAAATACACATTTTATTTTTATGAAAACATACTCAACGAAATTTACTAGGGACTTTATAAATTCGGCAGGCGTATATAAGCGTCATATTATGTACCAATTAGCCATACAAATCAACAGAAGAAGTAATGAAAGCTATACACAAGCATTCAGGTCATATAGGCTTTATACAGGTCTGTTCCTACGCAACCGAATACCCCGCACATACTTGCGTGCGCACACACAGGATTTACATCAGTCTCTTGTAGGTCACCCCAGATACCTATAGTTAAGGGTCGGATTTAAACAGGTCTGTTGCCAGCGGCGCTACTGACTCACCCCGATACCTTCCCAACAGTGTCAGGGTCAACCCAATACCATGCGCACTCAGGATTTACGCGGGTCTCTTCTACTGAACACACACCAGATACATAGCTAAAGTCAATAAAAATGTGCTATTTTGGTACATAATCTAAGTGAAGAATTGGGAAAGACTAGTATGTAAGCTAAGAAAGTAAACAGTGCTATACACACACAAAAATCGTACAACAAGTACCTTCAAAAAATGCAGCGCAAGTTTCAGGTGTCCATTCACCTTTCCACAAAACCATGTATCCAGCAGCTGCCTGACTAGTCTTTCCATAAGAACCTGCTAATAGCTGTAGCTCATATCTATCATTAGGAAGCAACTTAGTAACTTTATAGGGACCTCTCATACCACTATCGAGCTTCCCAGTACTCTGAGAGTTCTTAATCACATAGACTAAATCGTTGATATTAAATTTTTTTGGCGATTTTCTATTTTTATTTACATAAGAATCTTGGTTATCCTTATTTTCACGAATAAGTCCTTCCGCGCGTTGCCGTCTTATCTCGCGAATCGCATCTCGATTAGAATTAGAACCTTCACAGGTAATATCTTTGATTAAAGAATTTATTAATGGTGTAGTAGAATCAGTGCCAATAAGAAGATTTAATGGAGAGTATTGAGTAGTCTTATGTTTAGTGACATTTAAAACTAATTGTAACTTCCATAACACTTTCGGCCAATCATTTTCATTATAATTTACTTCAACTCTTATCATGTTTAAAATAGTACGGCAGTATCGTTCAACTTGGCCATTCTCCTGATGCATTTCAGGAGTGATGAAATGCACCTCGACTCCAAAATTTGAAATCCAATTAATAAATTCGTGATTATCGAACATACGACTCCTATCGCACACTAATCGTTTAACGGTACCAAAAAGTGAAATCATTTGGGTCATTACGCGCTTTAGTTCACTACAGTCTTGTTTTGAGATAGCATACAGCAAACAATATTTAGTATACGCGTCAACTATGATAAGTACATGTTTGTGACCATCACTTTCCCTTAAGGGTCCGAGTACATCAACGTGTATCGTATCAAACGGTACCGGAGCCTTTTGCCACGAAGATATTGGCTGTAAGGGTGCGCGAGGAACTTGCTTATGCGAGATGCATACAACACAGTGGGTGACGTATTTCGATACAAATTGTCTAAGACCGGGAAACCAAAAGTGCCGCAAGATCAGATCAGCTGTTTTGTCTACACCGATATGTTCATGCTCATCATGAAACACGCGTAACAAGCTTAACCGAAACGCTTTTGGTACATAACATAAAAATCGCGCTTGCTCACCCGTGACGTCATACTTATAATATAAGAGATCATTACGTTTTACATAACGCGTGCTATCTAATTGACCGTTATTTAATTTTTCTAGCAACGTTAAAGTTTCCTCGTCACCTGCCTGCGCCACCTGAGCCCAATTTTGGGGTTTTTGAACAACATTAATAACATTGACTGGATTCCTACTTAAATAGTCTACATGTGACATGAGACAGCCTTTACGGTATTCTAAAGTGAAATCGAAATCTTGCATATATATCCACCACCTAGCAACTCTGGGTTGGAGATCCTTTTTACGTTGGGTCATTTTTAAAGCATTACAATCTGTGATTACTTTAAAAGATTTACCAATTAAGTATTGTCTAAAATGTTGTAATGATTTTACTACCGCGAGGGTCTCCAGCTCATAGCTGTGGTATTTGGATTCCGCGCCAGCCGTCAACTTGCTAAAATAAGCAACTACGCGTCTACAACTATCCTTATGTACTTGCATAAGAATGCCACCATAACCTATAGAACTGGCATCGGTATGCAGTTCAGTTGACAACTCCGGATCGAATATTGCCAAAACTGGTTCATTAGTTAAATGAGAAATTATCTTTTGACGTGCTTTTTCATGTTCGTCACTCCAATTAAAGCTTACACTCTTTTTAGTTAGAGCGGCAATGTGTACAGTTTTAATCGCATAGTCGGGAATGTACCTTCGAAAATATCCCGCTAAGCCAAGAAATTGACGAACCTGTTTGACATTACTCGGTCGCGGTGATTTAACTAATGCGTCTATTTTATAAGTGCTCGGTCTAACCTGGCCATTACTTATAATCCTACCTAGGTACTCTATTTCCTTGGTAAGAAAAGTGCATTTCTTTAAATTAATAGAAAAACCCGCTTCAGTTAGTGTTTTTACAACAGATTCTAATAGAGTAAGATTTTCGTCAATTCCGTCGGTCAGTAACAACACGTCATCGATGTATACCAGGACCTGTCCAGCATCGATGAAGGATTTAAGTGTTTTGGAGATCGTTTTCTGATAAACAATAGGGGCATTCGCTAGGCCATAGGGCATTTTACAGTATTCGTAGTGCCCTTCGGGGGTTACAAATGCGGTCTTGTGAATGGACTCTTCAGCTACTCTAAGTTGGTGAAAACCAGAAACCATGTCTAGTGCGCTGAACCAGCGCGCATTACCTAATCTATCTATGTAGTCATTAATCAAAGGGAGAGGGTACCTAGTTTTGACGGTGATTCGATTCAAAGCGCGATAGTCTACTACCATCCTATCGGAACCATCTTTCTTTTTTACTAGCAAGATTGGACTGGCGTACTCTGAATCGGATTCACGAACAATACCTTTATCGAGCAAATCGCTAACTATGGAGCGCACTTTTAATTTTTCGTCGTGCGACAACTTATATGGCCTATAATACACGGGCTCATCAGTTGTTAACTTTATATGCATCTCACTATCTTTCACTGTTGTGGTCGCAGTGCCACTTAAAAAGTATTCCGAATACTTATCGAGGATAGCTAATAACCGTTCCCTATTATACCCAGTAACGGGTGTATTTACCTGATCAGACAATGAAATGGAACATACCTGCATAACACTATTTGTGATCTCTTCACTACGCACTATACGTTGACAACCACTGGTCCTAACGTAAGCAACACCATCCCTATTTAATACGTCGGTACCGATAATTACGGGCACATTTAAATGATTACTGTCTACAATATAAAAATCAATTTCTAAAGTTATGTCACTGAATTCAACGGGTAACGTAACAAACGATTGCGATTTAACCTCCGTACCACCTAGGCCGCATAATAACTGAGTAGTAGGCTTTATTTGACACGGAAAGTGTTTTACTAAATTTGTTGACATTAAAGAAACACATGAGCCACTATCTATTAATACATCTAACGGTATCCCCGAAATGACGGCAGTCGTAACATCGCGATTTTTGTAGCTACCCGCAGGTTCAAGGCAAAAATTAACACCACTTTTATTCCGTGATTTAGTGCGTTCCTTTGCAAAACAATAGTTCTCAGAATGACCTACTTTTTTGCAAAACGTACATTTTAAGGTTTCGGCACGAGATGTCGCCAGTAACGCGATTGCTTGTTCATTACTGCTAGGATTAGTTGGGGTTATATTATTAGGCCGTTTATAGCAATTAGAACTCTTATGACCAAATTGATTACACTGATAGCATTTAATATTTTTAGAATCGTGTTGACGCTTTAACGAATTATGATTAAAAGACTTGTTCAAACGATTAGGAACATTCGAATTTAGCTTCCTATTATAACTGTTGGCATTTGAAGGCTTAACAAAGCTTGATAAAAACTCCACTATAGAATCAGAAGATAGTTTAGCATTAGTGGCCATAGCACGGATCTGTGGATCTGTAATACCACGTATAATAATAGCAGTCAGTAGTTCGGTGCTAAGTCCTTTAACTATGCGTAATTTTAAAAGAGACTTACGAGCATACTCAGCGTATGTGGAGTATTTATCAGACTCAGTTCGCATTACGTCATATAGAATGTTCGCGACATCGACAGAACGTGGGCATAGCGCACTCAATTCTAGTTTGAAATTAGACCATGTTCGAATATTGCTCGTCCATTGGCTAAGCCAGGTGCGAGCTTCCCCCTTTAGACAATGTCCGACGCGAGCAAGGCATTCCCTATCGTCCCAGTGGTTTAAAATACGGGCTTTTTCTACTTCACCACACCACGTGTCGAAGTCATGAACACTCGGATCAAAATCTGAGACAAAATAATGGTTGGATCTGACCTGAGCACGGCTTATAGCGGTCAAAAGACGCTCTGCGGCGTGTGTCACCAAGTCCTCGTGTTGAGTTGATCCATCGTTGCTGGTCAGCGAAGGCGTCCCCATTTCCACGGACACGAGCTCACGACGCGAAGTAGGCGCCTCTGACGCCGTGGCTGGCACCGATGCCGGTGGCACCGCAACAGGCAAAGCCACGACACGGTCAGGGTCGGTGCTGGCCGTCGAAGTAGCTCGCGTCTCCACGGACGCACGTGACTGGTCCTCCAACGTGCGCAATCTTCTCAGAATCTCCTCCATCGGGTTTGGAGAAGAACTTTGCTCACGGCGGGTAGTTTTACGTCTACCACGTTGAGCGTTGCCAGACATCACGTAGCTAAACTCCGTCCGAATTTTTAAACAACTAAACCGGGCTAAGGATGGTTATGATTCCTCTATAAAACCAGATATGGCCTCGACGGCTTTACAGCCTTCGAATCCCACTTCTGATGTTATAAACAGGAACTATAATTGATTTTTTAAAAAGAATTGGTTGGCCGGCTGGCCAATACTAAATATAATTTATTTATGATTTAATATAACCGACAAACTTAATACAAATTAATACAAATTCGGGCAGAGCTTCCACACGCTACGATGGCTGACGAAAAAGTGTACAGACACGGCGAGCGCTGCTCCTTTTATAGGCCGTCGCAGTGTTGCTACTCGCTGTTTTGATTTATTTCCAACAATATTATATTATGTGTATACAGAGTCATTTCGACATCGCGTTAATAAATGAAACCACATGTTCGTTGTGACCTCTGCTAACACCGTCCAAAATATTATTCATGAATAAAAAATAGTTTCGCCATAAATCCCGATTTTAGATTTATGGTTTTTCGATCACGATGTGTTTTAGCGCGCGTAAAGGACATTGCTCAGCGCCCATACAAAGTTCGCCTAAGAACCAACAGCCTTAGAAAGAATATTTTCGGGTTCCAAAGAACACCTATAAATCCTTAAAAGTTGATTAAAACAACGGACACTTCTTAGAGTTTATTTATTACCAAAAATCTTTTGAGGTTATATTTTTAATGTCAACATGCCTTCAATACACTTCAATACAATGTTACGATACTAACATTCGAGCTAATTTGGTTTTATTTGACATTTAGGTTCTAATTAACGATTAATTACCTAATAATAAGCAAACATAATAGGTATATAATAATTATCATTGACAATGATTTCACGAAGTAAGAAGCTAATATATTTTTAAAGTTTTACCTGCCTTACCTGACCAAAGTATGTTGTTATAGCCTTATAGGGAGATACCTACCTACATTATAACAGTTATTTAAAAATAGCACCATATATTATTTTTAATACTTACATAGTGTCAAAAGAATAATTCATAAAAAGTACACCGACTTAAAAAAAAAACAAATTATGCATTACTATAAAATCTGAGGGTTGCCCTTGATTTTTCTGAGTTCCCATAATCAGATTCTGACGTGGTGCCAATGGGACCACCTGGGAAGTATAGCCTTTTAAAGAAAAAAAGAATTTCTCGAATCGGTCCAGGCGTCTTCGAGTAATCGTGTAACATACATAAAAAAAAGATTCCGACGAATTGTTAACTTCCTCCTTTTTTGAAGTCGTTTAAAAATACAACAAAAACGACCCACTGAACAACAAGCAAATTACTTCAAAACTAAAAATATGACCACAGAACACTATTTACTTATTACTCTGACGAACATAACAAGTGAAAATATCGCGAAATCAATAAAATGCCTATTTTTTATTTTATTAATATGAAGTGTCCGTTAAATTCTAGTATTTTGAATAAAGGACATAAAATAAGCTAAGAATTATGGTTGGTATAAGTCAAATCTCAGTTGATTCTTAGGCGAATTTGTACAATCTCCTTTATTGAATGAACTCCGTCACAGCTGACGTCATATCATAAAACCTATAGAATTAAGAAGGTCAGCTCGCAAATGAACTCTCAATACTTTCACTGACTTTTTGCAGCAGTTCATTGAGACGTGGAATTTGAAATAAGATACGCAAATTACTACATTATTACTATTAATAAAACAACATCAAATAAAATAAAAAAAAAAACATTTCAATGTATTTAAATGATTTAAGTATTTTGTTTGTGCTGCCGTTAAAGAAAAATATTTATTTCGTCATTTATAAGCTTTGTTTTCGTTAATAAATTAGTTTTCCTACCGAAATAGGTACCTACCAACTGCATTTCTAAAGTTACAAGATTTAAACCTGTTGGTATCGTATTTCTTTTTATTCTACATTATATTTATTTTAATTCCAACATCAATATTTCGGATCGTGTTACAAGTAGCCACTGGTGAAAAACCTTAAAGTTCCCACGGATCTGCACCATTAGCAGAATCCTGAATTATGAATCACCTTGATGACCACCCACAACGTGGGACCGCCACTGCTTGGCAGCAACGCTTTCACTCTTCGATCGTCGTCGAGGGAAGACGCGACAATCAGATTTATAAGTGCCGATTCATTGTACCTAGTTAAGTTATATTAAATATACATTTGTCCAATTTACTTGCGTTTTAAAAACCTCCTTCCGAAGGCGACTAACGTAATTGGCGCAGTTGGTAGGATAGTCGAGTCAGTGCGTGTATACACACATCGTTACCGCGCTGATAGTCGTATCCTCGACGCGTCGACTATCTGTACAAACGAGAAGCCATTCAGAGGAGCAGGACAATCGAAGATCCAGACGCAGATTAAGGACTCTTCGGGTGAGACATCCAGACATCGACGTCTATCACTACGAGAACAATGTATGTTGCTGAACTTATACTGTGAGTTGCACAATTTTATAGATTTGGTTGTCATTCCTAGTTATATTTTTCCTTAGCATACCAGAATTGATCCTAATTCTTAGAATTTATGTGATTTACCCACAATCAAGTAGGGCGAATTTAGATATATTTTCTTAGTTATATCAGAATTGATCCTAATTCTTAGAATTTATGTAATTCATCCACGATCAAGTAGGACGAATTTAGTAATATTTTTTTTATATAATTTATAGAGGAATTAATCCTAATTTCTACAACTTTTATGTTCCACCGACGATCAAGTAGGGAGAACTTAGTCAACAGGAGAAACGCTCTTCGTATCGAGCAGAGAGACGCACATCGTAATTTAAGTAGTATAATAGAACATTCTAGCGAAATAGAGAATACACACCAGACAGCCGAGCAGGTCCACCAAAAACCAGATAACATTACTGATCAAATTTATAGGGCCTTATGCCTAGTGCCTGAATTTAACGGTGATAGCAATGTACTCATTAGATTTCTTAATATATGTGACCAACTAGTTACAGCTTACATTGACCCTTCACCCGGCCATGAACTTCAAAATTATTCAATGCTCAATGGTATCCTCAATAAAATCGTAGGATTAGCTGCGCGATCTCTAGCCACAAATTTATTTATTTATTTTATTTATTTATATTGGTACACCAACAGCATAACATATTATATATTATCGTGTAAGTTTTGTGACATTTATAAATATTTAAATATGTATGCCTATTATAGGCGTACACAGCATTGACCATATTCTGGTAAACAACTGTAATGTAACGTAACTTAGTTATTAATATGAAAGTTAAGTGAATTAACAAAAATTATATAAAATTAAGAAAAATAAAAACAATTAATACAATGAAAAAAAATACAATTAATACAATGAATATAAACAATACCTTAAAACGAATTATAATAAAACTAAAAATTAAATTTTTAAAATGTAACAAATAATAATAAATTAATTCTTTAAATAATATAATAACAAAACACAAAAGTATGTTTAGAGAAAGTGTTTCAGCATTCTATTTCTAAATGTAGTTTTGGAGTCATTAAAAATATCTAAATCTGGTATCTTTGCATTAAAGTCGTTGTAAGTGTTGCATATTCTGGCCATCGGATGATGTAATCCAAGATTGGTTCTGTGTCGTGGTAAACTAAAAATTTTGGTTATTGGGCGACGTGGGTAATTGTAGGGAACACTTACGTTGACGCTTCCGAGTAGCAGTGAGCATTTGTATTTCCCATTCAACAGTTTATGCAGAAACATCAGATCAGAAACTGTTCGACGGTTCCGGAGGGTTATCATTTTAAAAAACTTTAATCTTTGGTCATAAGGACGCTTATATGAAATCCCACTCGACTTGTAGGTACATGGTACCCCTAGTGATTGGAACGGTATCAGGAGCACGTTAATAAATAATTTCTCAGATCATAGAGATGAGTCATCGTTATATACCGATCTTTCTATGTTAAATCAAGATAATGATACCCCAAGTGTTTTTTATGAACGTGTCCAAAATCTTAGTATTATTATAACATATGTCCAGCTGCACGAGACTATAGATACAACCACAGAAGCCAAAAGGCAACTCTACAAAAAACTAGCGTTACAAACTTACTTAAAAGGATTACGAGAGCCCCTAGGCTCACGTATTCGCTGCATGCGACCCGAAACCATAGAACTTGCTCTTGAATACGCTCAAGAGGAACTCAATGTCCTGTACATACAAAATAAAGAAGTAGGTTCATGTAGCAATAACAGAAATAGAAAATCATATATACCTCTCAACCCCTTTTCAGTACCAGTGAACTCACTACCCTTAAACTTACCACCCTTACACGGTAATCCTAGACCAATACAGGATCAACCCCCTCTTCAAGGTCACGCTATTCAACACAACACACGACATTTAGGACCATCTAGAACTCAACAAATGTCCAGATCTTTGCCACGGTCCAATATGACCACAGGATTTAGAATCCCACCCAGATCCCAACCCCATTCCAATAATTACCCTCAGCCAATGAGTGGCATCAGTCATCCTGTAGCACGTCCTTTGCCTCCGACAGGACATGATTGGAGAGTACATGGTAACCAACCGCCTAACAACTATTCAAGAACAAGAGAAATTAATAACTTAAATGATCCCCTCGGACCCTGTACCAGCGAACTTCATGACTATAACAACCAGGAATATGAATTCAATGAACAGTACCCACCTCTAGAGTACGGACTCTATGAGGATAATTTCCCCACCCAACCCGACCCACAAGAATACATCCCTGAAACTTCAAATTTTCATTTGGATTCGAAGCCAAATGCCCCAGAAAAGAACTGAATACACACAACCAAAGACATTTACCATACATACAGATTCAAAACCCACCCCTAAAACTTCTGATTGACACGGGAGCTAATCAGTCCTTTATAAGCCCTGAAGCCATACAGAATTATTTTTCATATATACCCCGAAGTCTTGACCCATTCGAAGTTACGAATGTGCACGCAACGACTAGGAATAACTATTCCATTACAATGCCATGTTTCCCTGAATTTAGATCCACAGAATACATCAAATTGTATGTATATAGATTCCATAATTATTTTGACGGACTTATTGGACAAGACTTACTTAAGAAATGGGAAGCTAAAATCGACCTTAAACACTTTGTGCTAACGACTAAATTCGCGAATAACCAGATCAGACAATACACATCTCAGAATGCCACCCATTTTGAGGAGACTATACCCGCGCGAAAAATATTATACGTTCCTTTGCATGCACCTGATGGAGACATCCTAGTAAAGGAACAAGTGATTCACAACTGTGTCATTCCTTAGTTATTCAGGTTAGTTAATATTCGTTACCTCAGTAATTAACTGTCAATGTATAATAGAAATAGGAAACCCCACCTGTAACGATATCTTATTTTCTATAGACGGACAAACAATTAAGACAGACAGTAGTGGACTCGACGCATCAATTTCTAAGAATCAGACACACATTTACAAAGAACAATTTGCACCTGTGACTAATTCCTCGAATGAGCGCTCGCGACAAGTCTTATCAAAGTTGCGCACAGATCATTTAAATGCAGAGGAGACAGCAAATTTATTGAATTTGTGCAAAGAATATTCAGATGTATTTTATGTAGAGGATGAACCCCTTTCTTTCACTAATAAGATAAAGCACCAAATCAGAACAACTGACGAACACCCCGTATTTAGTAAAAGTTACAAGTACCCATACATACATAGACAAGAAGTCCAAAAACAGATAGCAAAAATGCTAGAACAGGAAATCATTCGACCTTCAACATCCGCTTGGAGTGCTCCCATCTGGATTGTGCCAAAAAAACGGATGCATCAGGGAAAATTAAGTGGAGACTAGTAGTCGACTTTCGTAAACTTAACGACAAAACCATAGACGACAAATATCCCATACCTAATATAACAGACATTCTAGATAAATTAGGCAAGTGCCAATACTTCACAACACTAGATTTGGCTAGTGGATTTCATCAGGTGGAAATGGAACCGTCAGACGTCCATAAGACAGCATTTAATGTTGACCATGGACATTACGAATTTCTTCGTATGCCTATGGGTTTAAAAAACTCCCCATCTACCTTCCAAAGGGTAATGGATAACGTGCTGAGAGATCTTCAGAATGTAATTTGTTTTTTTTTTTTTAGTGCCTTGATAGGCAGACGAGCAGACGGGCCACCTGATGGTAAGTAGTCACCGCCGCCCATAGACTTCTGCAATGCCAGGGCACAGCAAAGCCGCTGCCTACCGTGAATTTGTGTAGTCTATTTGGACGACATTTTAGTGTTCTCGACATCATTACAAGAAAACACAATAAACCTAAAAAAGATATTCCATAGACTACGCGAATCAAATTTTAAAATTCAGATGGATAAATCTGAATCCTTAAAGCATGAAACCCCATACCTGGGACACGTTATAACCCCGCAAGGCGTGAAACCCAATCCAGATAAAATAAATGCAATTCTGAAATATCCCATTCCAAGGACCACTAAACAAATCAAAGGTTTCTTAGGACTCTTAGGCTATTACCGGAGATTTATACCAGATTTTGCTCGATTAACTAAACCCCTGACTAAATGCTTAAAAAAAGGCGCAAAGATCAACTTGACCTCCGAATACGTTAAATGCTTTGAAGACTGTAAAGTACTACTGACCAATGACCCCATATTACAGTATCCCGACTTCACAAAGGACTTTATACTAACCACAGACGCTTCTAACGTTGCCATTGGAGCTATTTTGTCACAAGGACCCATAGGTTCCGACCGACCCATTGCATACGCATCAAGAACTCTTAACGACAGTGAATTAAACTATTCCACTATAGAAAAGGAGCTCCTGGCCATAGTTTGGACCACTAAATACTTTAGACATTATCTTTTTGGACGAAAATTTAAAGTAGTAACAGACCATAAGCCTTTACTTTGGCTAATGAATTTAAAAGAACCAAACTCAAGGCTCACTAGGTGCAAACTAAAGCTATCCGAATTTAATTTCACAGTTATATATAAGCAGCGATAGCCTAGTTGGTTGCGGTACGGACTGTTAAGACGAAAGTCGTAGGTTCGAAACCCAAGTGGCATACACCTCTGACTTTTCTAAAGTTATGTGTGTATTAAAATGTTAATTATCGCTTACTTTAACGGTGAAGGAAAACATCGTGAGGAAACCTGCATACATGAGAATTTTTCGAAGGTATGAGAAGTCTGCCAACCCGCATTAGGCCAGCGTGGTGGACTAAGGCCTAGCCTCTCTCATTAGTAGAGGAGGCCCGTGCCCAGCAGTGGGACAATGTTTAATACAGGGCTAGTATTATTATTATTATTATATATAAGAAAGGCAAACATAATTGTAACGCAGATGCCCTTTCACGCATAGAAATTCATAATGAAGAAGCAGAATCAATTAAAGTCAACCTGTCTGACTCTCACAGCTCTTCTACTGTCACAGCACCTGACGACAGACCACTGATAAGCGCATCATCTACTGACACTGCACCTAGTTTAAGACCACTAAGTAGTCCACTGCCTCATGATCCAATACAAGAGAATCTGCTATACACAACCTCTACAATACATACGAGTGTAGAAAATCCGGTACTCGAAATACCTATAATGGATGATCCCTTGAATAAGTACAAAAGACAGATAATTTTCAACATTGTACCTCATTCAATTAGCCCTAGACCAAAAATCACAAAACCTTTCGAAACATACAATAAAATAACACTGGACGTTTCTGAAAGAAATTTAGAACAGGACATAGTTAATGCTTTTAAAAGGTACGTTGACCCTAAAAATCGAACAGCAATATTAGTACAACCCTTAGACAAAATGTACTGTATTGTCCCAATAATTCAAAAAACCTTCATAAGTCATCCATGAATCTTATCTTAGTAAAACGCAATCTAGAGAACATCAATCAATTTTTAGATCAACAGAATATTATAAAAAATGACCACGAAGGAAAGACAAACCATCGAGGTATCAATGAAACTTTCCTATCGCTTGCACAGCGCTATTTCTGGCCTAGAATGAAGGATACTATTTCTCAATACATAAAAAAGTGTATAATTTGTGGCTGTGGAAAATACGGCCGCAACCCCTTACATCAGGAATTTAGAATAATACCACCACCCTCAAAGCTATTTGCATTATTACACGCTGATACTTTAACTATAGAACACGATAAATATCAGACAATTATAGATTCATTCTCTAAATACGCACAAGCCTATAAAATCTCTGACTGTACTGCCCCGAACATTCTTAGATCACTTTTAACCACTCACCATGGATTCCCTTTGACGCTAACAACCGACCAAGGTACAGAATTTACAAACCAAGTTATAACATAATTCCTAAAATTGCATAAAATACAACACCATACTACAGCTGCACATGCTCTCAACGAAAACGGGATGATTGAACGTTTTCATGGCATATTACTGGAGCATCTTAGACTGCTCAAACTACAATATAAAGACGAAATCACCCCAAACCTAATTCCATACGCACTAATTGCTTACAATAGTTCTATACATAGTTTAACTAATTGCAGACCTTTTGAACTTATTACTGGGCATTTTGACCCTAGGGACCCAACAGATATAAATTTAACAGAACGACTATTACAACAATACTTACAGGATCACCGTAGTAAAATGGAAATAATATATAATATAATCCACGAGTCATCTCAATCGAATCACGAAGTGATTATGACTCAACGCAATGCTAATCGGGACCCTGTAATCGAATATAAACAGGGCGATGAAATTTATATCAAAAACCCTATAGCTAATCGAAATAAGTTAGCAGCCAGATTCACTCATGATAAAGTTACCACTAATCTACCAATACATATATATACTTCCAAGAAACGAGGCCGCATTGCAAAACATAGAATTAAAAGACCTTTTAAAACTAATAACCCTAACGTATTACAGGATCCAAATAGGCTTGACATCCCTGGGCCAAGCACAAGACATCCGACTTGACAGTCTTCGTGACGGACCTGGAATATTACCCTTCGAATTAGGACCCACGAAGATCACTTCCCACTTCCATACATTCCTACAAGAAATTAACATAAAAAATATACGCAATCATATCAATTCATTATACTCAGAACTCGATAACTCCTCGAACAAACTATCGAACAGAAATTTAACCCTGTTCAAATACCAAACCACACATTTATTTGATAAACTTAATAAGCTATCTCGCCAACTTGACTCTTTGGAACCAGCACGAATTAAGAGGGGACTAATAAATCCTCTCGGAACCTTTATAAAAAGCATAACGGGTAACCTTGATCACGATGACGCATTAAGATTTGAACACTCTCTTAAAATTTTACAGAATAATGACCTTAAACTATCAAAATCCTACAATACACATATAAGCTTATTTAAGGAAATGACTATAAAGCAATCCCAAGTTCTTAGTAATACTATGAATCAACGGAAAATAATCAAGGCATTGAATTATGTTATAAATTTTACAAGTACGGGCAACGATCGAATCCCATTTTACGCTCAACTATCCCAGCTGTTTCTTATTATAAGCGAAAATGTCGAAGATCTGTCTGATGAAATTATTAGATTAGAAAACATATTAGCCTTTAGCATTAGTAGCACCATGCACCATTCTATTTTAGATGTAGGTGAAATAAAAAGTATGATACGCACATTACAGAATATTTATAGCACAAATCAAATTTTAGACTTAGACATAAGGTATTATTATAATATGATTAGAATGGGCACTTACTTTATAGATTCAAAAATCGTAGTAGTCTTAAAATTTCCCATCACTTCTCCATCTACATATAA